>QJOB01000052.1:0-332921 GCA_004155035.1 Monosporascus sp. 5C6A | reverse complement strand
ATTGGGGAATAATTAGGACGAACTGCAAACCCCCCCCCCCTCCAACCGGAACTCCACCACTCGTCTGCAGTTGTGTATGCGCGCATTTAGTACATCTGGTCAGTCAATCGATCCAAAGCACACCCGGAAACAAAAGGCGAACTTGGGCTTATAATGCTGATTCATCATCATCTCCTGAATTATCTCTACATCGAGGTACAACTACCGTTCCATGCGTCCCGTCAAGTCATATTCCTTCCGCCCAAACCCGACAATCATTTCATTTCCGTCCATCCACCCTTTGCTCGTACTCGAGGGTAAGCGAGCTGCTATGCACCCATAACGCCGTTTCAATGACACGTACATGACCACATCCAACGAGAAAAGGAAAACATAACCCCATCAAAAAATAATTGGGGAAGCAGACGAGCCGCCCCCAGGCACCGATTCTATCTGCCCGTCCTCTGGTCTATAACAGCAGCGCTAATTCCAGGGTACGCTGTGCACGTAGTGGGGGTGAGAAGGTTTTAATATACACAGGGCGGATCCAGTAGTGGTAGTGGTGGTGAAGGAGAGGAGGGTATCGAATGCGGCGCTGACCGAAAGAACACACAAAAGCACCACCATGCGACGAGGTGAGACGTCTAGAAGTCATCGTCGAAGGTGAAGTCGCCGCCGTTCTCGCCCTTGGGCTCGGGCGACGACACGGCGTCGCTGCTAGTGTTCTTCTTGGTGCTGTTCATGACGCCGGCCTTCTGGTACTCGCCGACGCGCTTCTCGAAGAAGTTGGTCTTGCCGCCGAGCGAGATGTTCTCCATGAAGTCGAAGGGGTTGGCGGAGCGGTAGACCTTGTCATTGCCGAGAGCGACGAGCAGGCGGTCGGCCACGAACTCGATGTACTGCTTCATGAGCGTGGCGTTCATGCCCAGCAGAGCGCAGGGCAGGGCCTCGGTCAAGAACTCTTGCTCGATGGCCACGGCATCGGTGATGATGTCCTGGATGAGCTGCTTGCTCGGGCGGTTCTTCAGGTGGGAGAACAGCAGGCAGGCGAAGTCGGTGTGGAGACCCTCATCACGGGAGATGAGCTCGTTGGAGAAGGTCAGACCAGGCATCAGACCACGCTTCTTGAGCCAGAAGATGGAGGCGAAGGCACCGCTGAAGAAGATGCCCTCGACAGCAGCGAAAGCGATCAGGCGCTGAGCGAAGGTAGACTTCTTGTCGTTGATCCAACGCAGGGCCCAGTCGGCCTTCTTTCGAATGCAGGGAACTAGAGGGGCTTGGTTAGCACGGAAGCTCTCTGAGGGCGGCCGGTTATATGCCAGGAGGTATGTACTCACTGGTATCAATAGCATTGAAGAGGTATGTCCTCTGAGCAGGCTCCTTGACGTACGTGTCGATGAGCAGCGAGTACGTCTCGGAGTGGATGTTCTCCATCATGATCTGGAAACCGTAGAAGCATCGCGCCTCCGGGACCTGAACCTCGCCGCTGAATCGCTCGACCAGGTTCTCGTTGACTATGCCGTCAGAAGCGGCGAAGAAGGCAAGGATGTGGGAGATGAAGTATTTCTCGTCCTCGTTGAGTCTGTTGTTCCAGTCGTGAAGATCCTTGGACAGGTCGATCTCCTCGGCAGTCCAGAAAGAGGCCTCGGCCTTCTTGTACATCTGCCAGATCTGTTCGGGGGTTCACCGTCAGCCCCCGTCGCGTCGAGAAAACACTTTACGCGTCAAGACGCGTCACCCACCTCATGGTACTTGATGGGGAAGAGGACGAATCTCTGGGGGTTCTCCTGCAGGAGGGGCTCGTCGGCCTCCTGGGGTTTGATGGTGGGTGCAACGGCAGTCTTAGGCTCTTCCATAGGCTTCTCCATGGCGGGCTTTCGGGCCTCGATCTCGCTGGCGAGGGAATTGACGTCAGCGTCAAAGGGCGCGTTCTCCTTGCCGGCATTGAAGTCCAGCTTCTTGACGGGTGATTCCATCTTGAATGCCTCCATCTCGGAGGCAATCTGCGTAACAAAAGACGTGTTAGTTTCCAATGTGTGACGTGAGACGAAACAATGGGAGGGTAGGCAACGACGTCGCGTACCTTCTTGGACGGAGTGACTTCGGTGGCCATTGTGTAGACTGTGGTGGATGAGAGAAAGAATTGAGTACGAAGACAGGTTAATGGTCAATGGTCAAGGGTCAATGGCTACGTATGGTTGTTATTCTCGACAAAGTGTTTATCGGTTGGAGTGGTTGAGGTGAGAATGGCAGATTCCAAGAAGCGTGTTTGAGTGGAAGGATGGTGTCTTTTTAATGGCCTACCGCCAAGTCACGTTTTTCTTGCGAGGAGACGCGATACAGGTGGTCCCGCTTTAAAATCAAAGCAGCTTTGACGCGATTGTGGGACATTCCGGAGGATCTAACCCCGCCACCAAGATTTTAAAACATGCTTCCTGCCCTCTTTTACGCGTCTCGCGCGTCGACTGGGGGAAGCCCTCCCCGTCGTGCCTTGGATCCAATTTGAGCTCTGACGCCACTTAATGGATCTCTTGAGTGGGTTTTCCCGATTGCCGGCGTGCGAACTCGGTCGGCTCGGAGACACGCTGGAGCCTAGTCGAACAGGGGATCGCCCAGCTGCCTCTCTGTCGCGCCGTCGGTTGTGACTCAGAATTATCAGATGTTCTTCGATCTGATAAGCAATTGACCGGCAGAATGGCATCGTAGCCTTCGAATCCTCACACTATCCGAACCAGGCCATGTCTGATGACGCCAGTGTGGACGAGGCCGTCGATCCATCATCCCCCTGTTACCACCGAGAAAGCGGTACCTGCGTAATTCTTTTACCCGGTCGCTTGATACGTTTCCGTCATTGCTAAGCGGCTCTGGCGGTAACAAAGGGCCTCCGCGTAATAGAACGCGGCATTCTTTAATTGAAAGCTTTGACACTCTTGATCTACAATTCCGGAGTGGTGGGATTCCTTACGGCGCTCCGATCAGCGTATTGACCGCTCAGGTACTGCACATGTCATTTCGCGTAACCAGCAAGCAACGCTAAGCTCCATAGAGCTGGCGTGCAGGGGTCATGGCTGTTAGCCTGCCTGATTGTTAGCCGCATTTTTTTATCTAATCTGATCAATCGCCGGTCCTAAGTCGAGGATCGAGCTTTGGATCTCATTACTACCTACATTGGTAATTTGCTCCTATCGCTCAAACAAAGTCTCATTACTCATTCCCTTTTCCCCTAAACACCGGGAGCTGCCGGATGTTCGGCATTAAGGAGCTCATACAGTTGCAACAATGCAAATTAGGTATCCCCGAAAGAATAGAACTCGAATCGTGATATCATACCAGGGGCTAGGCACGACAGCCTAACCGTCAATACTCCCTCCGCCGGCCTCTCCGGGTTAAACGGTTTCTGCGCACCTCGTCCCCGCCAAGTAGGTATGAGTCACCACTAACCTCGACGTTCCCGTCGACTTTCCCGTCCACCAGACCGCCACGTTCCAGGGCCATCGTCCACTGTGCCGGTTTCAACATCAGTCGGTCGGCTCCTGCCGCTGAATCTGCCGAACCAGCCTCCACTCGGCCCGCCTCTTCGATCGTCACGTACTCTCGCTCGGCTAGGCCGTGGTGGCTCAGATCCAACGGACGACTCGGCGTTTTGGGTTGCACCAGCAGACATCGCTTCGGTTCGAGAACGCTGCCCAGAGCTGTTTTCGGGACGAGATGGTGCGTAGAGGCGATCGTCAGGGGCGCTAGGGTCAACATCCGGAATAGGCAGACCCCTCTTTTGGAGGTTCTTTATGCCCTTATCGCGGAGGTAAGCCTCTAGGGCTATTGTATTGCGGTTGTTCGATTTGAAGACGGCGTCGGCAACGTCTCCAACGAAGGGTATCAACCCGACGATAAAGTCAACCAAAGCCAAGGCATACATCCTAGCTTTTAGCGCGGAAGGTAGCCCGCCCTCGACTTGCTTAGCTGTTCGGATGACCATTAAAGCTAGAAGGAAGGCCAGCACATCCCCGACTCTGTCAGGGCGACAGTCAATAACCAGCGATGCCAGATCTTGGAGCAGATGTACTTACACCGGGAATAGCCCGATAACGCTGTCCCAGCCCACGCGCGTTCCAAAAATACTACATAGGCCCGAGTCTAACCTGTACGCTCTTCTCTTCATCTTGGTCAAGACCTGGGCGTCGTGCTCGGAGATGCCAGGAGGCAAGGCCTTCTTGACCCTCTTGAGCTTGCCGCTCGGCTTGCCGTCGAGCCTCGTAGCAGGAACATATTCGAAATAAGGATCCTAGGATAGGAACGATGTCAGCTTTGTGCGACGTAATGGTCGGGTTAGTTCAAGCCTACCTCGCAACCAAAACGGTTCTTTGCATACTCTCCGAACAGTTTCTTAACCACGAAGCTTGTCATGGTGGATGCTGCTCGCTGTTGCTTGTTGACGAGGTGTCGCAATTGGAAATATGCTGAGATGTTTCGCCGGACCCTGGGGAAGGGAAGAGGAGCTCTCACGGGAGTTCGTCTGGAAGGTCCGTTTTGAGAACAAAGGGCCGGCCGTTATTCGTTGGCCGTTGGGAGTACTTTTAATAACGCCAATTACTGAGTTGGGGGATGAACAGGACGATACCTAGCTGCAGCGCACTCGACAGAAGAGCGCTCTAGGTTATATTCTCCCCGAAAATCTATTAATGACCATCTAACGGAGAATGCAACATGGTGCGAATATTTTGGGGTGGTGGTATGTACATGGTATTTATCAAGTTTTTGGCCTCCACCGACGATCAAACAACCTTTTAACTTGTGACAACTCATAACTTGAAATCATCAAAAATGTTTAGGAACTGAGGGAGACGATGATGTCAGGGCCCGCACCAGACCGGCCCTAGTCGGTCTAGAATTCTGCTTCCCGCCAAATCAGAACCAGGAACTTTGCTCGGATTGAGCAAGCGCGAAGAGCGGTGCGTGGCTTGTACATGACTTGCATGTGGCTAGTGGCGACAGCGGTTCCTCTCCAGTCTAAGGCCTCCTTGAATCCTGAATCCTCGTAACGCTTAGAATTGCTGCACAGCCACGTATGACCACTAGAGGCCGCCCCTAATTGAACCCAAAGTACCTTCTTCCTGTTCCTGCTGAGTTAGGTAGCTCGTGAGCAACATTCACTTCCCTTGCGCGATTTCTTCGTTTGAGTGCATGTTAAAGTTTTATAACAAAGTCATTGCGCCAATCGCGCGAGGGGATACTGATTTCATCCACTCCTGCTCCTCTCCTATCACCTGATTTTCGAAAAAGGTCATTTCGACTTTAGGGCACGACGTAACAGCATTCCCAACTCTGAGCACATATTTTCTTCCCAATGCATATTGACGGCCAATTCTGAATCTTCTGGCAGAACCTCCCTCCCCGGGAATACGCCGCGCTGCCAGGTTACAGACTTAGCCCGCCATTATCTCCGAGTCTCGTTCCCAAGTGACCCAAGCAGCTCGCTGCGACGCCAGTCGGGCAGCTCACTCAGGGGTGGGCTAGGAAACTGGGATGCGTGTTTGTACATGCTGAATGTGTTCGGGTTTGGGGATGGGTAAGATTGGGGCGACATGTCCGGGTCGCTAGTATGCGTCTGTGGTATCTGCTCCCTCGTCGCCGGTTCGTTCCGTGATGCCCTTCCGCGAGCCTTGCGGAAAATAATGGCGGCCATTACGAGGCAACCCAGCCCGAGGAGTCCTATTGTCCCGGCGATGCCTGCACCCGCGATGAAAGCCCGGTCCCGTGGATGTCGAACCTTGACTGGCCGATGCGCCGCAGTCTGAGTTCGCCGCTATGTCCCCGGGGTTGGTGGTCAGGGATGGGCTTTCGCCGGTGGGGGTGGGGAAATCCCACCCCTTGAATCGCGAAGCTGACAACATGGAAGTATGTTTCTGAGATGGAACAGTATATTCGGCTCACGTCCAATAGTCATACCTACGGGGATACTGATATCTTAAAGTCTCTTCTGGACCGAGTTTTGAGATGCATGCTGTTCCTGGGTACATAAGATAGCCTCTGTAAGCGTTAGTGGCGAGATATGTGCTGACGGCGCCTTTGAACTAGATATTGCACCTGAGAGGTGAGTTTAACGAACTTACGTAGGGCAGCAGAGAAGCCACGTGCTTGAATCTCCTCATAGAGTAGATGTTGCAGTAGTGTAAGCAGCCGAACACTTGAGCGGTCCAAGGCTGTAAACAGTGTGTGTCCCAATCATCGACAAGAAAGCCGCTTCTGAAGGACCTTGTCGCTGCCTCTGGTAAACCTTTATAAGACCTTTCGTACGAGTCTTCCTTGGGTCGAAGGAAAGTAGGCCAATGATCCGTGATGGTGCTGATTGCCGTGATAACCGATGGCGCCGATGGAGTGCATTCAGTGATCTCTGGATGCGTGCTTGTTACAGGCAGCCAGAGTGTGGTCGTGCCGGAGGTTGTCTCCCGGGGTTGCCTATAGGCCATCGTAAGCGACCGGAAGGAAAGGGCTGAAGAACAGTTCTGATTACCCCCGAGCAGTCAATCTAAACTCAATCTGTTGAAAATAAGGTTGGACTTTATGGGGCGTTCCCCTTTACTATAGACGGCTCAAAAGGAGCGGCCAGCATCCATCTCCCGTTCATCCTTCAGCATGAATGGCATCACTCTCGCTTTGCTAGACTGTTACATACACGTTGTTTGCCAGATGCAGGTCGCCTCCGCCGAGGGCTACACTCGCCCTGTTCTTGCAAGTTATCAACTAGAACGTGGGGTTTTCAAAAGTACCTTCTCAATTCAGGGGCCAGTGTGGATTGGGCCGGATAACAACTTGAAGACCTGCTTTTTTGTATTGAACCTGGTAGGCTAACATTACTCTACGGCAGACGATATCGCCCGCCGTAGGACCGCATATATAAAGTTGATACCCCACATATGGAAACTATGACTGGGTATTTCACTGGAGAATAGGCACAAGAAAAACCTTGGACACAATTCCAAAGAGTGACCACAATCGGACCGCAGCTGTGTCACCTCCCCAAAACCAAGAGGAGGCAATGCGGACCCTATAGTGAAGCATCTAATGCAACGTTCCTATTAGTGATGGTTTCACCAGTAGGGTGCGGGGCTACCTGAGTATTTGAGAGGAAAATGAGCCTCGATCGGATATTCAAGAAGAGACGACAAGACATGAGACGCCTCAGCCTTGTGCCCCCTCAACTACACTAAGATCAATCAGACCTAGTCTCCACTTTGTAACATTCCTGGAAACGAGCGAATTTGGATAGTTGTAAGTTCTCTCGTTACTTAAAGACCTCGTAACTTGTGGAAGCGAAACTAAGAACCCGAGCTTCGAGTAAGGAGACAATGAAAGACGCTTAAGTCGACGGGGTGGCTTCCGTAACCTGCAACACCACGGGTCTCAGTAGGCCCGGGTTTGTGAAGGAGGATATCATAATCTCTCCCGAAATCCGTAGACCCCGCTTCGGTTATTGTGCACCGAGAGACGATATAGTCATATACGAACTACCCAGCTCGTAGGTTTCTAGCTCCAGTCATTTATACCAGAGCTGAGACGAGACGACGTTGTCATTCATTGACAGGGGATCGACTTGAAGGAACAATTCCCCGAAACCAAGTAGCTGACGGATGAAGTCTCACGAACAAAGTATTACCCTACATTTTGTTATCGAGTGTATCGTAATCATATTCTACAATCACTCACTGTCATCAAGCACTAGTGCCGAGGAGACAGTCGCCTCCACAGGACAAAAAGAGATCTATAGGACCTCAAACTCGTTTCCTCATAATTAAGCTGCAAGCCGGAATAACCAGTGCCGTATCCCAGGCCATTATGCTGGAGCCATCGGCGGCACACCCGGAGCCACGCCACCAGACTTCTGTCCAGAGGGTCGTCCGGCGGCGCAGTTGTATGCCGGAAACGCTCCTCGGCACTTTCTTCCATCGCCTGGGTGTGATCCGAGTCTCTCATGAAAGGCTCAGATTCGGTCCAGCGGCCTTCTTCGGTATCTCCCCGTTGCGCCGGCCATGCCGAGTCCCGGTCACAAACGACTGCGGTTCCAAAATAAGGGGGCTGAGATATGCTACGGTTTAATTCGAAATTCACGAATTGGGTCTCCTACTACCTAGGTAAAACACCTGTTCAAACGAGTTGAACCAGAAATAAGTTATATCCAAAGTCGGAAAGGGCCGCCGCCCTCTGCTCCCTTCCCCTGAGCTTGCCGCTTAAAATAGCGATTCATTTCGCAGATCCACTACGGATTTGCGGCCGGGACAGGAGCCGCGAATGGCACGCACGACCGGCAGGGCATCCTTGGTGCGCACGGTAAAGATAAATATGTTCAATCATAGCCAGTCTCGGCAACACATCGACGGGGCTGTACCGTTCTTTGGGTTGCGGTTGCCAGTTCACTGTCAACTCTTAAGAGCGCGCCACGCATTGAAGCTCGACTCTACGAATCCGCGCTGACCTTGCAAATTAAGACCCTCACCTAAACATCCCTTTACTACCGTATAATTGGTAGTTAGCTTGTGCAAATTGCATCTTTACCGTATATAAGCGGGGGTACGGCGTCTGGCTGTAACTACGGAGCAGGACGGTCGCTGACGGTTCTCCCAAGCACCCGATGACCGAGATAGTCCAAGTTTGATGCCCATCTCCTCGAGCTGGCTTTAGACAGAAATTGGTCTCGTTATTTATTAGACAACCAGAAACCTGAGACTTCCACCGATAACCGCGAATCCGACAAAGACTTGAAAGCATAGAACAGCTTGGCAGACATTATGCGGCTATACGCGGTCCACCGTGGGGCACTTGCGAAACCAATGATAGGTAGACCTAAGAGGCAAATTAGCACCTGCTGGCGTGGTCTAATGGTTATGATTTCTCGTTCACATGAAAGTGTTCCTTGACCCGAGAAGGTTCCGTGTTCGATCCACGGCGCTAGTACTTCATTTTTGCTGATATCCACAGCACTTCAAATTTTGTTCAAAATTTCTCCCGCGCGGTAGATCAATAAGAATCATATAGCCATCTAAGCTCGTGTAGGACAACGATCAATGGGCACATAGATCAGTTGGGAGATCGTCAGACTGAAGCTTACTTCGGTTTCAAAGTTATCTGAAGGTCACCGGTTCGATCCCGGTTGGGCCCAGCTTTCCTCTGATTGGAGGAGTAAGTTTTACTTTTATGGAAACTTACTTTGCGGTTCCAGCTTCACGTGTACCAACCGCTTAGCCTTCTATTATCTTCCTCGTGATTTCATGAATTACTGGGCAGTAATTATATAGACCCAGAAAATAGTTTGGGCAGGAGCTCGGTTACATATGGGAAACATGAAGTTCACTGCCAACGTCGTCAGTCAGTCAGTCAATAAAGCCCTTATGAACACACGTAAATTAGTAGGAGATACTGTAGAATGGCTTAAGCCTATGACTTAGCATTAAACACTCGCATAAAAGCGACTGTCGGTAACCCTGGCTGCAATACCTAATTGCTGCAGACTAACCACCGTATTCGCCATCGTCACCGCACTTGAAAGGGAGGAACTTGCTCCTATAAGACATAATCGGCCATATCTGCTTTCTTCCTCCTGTTGCGAGTCTGGGAGGGATCCAAACGTAGATTCCCGGAAATGCTCCAGGTAATGACGCTGTGTTTCCATGCTGTTCGGGAGAAATTCCCGAGCCTTGTCCTTACAATTCTTCCCGCGGACATCGAGGTATACCTTTAACTTGCCAAGCTCTAATCCTCAACCGACTCATCCTCACCCCACGTCTGTTCCCCCACTGAGTCTTTGTACGGCATCCTACTCGACCTCAACACGTCGATTCTCCACCCCACTGTGTTGAGCGACATACGAGAGCACTCGACGCCAACGTGCTTCCCGAGTCCACGTAGACCCCGTGCCACTTGGCCGAGTTCTCCAGCTAGACTTGTTGGATCCTAGCTATCCCGCCTAAGCCATCGACATTCAAGCCGCGACAGCTTCTGGCTCGGTACGGACGGAAAGGGTTAACCAGTTGGTCGAGTTTGGCACCGGGCAATCCCAACCCCGGGACCTCAGGGTATGAAGGGGTAGTGCGGCCATATACAATTACTTAGCGAGAGCCCACCGAAGATATAATGAGACTCACCGCTCGTAAGCGAAAACAAGAAGCAGCACTAGTTTTCTTCGCCAGAGGGGAACTGTAAAAAAGGTATTATGACGGGGATTACCAGGAGATTCCCATTCTCGGTCAAGACGCTGAAAGACGTTCGGACGGTGCCAATCTGGGTAATAGAATAAAATTGCGGCAAAAGAGTATTTGGTACTGTAGGAAACTGATATATATATTTTTGTATGTTTAGTGTGTAAAGGGCATAGCTTGTATATACTCCGCCACAGCCAAAATTTCGTACCATTCGTATCCTTTCGTGCTCGGTTTGAAATCCCATAAATGCAACGCTCGACCAACTCTTTGCACGCATACTCGAACGCCTTTTGAGAAACACAAAACAGTATTTTAAGCAGCTCCGCCTAATCCTAATTTTTTTCTTTTTCGGAAACTTATCCTGAACTTTCTAAGTGAACTTCGGGCTCGCCCAGGCCAAGTCAATGTTGGCGTAGAACCTGGTAAATTATAAATATGATTTCTTATAAACGACGTAAGGGTGTTGACTGTAGCATAATTACCTTCTGGCTGCTCTAGTAATTGGAGATTGCTAAGAGCACACTGAACTCTTGGGTGATCCGGTCCAAGCGCCTTTTCGTAACCTTGTAAGGCCCGCTGGTACATCGCCCTTGCTTCTACCAGCTTGCCTTGAGCAGAATAAAGGTTGCCTAGGTTGTTGACGGTATCAAAAGTTGACGTATGATCCGGCCCAAGCGCCTTCTCTCTGCCTTGTAACGCCCGCTGGTACATCACTTTTGCTTTTACCAGCTTGCCTTGAATAAAATAAAGGCTGCCTAGGTTGTTGACGGTATCAAGAGTTGACATATGATCCGGCCCAAGCGCCTTCTCTTTGCCTTGTAGGGCCCGCTGGTACATCGTACCTGCCTTTACTAGCTTGCTTTGCTCAGTGTAAAGGTATCCTAAAGAGTGAAAAGCCCATTCCAACCCATCATATACGACTTTCTTGTTTAAAACAAAATAAGAACATCGAGCCGCATGTTGAAGGAGTCGTCGTTGTGTCAGCCACGACTGAGTAGACTCTGTTTCAAAAACGTGTGATGCCACGCACTTAATTGCCATCCTAGCTAGACCTTGATCTAACTCTTGGTTTAGAACATGGGCTGTCCAGGAGTGGACACAGCTATGTATGCTGTAAACTCCTAACCCTATCTCTTCCAGTGGAGATGTGGTCACTTCCACCATCCCATAGTCACTCAGTACTCGGATCGTGCTATGGAAGCTCAGTTCGTCTTCCGTGATTTCTTGTAGCCAAGCAGGATCATCTGGGTCATGATGCTGGAGAAGTTCAAGCCAGAGGTCTTGATTATCAAAGTACGCCCAGAAACGAAGCAGCTCGGCCGCACTTTTATTTTGCTGTTGAACCTGCTCAAAAGAAAGTTGCCAAGTAGAGTAGAGGGTTCGGTCTTCGTATGAGCTCAGTTCAGGACTTGTCTTTTGAAGTTTCGTCCATGAGTCCTTATATAGGCCAAGGTACTTGCCAAAAGACATAGAGGATTGCTTAAGGTAAGCCCCAGCGGTGGCCAGTGCCAGGGGAAGCCCATCTAGCTCTTTGGCGAGGCTCCAAGCATCGGGGTCTAGTATTCAAGTTAGACAAGTGAGCATAGACCCAGCAAGCCTCTTACCACTTACCCGCTTCGATTCCACGTCGTTTCGAAGTGTTTGATATGATTTCAAGGCTATCGTATATATCCTCAATCTTCTCCATTCGAATTGAGTTGCCGATCTCGACCCGTGACGATCTGGTCGTGATTATGACTGAGCCTTGATATGACTCGGGGAGGAACTTGCGTATGTCCAAGGCTGCGGGATCTGTATTGCTTGGGAGTTTTGGGTTGTCATAGTTGTCGTAAATTAGCAGCCACCGCGTATTATTCGACAGATTTAGCCATGCCTTGACTGCATCGATCACGTCGTCAATATCTTTCACGTCCAAATTGCTTATTCGCCTAGTCAAGGGGTGTTCCTGCTGGATTTGTCTGGCCACCCCAAGAAAACTCTGCTGTAGGGCATCTTTATCCTTGATGTTCAGCCAGAATACAGCCGAATAGTCATCCTTGTGCCGTTTCGCATACTCTATGGCCAGTTGAGTCTTGCCGATTCCGCCAAGGCCATGAAGAACGACGGCTCGGCGGCTCCCATCACCGTGTAATGTGTGGTGCATTTCTGCGAGTTCATGTTCTCGTGCGACGAAGTGTTCAATATCAGGGGCATCCGACAGGCTGAAGGGGACTGAGAAGTCCTCCCGTCCTATGGCAGTTAATAGCTAATTCATTCAAACGGGTAAAAATCAGCGTACCTTTTCGAGCCTTAATCTGCTCCTGGAGCCGTCTAAACGCGTTCTTTTCCCCTTCACCATAGATAAGCGGCATCTGGACGTCGAAGATACCCAAGAGCGAGTATGCCTTGTCTTCCTCTTTTTTCGTATCCCGTCTTTCTGCCCATGCCATACGCTCCGCGACGCTGCAGTTAAGTAATGGGCTGCCTTGAACAACTTTAACGGGGATGCCTGTCGTGTTGCAGATAAGTCGTGCGAGGGATTTCTTATTCCCTAGTAGTATGCCTTCTTGAGAGAAAAAGTCAACTGCTGCCGGTGCGAGAAGCTCTTGGAGGGTCCATCCTCGAGTGAACCATCGGCTCTTCTGAAATGCTAGTTCCCAAGGCTGGGCTACGTCACCGGGTTGAAAGGGAAGCTTATATACGTCCACAAGATAGGCGTAGCATTTATCTGCGTCGTGATACCAACGGAACATGGAGTTAATAGCTTCGGTGAGCTCGGCGCTGCTGGACTTGTCAATGCAGCATGTGTCTACCCAGAAGTATTGCAAGCCATCGCGTTCGGCCTGCTCGCCGCAGAACCGGATCTTCTGGTAACCGCGCTTTGTTTGGCCAGTCCCGTCTGTTAGGTCATTGAAGGTAACCTCTTCCGCACCCCAGGTATGCGAAAGGATTGCGTATCGGGGAATGTCTTTGCCATCGAAGTCTGTGAGGGAGAACCCGCCCGCGTTGTCATGTTTCAAAAGACGCATGGTGGATTGGAGAGGATCTGGCGACTAGGCGAGTACATTCGAGTGTTTTGCTGGCATTCAAAGGAAGCAGATCGCACCCATTACCTGATTAGAACCGACTCTTGCGTTAGGTAGAGGACATATCGGGGTGAGATAGCTATGTACTGGAGGTACGGCCTCGCGATTTGATCAGGTATCAAGGGAAGCATCACGCAAGACGGAACGCAACCCTACCTGACTGAGGCGGAGCCAACTGTGTTTGCGAATCAAGATACGCCGTCAGCGCCATCGTTGGGCGGGGTGAGTGGCTGAGCGGATCGGCCATTAATTGGCATTGCATATGCTGCATGTCCACACATGGAGCCGCAGAGCTGTTGATCTAGCGAGACAGCCAAGGGCGCTTTATGCAAAAAGTGGCAACACGGAGCTGCCGTGCCTCTTGGATTTTAACGCGATAAAGTCATCACGCAACTAGCTTGCGAAGAAGACATGGTTTGATCCAAGGTTTTAGTACAACATGGGAAACAGCGTGTTCGACGCATTTGTAGCTTACCTCGCTAAAGCCAGGCCATTTGTTTTAGAGGTGTAGCAGCGCCGCAGGTGCAGCTGTGGCTAGGGCTTTGCAAAGGCCTGTAGCTTTGGGTACCCACTAGAGTGGACCATAGAAAACAACAAAACCTCCAAAACAGGGGGCGTGATGGCAAGTTAGCTACTCCCATTTCGAATCAAAGTGTCGGGGCCCACTTAGCTTCTGAATCACATACCTTTTTTTGTATAGGCCTTTTTAGGACGCATATAGACCTTCGATAACAGCATAATAATAGTTATAATAATAGAAAACGAAGTTTTCGTAGTTTTTATACGAATTATCTGTTGAAAAAAATATATAAATACCGTTTTAACGTTATATATTTTAACCGAATTTGCGATATGGTCCAAAGCGGCGCTAGAAACTTTTGCGGTTTTAATAACCTAAACGTTTTTTATATTCGGAATATTAAAAAACGCGATTTTTTATATTATTAATTCTGTTATTAGTAGATCCAGGAATTTAAGTTAAAAAAGCGAAATTCGGGTAATTTTTAACTGCGTTAAGAGATTTTTACTACCGAAATCGTTACTTATTATAATTATAATTTGTTTAATAAATTATATCGATTTAATTATTTATATAAGATGGAAATTAGGTCCAAGCCTTAGTTGCTAGTGTTATAATACATACAGGTTACCTAGCCCCACACCTGACAACAGCTGGCAGAGCGGCCCGTGCGCTAAGCCCTAGCCTATATCTTTTATTTCCGTCAATCTATTAGAGGAACCTTTTCCGTTTTTTCTTCCTTTCTCTAGCTTTAGATTCTATAATAGTTAATGGGAATTCGTTCCTTTTTCCGAAGCCCTTGGCCCGTAACAGCCAGGCTGAGCCAATATATAAAAAATGAGTATACGATAGAATTTCCATAATAGTTATTATATTTAGTATTTTCGATATAATAACTAATTAAATAAGTTTTACAGTTAGAATAGATTGCAAACTTTAATCCGTGCCTTACTCCGATTCCGAATAGTTATCAACAAGCTTCGATTTTAATAAATCTTATGCCCGCTGAAAAATAGCTTTATATAGTAAACTTTAAAAATAAATCTTAAAAACGTATAAAAAGCTTTATAAGCCTTCGTTAGTTTTACGATTAAAAAGTCTAACCTTAATCGTTACTACGGCTTTTTAAATTATTATTAATTAAAATATAAGCCGAAATAATATACTATAATACGCATTTCCGAATACGAAATATTAATTATCTGTAACGAGATAGCTTTAACAAAAACAATCCTGTTTACGGTACGCCAATCCAAGAAAATAACCGGATAAGCCAAGG
Organism: Monosporascus sp. 5C6A; assembly: GCA_004155035.1. NCBI lineage: Eukaryota > Fungi > Ascomycota > Sordariomycetes > Xylariales > Monosporascus > Monosporascus sp. 5C6A. The sequence continues at coordinate 317,885 of QJOB01000052.1, read as the reverse complement.
CAGTCGACGCCACTGTCGATTTGGAAAATATTTCTTAAAAAAATCGACTCCGACTTCTAATTCTCGAATACTTTAATTGTTTATATTATTATAAAAATTGTTTTATAATACAGGGTTTAAGTTTAGTTTATCGTTTAACTTAATTTCTTTAACTTTAACTGTTGAGATAGGTGTGGTAAAAGGAATTGTTGATTGCGGGGGGGGGGGGTCACAGAGCAACGGCGGGGTGGGCGCGTCAGGCCCACTATTTGTATGTACGTAGCCTAGCCTTCTGCCTCCCACCTTCAGAAGCAACAACTTCTGCAACGGAACCGAGATCAATCAGAGAACAACAACGGTACCCCGAATTGCGAAACCGCATCTTTACATTAACTTTATTATTAAGGATTATTCTATAAGATATTGTAAAGACTGAAAAACTAGAACTAGAATACAGAAGTCGGTGAGACAGTTGGCTATTTATGGGCCTGCCAAGACCTGCTAAGGTTGCAGCCCTTGGCGTACCCCATAATCTCTAACATTTTTTATTTACTTTATTTAGATATATATTATGTTATTTATTTTGCTAACGTTAAGTTAAAAACATTAGCATTAAAATGTCGGATATTAATTTTAATATAACTGTATAAATAATTTAAAATCGGTTAATGTACTTTATAATTTCAAATGTTTAAATAACTTTATAAAATAAGTTTTAACCGGCTTACTGTTCTATTCTATGCCAACGTATACCGGTTCCGGCATTATTATTTTAATCATTTTATTTTAATTTTTAAAACCCTTTTTTAAAAAAAAATCGTTAAGTTTAATCGAAAACGTTACTTATTTTTTTTAAAAAAAAGAGTTATTATTTTCATTAAATTAAAGCGTTGTTACGAAAAAGAATTCTGGCTTTTTTTAAAGATAACAAATTCGTAGTTAGAAATATCGACTTATTTTTTTATTTCTTTAACTTTTAAGCCTTTATCGTAATAGCAGATTTGTTTTTAGTTATTAAAAATGGTTAATTTATTATGTTTACCGTTTTGAGCATTTAGGTAAAATAATTTAATATTAGTTAAAACGTTCTATACAAGCTCGTCGGATATATAAGCTCGTCGGATATATAAGCTCGTCGGATATTCTTTTTAACATATTAACTATTTATTTTATATTATCAATTTTTTAATATTAACATTATAAAATGTTTTATAAAAGAATCGAAAATAAACTTAGCCGTTTAAGTTAAAAAAACCTCGAAATTTAGTTTTAAACGGCTTGGTTTTATATATAACGTTTTTTTTTATTTATAATCGAAAACCGAATTTACGGCAAACTTTCCCGAATTGACATTATTCCGTATTTGCGAAAATTGACGCCGACCGAAAAGAAATCGATCGTCGACCAAATCCTTGATTTAGATGCGCGAGCGTTTTTTATCCGGCTTTAACACGTTGAAAATATAGCTAATTTACTACTTGCTTAGCGTGTCGCCGATCGCGTCGGGATTAATTAAGCGTTAAACTTTGTTCGACGGTAAAAAAAACTTAAGATACGTTTAAATCGAAAAATTAATTATTAAAAGATATTATATAAAAATCTGAAAGTATTTCGTAAATGGTTCGAATTAGTTTAGGTTATAATTGCAAAATATAATATTATAAAAAAGGATATTTATAATTTTAATAAAACGGGGTTTTTAATAAGGCTTTTAATAATATGCAATATAATAATTATAAGTACCGGAAAACGTAAAAGATTTAAATAAATTTAATAAAGCAATCGGAAATAAATTATAATTATATAAATTGTTAATTTGTAAAGTTAAGTTATACTGTTATTTATTATTTTAACGGGAAAACTTTATTTTAAATTTTGATATCGCGATAATTTATTATTTACCAATTAAAAAATTAAAACTAATTATTTATAATTAAATAACGAATGAATTACGTTTAAAATAAATTTAATATTTCGATAAATATATTTAAACGTTTATAAAAAAAACGAAACGCTTTTTTATTTTTAACGATTACGAAAGTTATTATTTGATAGATTTCGAAAAATATTACGTAAATAACGACACTATTACGTTTGGTATACCTTTTTATTCTTTTATCGGTTTTAACTTTATAACGTGTTTCGCTTTTCCGTTTTAAAGCGTACGTATACGTTTTATATCGAAAATTAAATACGTTATTATATTTATATTACGAAAAAAACTTTCTCGCCGGTTTTTATAATACGTTTAAAACTGCCATAACGTCCGATAATATTATATCCGGTTTCGCAAAAGCTGAACTTGTTTTATTCGATTTTAATAACGTTTTTTCCGATTTGGAAATTTTTTTAGTTGTATCTACGCCGACCGTTTCGCCGTTTACCTTTGCCGGTTCCATTTTTTCCCTATCGTCGAAAACCCCTCGAAATATACAAGAAACAAAAAAACGGGGACGTTACTTATAAAAAAGATTAAAAATTATTAAAGGAGCTCGCCGACAAAGATGGTTAAATCGGTTAATCTTTTAACAAAAAGTAACTTAATATTTTTATACGAAAACGATTATTTTTAAAAAGAAACCGTTAAATTACGCGCAATTAACTATTTTTTTAACAAACGCCGAAAAATTAAAAATAAACGTTTTCAAGAAAAAGAAATATTTATTATAATAAAAGAAATAAGTTATTTTAATCGAAAAGAATAGTAAAAAATCTCAACTAATAACGGCTAAAGGTAATTATCGCAAGAAAGTTAAAACAAAAAACGGAAATAACGTTTACAGCAAGCCCGGACATAATGCGCGTACTTATGAAAAAGTTGTAAATATATTTAGCGACGAAAAATCCGATTAATTTAAATTTCTTAATATAGAATGCCAAAAAGTATCCGACGAGCTTGTATATCCGACGAGCTTATATAAAACGTTATTACTATTATATTACTTTATAAAACTTTAAATATAAAGTTAAACAGGTCGAAGCCTTATTTTCCAAACTAAGCCACTATATAGAAAATCATTATACGATGTAATTTATACGATAAATGTTATACCCAGTATTTTAAAATATACTAAATCTGTTAGAGATTTCTAGGTCATGGTCCACTTGACCTGATCTTTAGATATATAGATCGATAGATCTCTCATAATTTTGATAGATTTTAATTAATTAGACTTATACCTTTATATAGTTATACGTATTTAATATATGGCTATTCCGTCAGTATCTATTTTATTATTACCGCAATCCGTTACAAAATTATTAAATAATTTTAATAGTTAAGATAAATTATATACTTAATCTTATATCTTATTCCGATTTCGATTAATACGTAATTGCCGATAGGTTTTAACTTTAATAAACCTTATAGCCGTTAACTACGGTTTAATAAGGGTTTTAAAAGCAAATAATAACTTTATATAGTAAACCTTAAAAAGGAACCTTAAAGCGTATAAAAGACTTTATAGGCCTTTCCTAGTTTTCCGACTAGAAAATCTAACCTTTATTATATTATAGGTTTTTAATTTATTATTAAGTAAAATACTAATTAAAATAATACGATATGCTACGTAATTCACAATACGCGATATCGGTTATTTGTAATAAAAAGGTTTATATAGAAACTATTATATGTATGGTATTTTATTTCTGGAAAATTACCGGACGATTTAAAACCGTCGACGTTACTGTTTATTTGGAAAATTTCTTTTAAAAAAATCGATTTCGGCCCTTAATTTTTGGAGACAATTTAATTTTCGAAAAAAAAATCGATTTTCCAACCAGCGTATATTAAGTAATCTGGGTTTAGCGGAAATATTACTGGCAAATTTGAAAAGGCACGATAATAACAAGTTTGAAAATTCCGAAATTCAGTTTTTGAAATAATACACGCTAAAGGATTACAAGCTCCAATTTACCCGGCTGTTTAAGATTACGAAACTTTTAAAATCTTAATAAAATTAACATAAATAGGAACTTGCGAGATTAGTCAGTTTGAAGTGGTCTTAAAGTAAGATGCCTACAAAACGGATAGATGTTAATAAAATATAGAAATTGAAATAGTAATCTATTATTTTATCCGATTTTGTTTGTACAGTTACGTTTGTTTTAAAGAGAATAAAACTTTCAATAAGGATTTAATTAAGCGTAACAGACGCCGCGTTTTAATTAACTCCAAATCTCCTTGTTTTTTTATAAAAAAAACAGATAGTGAAATGGAGTTAGTGTTAGGTACAGTTGGTGCAGCTACTGCTGCAGCTGCTGCCGTTTCTAACCAGCTGCAACCGGTTCTAGCCGCTTCGAGCCGTTTCTAGCTGCTTTGGGCTGCAACGCCAAGTGGGTCGGCGATGGTCTATAAAATGCTGACCTACCTACTCTTGTATGTAGTTTTCTATAACAAGAAAGGGACGCCTGATATTCCTTTTCCCAAGCTTCTGATCAAGAGGTCTGTATGCAACAGCTTTGAGTTGCCCCGTCCCAATTCAATAGGCTAGAGTTTATATTATATTTTCGAGTTCATTTATGAAAACGGACTTGTCGGATTTCCTGTTTTAACTTATGTTTTTATATATATTCTAGTTCCTATTTTAATATACGTTCTAGTTTGTTTAATATATATCTTAGCTTCGACTTCGTTATAAGTTTCGATTCGTATATATGTTGATAATTGAAGGGGTTTTAATGGAAAAGGTATTGTATTTTTCATTTACTAAATCAATTAGCCGAGATATATTTTATAATTAAAAAATTCTAGTATTTCGTCTTTTTACTTCTATTAATGTTAACTTTATCGAGTTTTCTAGAAAATCAAACGGGTTTTATATAAAATCGTCGAGCTATTTAAAGTTTTTATAGAAAGTTTTGATATATTAGTAAACGAACTTAAATTATAAATCGAAAAGTTTAATAAAGCCTTTTAAATTTATAGAAATATCTACGAAATGTAGAATCTAGTAATTATTTCATCGTAGGAGTTATTAAATATAACGTTTAGATAATTTGCCTTTTTTAACTAATTCTCGGCTTTTGTATTTTTTTATTAAATAGTTAGATTATTCGAAAATTCGTAATAAAAACGTGAATCTTTTATATTTTTTTGAATTTGTTTATTATAGCTGTTATTGCGATTATTAATTTTATTCAAAGGTGTTGTTAGGTTTTTGCGTTGTTTTGCGTTGTTTTGCGTGATTTTCCCCGGGTGGGTAGGGGGTTATAAATTCGGGTAATAGGTATTATTTATTACGAATTACGATAATAATAAAATAAATTACGAAAATATAATAATAAATAATAAAGTTTTAACTTAAATTCTTTTACTTATTATAAATATTTATATATTAAATACGTATAATTATGTAAAGGTGTAAGTTTAATTAATCGCATGCTATCCGAACTATGGGGGATCTATTGAGATATATACCCGAGGACCTGGTCAGGAGGACCTTGACCCAGGAATCCCTAACAACCCTAAGGCCATAAAGGCGTATCGGCAGTTGAAGTAATTTGTTGGAAGGGCGGTGAAAGGAACAAACGGGCTTTGATGTGGCCCTAGGATTGCAAGACAAAGGAACTGAAGGCTATATGTGGCTGTTCCCACTCTCCAATTTGTAGGACATCAATTAGACAGTAACCGAGACCCAATTGCAACACACTTTTGCCCACAATAACTAAGAATCTGGAAAGCGGTGATCCCACTTGGTACGGGTGATACACTGATATAGGGCCCTAGCTCTACGGAGTACATTCAGATTACGACAGCCTGCAGGGTACTTACCCTCCATGGACTAGAACTCATCGCGGATTAGCTTAGGATACGAGAATCCGGCAACTTCCATTCGGGACCCCGATCAGGGGCTGGGGTTATGATAGCCTGTTTCCCTAATGTCCGTGCTGGCATGCCGTTAGGAGGACTTGCCAAGTGTGCCTTCATTTCTAACATCAGATCATCATAAAGTCGTTGCGGGGCAACAGTGACTTGTAACCACGATTCTCAACGCCTCGGCGAACCTAATCTTCCCGGTCGGTTGCTGGAGGTCGCCGCCTGAGAGGCGGGGTGTCCGTCGTAATGATACCCCGTCCTGGCTGAAAGCCCAGCTCGCTTGTATTGATGGCCGGTTGACTATGAATCGACCTTGACATCGCAGTGTTTACTTTGGTGCTTGGTTAGCACTAGAGGGGAAAGCCTGTTTTAACAAGTTGGGTTTTTTCTCCGCGAATGAATTATGTAGCAGTCTAGGTAGCCGCTGCAAAGTAAGTCAAAGACCCGGTCAACGCACCACCCCCTCAACGCCCCCTTTCCCCATACAAAACCTACGAACCCATTTATTTTTAACTTACTAACAAAAATAGATATTAAAAAACGACAAGCAGTATTTTTATTTACTGCCTACAAATTAACCCATTTTTAATTATTAAAAGAATATTGAATCGATAATATATTATATTAAAAAGAAAAGAATAAATACATAAATAATAACAAATATATAAGTAAATACTTCAATATATCTTTATATAAAATAAATAATAAAATTCAAATATATACAACGGGAAATACGGCTAATATTCAATATAACCCCGTTTTAATTTATTATATAAGGGTTTTATTTTCGAACTTATTTATTATAATATATAATTTAATATTATTTATATGTTTTAAATATATTAACAAAACTATTTACTAATTAAAGTATATTAAAAAAGGCTCATATATTTTACATATTACCACTTTATTGTAAATATAGCTCTATATGTTTTAAATTCGTATTTAGTTAATTTAATAAGTAAAAATAAATTTAAAATATATGTATATACTTTATAATATAGGGGATTTATAGAACTACTATTATTAATATAAATTTCAAGTAAAACAATATAGATACAAAATATTTTTTAAATTAAACTTCGTTTTAAGTAATATTAAGTCGTAATAGTTTTTAAATTACATTATAACTAACGTCGCACACCACCTTCCCGCTCACACCATCTTACCGTTCGGTTTTTAACACTTCGTAACAACAAATCCAAATAAAACAACTATAACATAATAAATCAATTTAAATTAATCGGATTTTTCGTTGCTAAACGTATTTACAACTTCTTTACAAGCATGCGCATTATATCCGGGTTTGCTGTAAACGCTATATTTCCGTTCTTTCGTTTTAACCCTTTTATAACGACTACCTTTAGCCGTTATTAGCTGCATTTTTTTTACCACTTTTTTCTTTTTCGGCAGAAAAACTTGTTTTTTTTATATAGTAAGTATTCCTCTTTTTTAAAAATGTTTGTTTTTGGTTTTTCGGCGTTTATTAAAAAAATAATTGGTTTCGCGTAATTTAGTAATTTCTTTTTAAAAAAAAAAGAAGTTTTCGTATAAAAATATCAAGTTATTTTTTATTAAAAAATTAACCGATTTAACCATCTTTGTCGGCGAGCTCCTCTAGTAATTTCTAATCTTATTTTATAAACAACGTTTCCGTTTTTTTGTTTTTTGTATATTTTAAAAAATTTTCGAAAAAAAAAAATGCAACCGGCGGAAGTAAGTAACGAAACAATCGGCGTAAATACAGCTAAAAGAATTTATATATCGGAAAAAACGTTATTAAAATCGAATAAAACAAAACCAGCTTTTGCAAAACCGGATTTGATATTATCGGACGTCATAACGGTTTTAAACGCGTCGTAAAAACCGGCAAAAAAAATTTGTTTTAACGATATAAATATAATAACGTTATATTAAATTTTCGATATAAAACGTATAAACGTACTTTAAAACGGAAAAATAAAATACGTTAAAAAGTTAAAATTAATAAAAAAATAAGAAAGTATATAAAACGTAATAATATCGTTATTCGTATAATATTTTTCGAATTCTATCGAATAATAACTTTCGTAACTGTCGAAAATAAAAAAATCTTTCGTTTTTTTCGTACGCGTTCGAATATATTTATCGAAATATTGGATTCATTTTAAACTTAATTTGTTCGTTATTTAATTATTATAACTAATCTTAACTTTTTAATTAATAAATAATAAATTATCGCAATATTAAAATTTAAAGTAAACTTTTTTTATTAAATTAATAAATAACAATATAACTTAATTTTACGAATTAACAACTTATATAACTATAACTTATTTTTAAATAATTTATTGCATTTATTAAAACTTTTTACGTTTTTCGGCGTTTATAATTACCTTATCGTATATTATTAAAAACCTTATTAAAAAACCTTATTCGTTAAAGTTATAATTTTTTTCTGCAATACCGTATTTTGCAATTATAACCCGAACCAACTTAAATTATTTACGAAATATTTCCGGATTTTCGTATAATACTTTTTAATAATCGATTTTCCGATTTAAACGCGTTTAAAGTTTTCTTTTTGCCGTTAAATAAATTTTAACGCCTAATTAACCCCGATACGTTTTACGACGCGTTAAGCTAGCAATAAATTCACTATATCTTCAATATACTAAAACCGGACAAGAAACGTTTACGTATCTAGGTTAAAAATTCGGTCGACAATCGATTTCCTTTCGGTTAGCGTTAATTTTCGCAAATTAAAAATAATGTCAGTTCCAAAAAAATACCGTTACATCGGTCTTTTAAAGTAATTTCGGAAACGCCATATATCGTATAAAAACGTTTATTACTAATTTTGAGGCTTTTTTTTGCTTAAATAACTAAGTTGATTCTTGTTTTTTTTTGTAAGCCGTTCTATGTTATGGTTATTAAAAATCAAACGATTAAACTTAAAAAATTAAAATGGGCAAAAAGCCGAGCGGCGAGGTGGTGTAAGCGGGGAGGTAGTGTGCGACGTTATATAATAATTTTTTAATTATAAATATATAATATTTTTCGAAAAAATACAATATTTAAATCATAATAAAAATTATTATTTATCGCTTTATATATTTCCAACTATGATAATATTATAAGGATGATATATTAGCAGTTACAGTAATTAAATGCAGTAAGCTGGCAAGTTCTATATACGATAGTTCTTTATCTGCTTTAATGGACAAATCCTGTCTGTAACAATCGCCTTAAAGTATATAATTAGGCGGTTAAAAAGAAAGCGGTAGATAAGGCATGTTGCAGGCTGCATCCTGCAGCCTTATACCGACAAAGCCTTCCAATCTGTAATACCTAAAAGCACCAAATGCCGATATGCCCTTTTACGTTAGGTAATTAAGGCTGGGAAATCTGAAAAGTTCAAAAATAAATCTAAAACAATCAATTTGTATAAGATTTGAACCTTAATTACTATGTTTGTCTTAGTGGTGTATTAGCCGTTATATTAACCAATTTTGAGTTTTTTTTTAATTCCGGTCTTTTTTATATCCTTTTAAGTTTTAAATTTTATATAAATCGTTCGAAATCCGTTTTGTTTAATAACTTCGGAAGTTTATTAATTAGAATGTTTTTGCTTTTTACGTATTAAAAGTTAATATTGCCGTTTCGTACTTCTTGATGAACGTAATAATACTTAACGTAGATGTAACGCTTTTTGCGTAATATCTGGGCTTTTTGTATTTACTTAAGTACTTTTATATTATTCTTTAAAATAGGAATAAAGCTTTCAAATATAAGCCTTAGTTTGATTAAGAAATTCCTAACCCCTATTATTTCCATAATAACTGTACCGGCTTTAACGTATTTTGCATTTATAATATATTTCGTAATAATATTTTATGATTTCGAAAGTTAAAATATAGGTATTTTAGTTATGAAAAATACTTATTTTATAATAAATTTAATTAATTTTCATTTATTCGTAAAGCTTATATTTATTGCCTTAAATAATTTTAAGTCGTTATTTTATAAATATAAGTAATTTTATTTTAGTTTCCGATACCGAAGCGACAAGTTTGCTATATTATTTAGGTACCATAACAATTTCTTAATATATTCTTGATGTTTTAAAAAAAAGTTCCTTATAAACTTAACCCAAATCGACGTTATAAACGTTGTATTAGATTTGGTAATGCAACTAAAAAGGTTAAATTTCTTTATTGGGCTTACGTATTCGAAAGTGTTTTTTTTTGCTAGTTACGCCGTTATATCTTATAACATAATTTAGGTAAGTTTTAATAAATAAAGTAACTTCTTTTCGCATTTCGTTTAAGCTTATTAATTTCAGTAATTTTTCGATATACTGCTGTTGGTTTAACCCAACGTCTTTAATTAGTAAGAAACGGAAAAGCGGTACGCCTAGGTATTAATTTACGTTACTTAAATTCTTAATAGGTACGTCTTTAGCTAAGTTCTTCGTAACGTTTTTTAGGCGTTTTCTGCCAGCTCCGAAAAGCAGGAAATTATCTATATATAACGAAATAACGTCCCTTGTTTCGTTACGGTAAATTACGTCGTCCGAAATTAACAGCAGATAACCCAGCTTTGCAAATAACTCCTTAACTTTCTCCTGCTAGGTGGTTCCGGTTTATTTTAGGCCGTACAGGGGGTTTATTAGGTTAATAATTATTTCGGGAAAGTACTCGTATTTCTTCTTATCCTCTATATATATCTCAAAATATTCCTTAAATATAACAAATTGCTTTATGTAAATATTTTCCTTTAAGTTATTATTTAGGTAAACTGTAATAAAATCGATTTGTATAATATACCATCCCAAATAAGCTATAAAAACTATTAGAATTTTTTAATATATAGCTTTTGTAATATTCGCAGTTATTTCGTTCTAATCGATTTCTTTCCGTTAAATAAAGTCTTTAACGCAAATACGGGCCTTATATTTATTTAGCTTTCTTATAAATGTGTATTTTTTTAATACCTATTCAACTTTAATTAGGTGCTTATAGGCCCTATTAACCGAATTAGAGGATATAAACTTAAAAGATTCCACGCGAAAAGTTTCCCTTAATTTCTGTAAAGATTGCTTTAAGCTATACTTTTCGTTCTGGGCTTTCCATAGCTTCCTTTAATAACGGGCCGTCGTTTATTATAACGTATCCATAGCTTTTAATAAAATCGTCGTCGTCATTTAGTAATGGGAAGCTCTGGAGCCCTTCTGGGTTACAATCTAGGTCTAGGTCGCAATCGCCCTTTTGGGTCAAAGCTAGCTTCAGTTCGCGCATTAGCTCTAGGGCTTCGTCCGGGGCTTCCAGAACGTACAACTCTGGAACTATCTTCTTAAAACGCTCTTTTTTGGGCTTAATCTTCTTAATCTCCTAGTTTATATCATCCTCCGAAACAACGTTCTCGTTTTTATTTTTCACTTTAACGCCTTTCTATTTCTAACGATATTTTAAACACTTCTATATAAGCTATAGAAATAATTAAATGATATCCCTTAAATCAAAGAGCTATTCTGGCTTTCCAGGTTTTTGTAAATTATAACGTAAGATATAATAAGTATTCTACTACCTTTTAACAGTTATATCTTGTAATTATAAATACCTTAATAATCTAATAACATGCTTTTTGCTTTACGGACTGCTAACTTCTCTAACCTAGTTCTATAATTCTTATCGATTAAAATTATGTACCTGCTGCCAAGGATTCGAAAGTAACTGTTATCAGGCTTATAAAATCCTTTAAGGCCAGGGTTAAAGTTAAATACTTTCTTAAAGCATTTTAATAAGGTTATATCTTTTACTATAAATTAACCAGTTTTATTAATTATATACGTTATAGCTTTTATAATAGAGTTCCAAAACAGGTAGGTATTTTTATTTACGCAAACGCTACGCAAGTTTCGTTTTTAAAAAAAACTATATACCCCTTTCCGCAACGCCGTTTTGATATTAATTATAAAAACTAGAAATTACCAGTTTAATACTTTCCACTATGCAGAACTTCTTAATAATCGTTATGCCAAACTTTCTACCGCTATTAAAACGTAAAATCTATACTGCTTTTTTTTATGTTCTAGGAAAATCGCTTTTAAACGCTTAGTAATGCGGATAATATAACAATATAAGCTTTCTTATATTTCGTTTTTAATTTTAAACGAATAATACTTCTTATAACGCGAAAAACCATTTATAATAAAACCGAAATAACTATTATTGTCGATATTAATAAACTTAACGGACTTTATATTACACCAAATAATCTCTTTTACAAACGTTACTTTCCTTTAACGGTTTATAAAAAGGATTTTCTATAGCTTACCTTTGTTACAAACTATACAAAAAAATCCCTCCATTTCTTTAAAGTTTAAATCTATTCCCGTAAACCTCTTAATAATCCAAATCAATTATTTTGTATTAAGATAGCAGAGGCAGCGATACTAGAAGATAATTTTCTTCATAATTTCTTTAGTTATAACAACCTTTCCGTTTTTAAAGGCATCTTAAAAAACTTTTTTCAAGTTATCGCCATTTTTACCGAATACCTCTCCCAGCCCGTATCCCTATTAATCTCCTAATTCCGGGGCCCTAATAATAAGCTCGGGCTTCATATAAAGCCACAAAAAGAAACCTTTTCAGATAACGTTAATAGTTATCAGCTATAAGCCATCAAGGTTCACCAAAATATTTTTATTCAGGTACTTCCCTTTTTTATAATATATTTCTTTAGAAAATACCTTTAAAGAAAACGTATTAATATATAAGATATACTTTACCGTAATTTCGTTTTTTTCTTTACGAAAGCCCTTTAAGGACCATTTTATTATCCTGATAAAAGTAACAATTATTGGGCCATCCTCTGTTAAAATCTGTATTCCTTTAGATTTAATATTTAAGATATTATTACGTTTGAAATCCTTAATATTATTAATAATATTAACGTTAGCTCTTAAATCCCAAAGCAATTTGTTTTTATCGTCTTCCATAAAGGAATAAACGCGTAAGAGTACCATGACGTTTCCTACAACAACTGCTTTAATTGTTTTAATTGCTGTAAATACAGTGCATTCGGCTACTGTAGCTATCCCTGCTCCAAGGCTTTCGTTTATTGTGGCCACCGCTTTAGGGCAATCAACTGCTGTAACCGTTGCCCCAGGGCATTCAGCTATTATAACTTCAATGTTTTCGACCACTATAACTTCGGGGCTTTTAGCTACTGTAGTTACCTCTGCTTTAGGGCACTTAATTACTATGGTTTCTGGAGCTTTCTTTTGAATTATTTTATCATATTATTATATAAGCTCTTAAAGCTGTTATTCGTTAACGTAAACGCTAAACGTTTTTCAGCTAGAACGATACAGGTTTTTCAGGCCTTTTAGGATAAACTGCTCTTTATTTTAACCACCTCCGCAGGCGTTACGAAAGCTATTACCTTGGCTATTATTGCTGTTATTACCTTAATATTTCCTATCATTTTAACCTTTTTTACCTTTTTTACCTTTTTTATCTTTTTTACCTTTTTTACCTTTTTTTCCTTTGCCGTTTTTTTCCTTTTTTTTCTTTGCCGCTATTTTCCTTTTATGGCTTAAGGCAGTTCTTCGCTAAATATCCGTACTTACTATAATTAAAACAAAATAACTCTTTATTTTTATTTTAAGCGGGTTTATTATTTCGGAAATCTTTATTAATTCCTTTATTTTTGTTTTTTTAAGCGTTATTAAACTTTTTATCGTTTTTTATTAGTATTAAAACGTTTATAGAATTCGTTATTAATGTCGTTAATCAGGTGCTAAAAGAATTATTTATTTACTGCAGTATTAATTACATAGTTTTATATTAATTACCAGCTTTGTTTTTTACAGCAGTAAAAAATATGATAATATATTCCTTATTATAAAGCTTTATTACATAACCTTTAATTTCCTGCAGAAAATTTTAAACCTAATAATAAATTATATTAAATTTTTACCGTCGTAAAAAATCTTATTAAATTCATTCCAAAAAAACTTTTACCTAGCCTTATTTATAGCAATGTAGATTTTCTATAAGGTTTTTAATATCTTCGTATTTTTCTTAATACCTACAATTAACTTTAAAAGCGCCTTTTTGTAAGTTTTAGTAATGGCCTTAGCTAAGCGGAGCTAATCCAATTGCTTTAGCTTCATGCCGTCCTCGTAGCTAATCTCTTTAAGTATAAGGCTTAAGGCGTTGTTTTAAAGTTTCCAATTGGCTCAACCTAGCAGGTAATTCTTCCTTGTCGAGGGTGAAATCGAATCGCTTCCAACGAAGCTTCGAGTTATTATTAAATTTCTTTTCCTTTAGGCGTGCACCTACCCCGTTGGAGCTGTCTGAACTGTTGGAGGTACTGCTGGAAGAGCTGCTGTGGCTCCTTCTGTGCTTCGGGGGGTAACTTGCAGACGAGTCTGCTGAAAAGGAGGAAAAGGAACTGTTTGAATCATCAGGGTCACTGTACGCCACACTTTTTTCCTTAGATAGCTTTTTTTCCTTGCTCTTCTATCATTCTGGAAGGTCAGGCTTCTTTATGGACCACTTTCTAGGCTTCGTTTCGCCTTCCCTAAGTGGGTTAATTTTTTCTACATCACTTTTAACTGCAATAAGAACTTTCTTAAAGTTATTAACTTTAACTTTAAGCTAAACGCTTTTTAATTTCTTGCGTTATGTATTAATATTTAGTAACTTTGGCTTTAGGTCTATTTTATCTAAAAACTATATCACCATTTCGCTTAATTACTTTATTATATTAATAATTTTTTGGTTCTAGAACTTTAGCTTTTCATTTTGTTACTTTAGCTTTTTAACTTTGTCTTGGACCTATTAATAACTATCTTTTCGTACCTTAACGTTCCGCTTAATACCATTTATACTGGTACCCAGAAAGTTGTAAAGTTTGTTCAAATCGGCCTCGGGCTGTTATCTCTGGATAGGGGTTCTAAATCGTTCTTCCGGCTGCTACTAGGGTGTTAAAACCTCCTTTTCTACTTTTTCTTCCTTTTCCTTACTGAAGAACTCTTTTCCTTAGGATATATCCTAATCATTAGAAGGTTCAGGCTGCGGAAAGGGAAAAGAAAAGGGGCTTCTATGCTTCTGGCCCTTCTAGAAAACGAAGCTGTTATCGGATAGGGCGTTTTGTTTAAGGAGCTTCCCGCGGTTCTTTCTTTTACTCGCTATCGTCAACTGTTAAACTGCTAGATTCTTTTTTAAATCGTTAACTAAACGAATCTTTTTTGAATCTCTTGCTTTTTTATTAACAACTTAACTACAAATAGCCACTTTATATAACGTGTTAAAGTTATTAATTAACCAAAAAATGTTACTATGTTAACAGTTACAGTAATCAAATAAAGTAAGCTGGCAAGTTCTATATGCGATAATCTTTTATCTGCTTTAATAAACAAATCCTGTCCGTAGCAATCGCCTTAAAATACATAATTAAAGGGTTAAAAGGAAAGCGGTAAATGAATCATATCGCAAGTTGCATCCTGCAGCCCTATACCGATAAAGCCGTCTAGCCTATAACACCTGAAAATATTAAATGCCGATATGATATATATAAATAAGTTATATATAAGCTTTAATATAATAAGTTTTAAAATACAAGTTATATTATATTTGCGTTAAAATTGTGAATTAATTTCTTTATAATAGTTAATATTTATATTATACATATTTATTTTTTAATTACTTATTTTTTATATTATTATAGCGTTATAATAACTTCAATAATTCGTATATTTTATAAATCTATAATATTGTTAGTTAAATTATAAAAATAACAAGGTGTTAGTAATAAATAACTTGATATAATATATAGGTATATATATAATAGATATTATACATATTTGTGAAGATATGTTAAATATAGGGGATATCAGTTGCGTTGTTATATTCCGCTAATTGCGCAGTTTCTCAGTACGCGTACAGCTTTTGTATAGCCTAACAACGGAACAATTATCCTCCGATCAGAACGTAACCTTTTGTAGCTAGGGTGCTAAAGCACTTTAGCTAGCTGACATACCCCTTCAACGCCTTAAAGAATTCGGAGCGTTAATCGCTACACTTTTATCATTCTTTAAAGCTACAGCTTTCCATTCAACCTTTCCTTTAATGATTATATCCTTTTAATCAGCTAATTTCTTATCAGAAATTGCCCTTAAAATCTTCCTTGGCAGGTCCAAGGCTTTTATAATATCCACTAATCCTAATTGCTTTTTAAAGTATTTAAAAGGTTTTTAGGGCAGGTTTTTAATTAGTTTATTAGTTAATATATCTTTTATAAGCGTATAATCTACTTTAATTAAACGCTTCTTTGCTGCTTTTCGTAACTAATAATTATATATATTTACGTACCGTAACTTTGTCCGTAAAAGGGCGACGTCGGCGTTAATAAGCCATATGGTTTGCTAGTTGTCGTACTATATATTTAAAGATCTTGCATCCAGGTTAATTCCTAGCTTTTTGATTGGTCGAAAGGCGAATAAGGCTTTTTTAATAACCTGCATAAGGGATAACAATTCCGTTTCGGTTATGGAAGTAGTTACTATATCTTGCTTATTTACTTGCTATCTTATTACTTCTTTAAACAGCTTTATAACGTAAACTTAAAAGCTTTTTTGATTAATTATATTATCTGGAAAAAAAACGTCGCTTTAAGTATTTATTAAGTTTTCGTTACCGAGTTGTAACGTTAGTATTTTGGTACCGATTAAGTATCGTATAACGCGATTAGTTACTTTATGGTATACGTCGTTAAAGTTCTGGTTAAATCGGGTAAGCCTGGATATTAAAAAAGATATATCAGGTCGCGTATAAACTACGACGTATAGGATGGAACCGATTTTTTTCTGGTATTTGTTAATAAACCCTGGATAGGTTAAATCAGGATTCGGCAGTAACTTTCCCCTTGTTATTAGCGTTTTTAGGAAATTATTTGAACTTTTTTTTAAGGATTAAGTTAACCAGTTTATTTATAAAGTCGGATTAAAATAACCAGAATTTTTTATTAGATTTGTTTTTGATTATTTCGATTTTAAGAAACTATTGGAAAATTTTATTTTTTATAAGGGTGTACCGTTTTTGTATTTGTTGAATTAACCGATTGATAAGGGCTTGGTTTTTTTTGTTGTACGCGATAACAATATCGTCGACGAAAAAAAAAAAGCACCCCCTGACAAATAAAGCAATAGGGCTTATAAAGAACGGGATTAAGTCCTAAGTCCTTAAGCGTGCTAGTGAAATCTTTCTATTAAAGCAACGGTAATTTTTTCAGGTTATATAAGGCCTTCCTAATTAGGAATATCCTGTTACGTTAAAGGTATTTTAGAGGCGTTTTTATATATATTTTGTAAGGTAATTCGCGTTAACGAAAACGTTTATAGCCTTATATTACTTTAGTTTTAAGTCGAGCCTAGCCGTAATAATTATTAAGACTTTAAAAAACCTTCCGGTTAGGATAAATGCGTATATATCGCTATAAGTAATAAGTTATTAATTATTTCGTACGACGAGACGTACTTTGCATTTTTAAAGCCAGTTATATTTATTAAACTTATAAACGTATATTTACATATACCTTAAAACCTGTTTCCTTTTAATAACGGACTGATCGACGATCTCCTAAAACTACATATCTTTGTAACTTCGCAAATGGGCCTTTTTAGCATTTAAAAATAATTTCCTTAACGGGTATATATTTAGTTTTTTATGGCTTTATGGAAGTGGCGGTAGGTTTCACCTATGTACCCGGCCCTAAGACCTAAGTAACATTTTTACTCTTAACTTTGTTCTTGGTATATTGAAACCTTTTTGATTAAGATAGCGTTAGTTTCGGGATTTTATTTTCCCTAGCTTCCCGTAACTTACCGGCCGATTATTACGCGTATTTACAGAATGAGTTAATCGTCTTATATTAAATGCGGCTTTTTATATTTTATGGTTAATTTTGATAATATTTTTCGGAACGTACGGGGAATTTACGTTTACAACTCGTAAGGTGCTTTCGTTTTTTTACCGTTATTTTGGGTTAAATAACGTAACAGGAACCTAAAGTTACTTTGATTTTTTCCGTCGGTGTAATAATCGTAATAATTATTAAGGCGGACGTTAACGGAAGTAACGGTTTAGGAAACGGTAATGGCTTAAATACAGCCGTTATATAAAAGTAATTAATTCTTTACGTACAATCTTGTTTTGCCTTTTCCCGTACGTCTTCGACGTTAGTATTACTTTAAAGCCATCTTTTTTATTTAGCCGTTAATTAAATTATTTCACTTAAGATTTCATCTTTTTCGTATATATATATAAAGTGGCCGTAGGCCTGATTAAGTACGTGGATCTGTCGGAGTAAATTTTATAGCCTATTTTCGATAACGTAAAAAAGGTTGTTTTTTAGATCTTTAATATTACCTAAAAAGGTAACCTTTTCGTTAAACTGTACGTTTTAAATGGTAATAACTTTATTCGTTAAAAAGTTCCAAATCTCGTAGATATTTGTTAATTGGTAATCGACGAAAAAGCTTATTTATGCTTTAAGATTTAACTTTTGAAACTTTTTTTTTCTTTATTACAGTAAACGTTATGGCGTAAGCCATATAGCCGTAAGCTTTTAAATAAACTTATTAAGGCTTGCAATGAAGCATTATAACGCCATCTTTATATGCTAAATAAATGTAATAAATCTCGTATAAGATCTGCCAAAAGAAAGCGTATTTAGGGATACGATTATATAGGTATATTATAGCTTTAAAACTATATACGATCAGAAACGTAGGTAACTTAATGCTATTTCGCATAATAATCGCTTTTTCCTTAATTACACCCCTTTAACGTTTCGCACCCCCGTTCTGGGCCTGGATATGCGGTACTAAAAGCTTAAGCCTGATGCTGAAAAAAGGCGACTAGAGGATATTTCGAAACAGGTAATTTTTTAAAATTTCGTTATCGCATTCGATTACCTATAGGAAAACCATATCTTAATTTTTCAAAACACCTAGCAGGTATTAAAACGCAATAATTAATATATTTTGCTTTCAGTTCTTAAAATAAATATTTCAAATAAAACCTAAATATCTGTCGGTAACGAACATAACGTATCTATATCTTTCAAGGTTTTTTTCGAAGTTAATAAAATTAATAGCTATTTTTTATCTTGATCGGGACGTTCCTTTTCTAGGTTCGCGGCGTATTTACCTTTTAGCTTTCGCCTTATTATATGCCTGGTATTCGACAGTTATAAAACCTTTTAACCTAACTTCCTTGGTATGGAACTGCAGCTATGCAATTACTTTAAGGCCTAAGTGGCCTAGTCGGAGATACTACAGGGTACCGTTACCTATACGTAATAATCTCGACGTTTTTAAGTTAATATTTTGTTTATAAATAACTAAGGTTACGTAAACCGTTATTACGTTAATATTTTCGACAATAAATTAATCAAATTTATTTATTAAAGTAACTACAATTTAATTATATTTATCTCGAATATAATTATTAATCTTTCGGTTATCTTATCAAAAACCTTTTTTCCGGAACTGTTAAAGCGATACCAAATTACAGGCAAAGTCTTCGTAATAAATTACGTTATATAAACGTAACGTTTTCGTACCGTTAGGGCTTTAAAACAATACATTAACCTTTTCGTAATTTTTAATCGGGACGACGCTGTTACTCGTATATACCCCGTTACCTTACATAATTGGTCTAAAGTTCAGAAATTTGCTTTGTAAATTATAAATATATATCGTAAATCTTAAGTCCAAAATAAACGAATTCCTTAAATAGTAAGACGAAACGTTTATAGCAGCCTATTAATCAATAATTAAAAAACATGCCAGAACTCGCCTTATTCTCTTTAGGAGTTAATCCGTCTTTTAAATGGTCATTTTATCTATGGATTTGGATATACGGTTAATTTCTTCTTTTAAAAACTGATTAAAAATAGTTTGATTTTTAACTAATAATATTACTAAGCCCGTAAATCGAAAGTTTACTAAAGCTTTTTTAAGGAAAGCATAAAAGCATTAAGGTAACTTGTAAGTGATATTAAAGTACGCTTTATAACGAATGCCTTATATATTTAATTTCTTACGCTTTCGTTTGCTAAAGTTTCGGTCCGTATGGAAACCTTTACGGCTACTTCGCTTCGAACCTAATGGCCTGCTTTTTGACCTGTTATCTTCTTAATCAAAACCTTTCTAATTAAAAAAATCTGTAAAGGTTCCCTGGAACGTCGGGAACGTTACTTTGATGTTTCGTAATACAAACGGTAAATAGGTTATAATCCAGTAATCCAAAAAGTTAATAGCTACTTTTAGTAACTAATCGTACCGTTTCTAATCTTAGCTTTCCGTACTATTTAAAAAGTAATTATCTAATTTTCTATAAAAGGAACTATAGCTATATATAAATCGTTAACTTATACAACTATTAATTTCGTTTCCGGAACTCCATATCGTTATCCTTAAACCATTATGTTTTGTTATTTCATAACTTATTTGTTTAATTTCTTACTTAATTTCAAGGTTTGTTTTAACTTTTCGCAGTATTTTCGTTAAGTGTTAATTAGGAACTTATCGTTATACACTTTACCGGATTTAGCCAACGTAACGTACCATTTCCGTAAATCTTTTTTTAAAAAAAGGCTCGTTTCTTTAATTACTAAAAATACCATCTTCAAGATCCAATTTATAAAGATATTTATATTTTTCCGGAATATATCATATTTCCGATCCATATAAGTAAATTCGATAAAGTTCTAATTGTAAGCTTGTCGGCCTTCGGTCGTTATCTTAAGGGTATTTATTAGATAGCCTGTAAAGTCGATTTTTTCGAAGGTTCCCCCTGAAAAAAAAATGCAGCTAAGGTATTAATCCGCGTTATATAGCGAATTCGTCTTTTCGGATAAAAGGTTATATCGGGTTTCGAAAGTCTAATAGGCCATTAAAGCTGCTAATTAAGATCAGTATAATCCCAAAAATCAAAAGCGCGTACTTTAAATTAAAATTCGTTCTTAAAGCGGTTCCAGTCTTTGGGTCCCTTATAAGTAACGGAGGTCGACGGTACGGTTATTATTGTTGTTATTAAAATATATGGAAATAATTACTACTAAAATACAACCTATATCGTCTTAGCAACAACTGATCAATTAATAAATTACTCGATTTTTTAACGAATAAAACTCTTAATTGTCAGATATAAGGGATGTCAGTTGCGTTGTTGTATTCCGCTAATTGCGCAGTTTCTCAGTACGCGTACAGCTTTTGTATAGCCTAGCAACGGAACAATTATCCTCCGATCAGAACGTAACCTTCTGTAGCTAGGGTGCTAAAGCACCCTAGCTAGCTGACAAAATGCGTACGCGTAATTCGAGGTACCGTTTGTGTTCTCTGATTGATCTTGGTTCCGTTCTTGAAGTTGTTGCTTCTGAAGGTGGGAGGCAGAAGCTCTAAGCTACGTACATACAAATAATGGGCCTGTGTTATGGCCCAGCCAGGCTTGGCTTCCCCAAACGGTCGGAACCACAGAAAAGGAAGAACCGACCAAGGGATCACGTAACCAGGCCATAGTCGAACACGGTCGGTCCAACTACACTCGACTTATAATCGAACGCGGTTAATTCGATCACATTTAACTTATAATCGAACGCGGTCGGTTCAACTATATTCGACCTTAGAAAATTAAAAAGGATATATACGTTTATTATTTCTATATTCTTAAATAACATTAGTTTGTAATATAATTTGGTTACTTAAATTACTTTTAGTTATTTATTATTATTAAACGTAATTAATTTATCCGTTATTATTTAATTTTTTATAATATTATTATTAACATAAATCCATAAGATTAGATTTAATAATTAGTTAATTAATTTAATCGTTATATGTTATAAATCTTTATTTAATAATATAGTTAAATTTTAAGCAATATTCGAACTGTTAATCTATCGATTAATACTTAAGTAATTATTATTCCGAAACTTACGGTTTAGTAATTTTGAAATAATATTAAGAAATTTAAAACCATTATTTAATAACTTATTAACGAAATAATAACAATTTAACAAATAAGTTTTTACAAAATAAAACCTAAAAGATCTCAGCTTTATAACGGAAAAAGAAACGTTTAAAGTTTTTTAATTTAAGTTCGGGTTAATTTTCGTTTCGAGAAACTTACCGATTTAACGGGTTAAATCTTTACTATTGCCGTTTACCTAGGAAAGGATGTTTTCGATTAATTCGAATTTACTATAAAAAACTTCTTAAAAAATAGGGAATTTAATTAGGAAGAAATTATTCGGAAAGTTTTTTCCAGTTATATTAATTTCGAAAATTCGGATAAAAACCAAATTGTAATTTAAAAAATCCTTTAATTACGTTAAAAAAGATTTTACGTAGATTATAGAATTTAGAAACTTTATAATAAAGGCAAAATAAACGGATAACAAAAACGATACCGTAATTAATATATTTTATAAGGGTTTAAAAAAAGTTAAGAACGAAAATTTTAAACTTTTACGATTTACGATATTCGATAAATATATTATAAAAGCAGTTAAAATCGATAACCGATAGTTCGAAAAGTAATAAAAAACGAAGATATTTTACGTTACAGGTTAGATATTTTAAGATTAATTAAGGAAAAAGGCGCGAAGTATTTTCTTTTATGGAATAACTTTAGGATTTATGAAACTTAATATTATTTAATAATAAGATATAAACCAGGTATAATATTATAATTATTTCAAAATGGGATATGTTACTAAACGATGCAAAACGCCGCAAAAGAACGACAAAAAATATATTGAATTTTAGTATCTAAAGGATTATTAAAGGGTTAAAACGGTAATAAATAAATTAACATAATTTATATTTGTTACGACAACGAACAAAAAAAAGCGCGATAAGGATTAAAAACAATTAAGGTTTTTTATAGGCAGCAGTGCGAAGATAAGTGTAAAAGGTTTGATATTCGGATTTTTATCCCGTTAACTATGATTAATTTTAATGTTTTGTATACGAAAAAGAAAAATCATAAATTTACGAACAAATTACTCGTATATAAGAAGAAAGTTTCGATTTTTATATCCGGACGGGATATAATTACGAAAATTAACAGTAGTATTAAAGATTACAAACTTTTATTATATAGGAAAAGGTCGAAAATATAATACCAGTATTAATATAGCCGGAAAACGAAAAATGTTCTTAAAAGGACCTTACGTATTATTTTGGATAATGCGATTATTAAACTTAAAAGATATTAATTTAAAAATTTGTTAATAAACATTATTAAAAGGTTATTACCGAAATACGATTATAATTAACTTTCGAAATAAATATTTAAAAACGAAAAGTATTACGAAAAGAATTAATAAAGTTTTTTAATTAAAGATAGTTAACCTTTTAAGCAGGATGGGAAGTTATTAAAGGATTAAAAAACGATATTTGTAACTTAATAAATCGGTTGTATTAATAAAAAAAAGTTTTCCAACTTAAAACTTAATTACGCTGTTAAAAAGGCTAATTAAAGCAAACGTAAAAAATATGCAAGCAATTTATAAAGTCCTTAAGAAAAGGACGTTACTTATAAAAAAACCTTAAGATAACGAAAGCGGGAAGTAATAGCAAGAACTTCTTAAAATGGCTTTATATACAATAATAAAAGTTAATTACATTACCCCGAAGTTAATAAATTAGCTTAGATTATTATAGAAAAATAAAAAAAAACCTTTATATTACCGAAAACGACGAAAGTTCAGCATTTACTTATAATAACGTAAAGGTTATACGCAAAATTAATTATTTTGAAATTTTTATTTAAAAACAAATTTAAACAATTAATTTCGACATCATTCTATTAAGAAATTATAACATAATTTTAAGAAAACCATAGTTATATTAATATAACCCCTTAATCGATTAAATTATTAGCCAGGTAAATTTTATTTTACACCTTATCGATAAGTAAAAAAACGAACGAGATTTTTATATTCGATTCGCGAGAAAAAAAGCGACGAATACAAATATAAGGATACGACAAAAGTTTTACCCCTTAAAGGAACGCGATATAAAGAAAAAGGCATAATAAATATATCCGACGTATTATAACTACTATCCGGATATAACTTTGTAATATGAACGAAACTTTAAAATATTAAGCCGAAAAGCTGAAAGAAAATATAATCAATATATTACCATAATATCCAAAATATAAATAATTATTTTAAAAAGAATTTAGGACGAAATTACTAAACCATAACGAATAAGACCATAAGATAGTTCTTAAGGAAGGTACTTTATTTAAGTTTTATCTTATTTATAATTTAAACAAAGCAAAATTTTACATTTTACGTAAATACCTAGAAAATAAATTTTAAAAGGGATAGATTTAACGATTTATATTTTTAGCCGGATATTTTATGTTTTTCGTATTTAAAAAGAATAACAAGTTATGATTAATAGTAAA
Organism: Monosporascus sp. 5C6A; assembly: GCA_004155035.1. NCBI lineage: Eukaryota > Fungi > Ascomycota > Sordariomycetes > Xylariales > Monosporascus > Monosporascus sp. 5C6A. The sequence goes on along the minus strand of QJOB01000052.1, from coordinate 293,609 downwards.
TTATCGTCAAAAATAAAATATCTTTATTATTAATTATTAAAATAAAGGATCGCTTATAAAAAGTTAAATAATTTACCGCTTTAAATCTTAAAAACGGATATAACCTAATTCGAATTAAACTAGGATACGAATGGAAAACGGCTTTTAAAACGAAATACAGATTATATAAATAGTTAGTTATATTAATAAAACTTACGAACGTATTGATAACTTTTTAGCGAATGATTAATTACATATTTAGAAAATATTTGGACATTTTCGTTATATGTTATTTAAACAACATTTTAAAATTTTTAAAATAGGAAAGAGTATATATAAGATACGTTTATTCAGGTTTTTAAGCTTTATAAAACGTTAATTTATTAATTAACGCCGAAAGAAGTTAATTTTATACGTAAAAAGTGGACTATCTGGGATATATTATTACCCCAGAATATATTAAAATAAACTTTAAGAAAATAGTAGCAATTACCCAATGGCTTATATTTATTATTGTTATAAAAATATAAGTATTTATCGGATTTGCTAATTATTACAGAAAGTTTATTAAATACTTTAGTAAAATTGCAATATTATTGTCGAATTTAATTAAAAAAAAACCAATTTTAGTAAACGATGGAAATAGAAAAAGCCTTTTAACAAATTAAGGACGTAATTACGAATAAACCAATATTGATTATATATAACTTAAAATGCCTAGTTAAATTAAAGACCGACTTTTCGGATTACGCGTTAAGCGCGGTAATTAAATACCGAAATAATTAAGGAATACTTTACTCGATTACTTTTTATTTTTATAAATTAAAAGAAATAGAATTGAATTATATTATTTCCGATAAAAAGTTTATAGCTATCGTTGAAGCTTTCCGAAAATCTAGATATATATTTAAAGAAAACTTTTATTAAATTAAGGTTTATATTAAAACAAAACTCTTATCCGTTTTACCATTATACGAAAACTTACAAGACGATAATTACGTTATGTAAAAAAGTTAACGGAATATAACTTCGTTATTATTTATTAGAAAAGATCCGAAAATGGCAAGGTAAACGTTTTTAATAAACGACTGAATTTACAAAACAAGTTAATTAAGGTTAATTACCGAATTTCTGATATTATCCTAGAAAAATATCTGAAATTACGACAAATTATAATAATTAAGGTAATGCTTTTCGATTTATTTAGAAAATACAGTAATATAACGATAACTTACTTGACGATTAGAAAATAAATAAAATCCAGGTTTTAGAAAAATGTTAATAAAACTTAATATAAGATATATATTAATATCTATTTTATAAGTATTTAAAGATTTACAAAACTTTAAAACGTTTATAACGTATTTATAATTTTCTTGAAATGAAAATACTAATATAAAAAGTTAAACGAAAATGCGGCGTATATATTAAAGCTAAGACTTAGCAGTATAAATTATACGGAAAATTGTAATTATTTCTAGTTTTATAGCAGCCATAAGATTCGATTATTATAGATTTTATTATTAAATTTCCTTTATTCGAAAACTTAGTAACAAAAATATATTATAATAATATTTTCGTAATCGTCGACCGACTTACGAAGTTCTTTTATTTCTTACCTTATAAAAAGAATATTGATGCAGAATAAATAGCATATATTTTTCTCCGATATATCTTTAACGTATATAGATTATTAGCAGAAATTATTTTCGATAAAGGTATTACGTTTACCTTTAAGTTTTGGTAAGGTTTCATGGTATAAATCAGCTTGAATTATAAATTATTTAACGTATTTAGATCTTAAATAAATAAGTAAACAAAACGGTTAAATTAAACTTTCGAAATCTATTTACGATATTATAATAATTATGAATAGAATAATTAGGTTAAGAGGTTATTAATAACTTAGTTGGTTTATAATACTAGTTATTATAAAAGCATTAAAACAATTTTAGCAAGCGTTAATTTCTGTTTTATATTAAAAGTTTATAAGGAAATACATAATAACAATTCAATTAACGTTAAAGTCATTTTGATATTAAAATTACTTAAATAATTACACGCAAAAATACAGATGGAATTCGAATTTATACGTAACTAAATAAAAAAATATTATAACTAAAAAAGGTTAAAGGGATTAACCTTTTTGGAAAAAGATATAGTTTATCTAGTTACTAAAACATTAAAACCAAACGCCTAAATTAAAGGTTCGATTTTAAGTATATCGGTTTATATAAAGTTGTTAAGAAAATTTCAAAACATAATTACGAATTGAAATTACTCACGAAAATTAAGCTTTATTTAGTTTTTTATGTTTCCTAATTCGAGTTAATAGCAGACATTAATAAAATTGATATAGGACGAGGAAATAAAGCAGAAAAGAAAGCATTAATATACGAAATAAAGAAAATTCAGGACGTACGTAAAAGGAACGGATTTATTAAATATTTGGTTAAATAAAAAATTACCTAAATTTCGAAAATACTTAAGAACTCGTTAAATATTTTATGAATTCCTAAAACTTCTTAAAACACTTTTATTAATAACGCCGTAATCGCTAAAAATAGCATTTTAGTTTATATTATCCGGAACGGACGAACTTGCAATAATATTTTTAATTTAATCGGTTTTCGGAATATTTTATATTAACGAAGTTACCTTGGTCTTAAACCGTTTTTGCTGTTTTAGTTTATTTAATTTCTTAACCTTGCGACGAATTATTTTAACGGTTTTTTTTGTAAGATTTTCTTTTATCTGCAAGAGCGTTATAACCAAGCTACCGTTTTAAAAAGAAAAACTTCGGTTTTTTTTTCGTTTAATTCGATTTCTTTTACGGGAAACGCGAAATATGGTTTACGAATCCATTTTACCAAAATCGCAGTTTGCGTATTTCTTTTTTATACAAAAACCGTAACGAACCTTATCTTTAACGATAATGTAAAATAAAACGATTAACGCGAAAACAAACCGAATAATAAGGTATGTTTATACCAAATTTATTAATAAAACAAATAAATATTTTATAACGATCCGGATTAGGATTTAGTTTTTTTCTGTTTTTAAAAATACGACCCGACATAATAAATAACGGAATGCAAAAAATGGGGAATAAAAGAAAAAGTTATTTATTAAAAATAAAGATCCTAAAAAGAGAAAATCGTATTATAGTCCAACCAGGCTTAACTTCCTTAAACGGTCGGAATTACAAAAAAAAAAACCAATTAAAAAATTACGTAACCAGGCCATAGTTAAACATAGTCGGTCCGATCATATTTAACTTATAATCGAACGTAATTAATTCGACCATATTCGACTTATGGTCGAACGCAATCGGTTCGATTATATTCGATTTTAAAAAGTTAAAAAATATATATACGTTTATTATTTCTATAATTTTAAATAATATTAATTTATAATACAATTTAATTATCTAAATTACCCTTAGTATCTGTTATTACTAGACGTAACTAGTTTACCCGTTATTGCTTAATTTTCCATAGTACCACTGCTAACATAAATCTGTACGACTAGGTTTAATAATTGGTTAACTAGCCCAGCCGTTACAACCTAACGCGTCCACCCCGCCGTTGCTTTGGTAACCCCCCCATTAACAATTCCTTTTGCTATACCTATTTTAATAATATTGCTTTATATAATAATACATTATAATAAAAAGATTTAACATTAAGGATATAATGTTTTAAATATATTAATTTAAATAAGATTGAAATATATGCAATATATATTGTTTTTTATTATATAATCCTTTTTTTATAATTTGTATGCAATTATTTTATATAACATCCCATACCACCGAACGGGACATACCACCGAACGGGACACTTTTTTTAACATTCCAACCATCTAACTTCAATTACTTATTTTTCAACAACCACAAAATGAAACGCCTTATAAAAAACGCGAAAATAAACCTAGCTATTTAAGTTAAAAAACGAAACGTTAAACTTAATTATGAAAAACTAAGTTTTATTTACGACTTTTTATATTTTACCTTAAAAGCGCAATTTAACGGTAAATACGCCCAAACCGATATTATTCCTAATTCGCGAAAATTAACGACGACCGAAAAAAAATCGATTATTAACCGAATTCTTAACCTAAATACGCGAACGTTTTTTGTTCGGCTTTAATATGTTAAAGATATAACGAATTTATTACTTACCCAGTACGTTACGAAGCGCGTCGAAATTAACTAGGCGTCAAAATTTGTTTAACGGCAAAAAAAAAAACTTTAAACGCGTTTAAATCGGAAAATCGATTATTAAAAGGTATTATACGAAAATCTAAAGGTATTTCGCAAATAATTTAAGTTAATTCGGGTTATAATCGTAAAATACGGTATTGCCGAAAAGAATATTTTTAATTTCGACGAAACGAAATTTTTAATAGGATTTTTAATAACATGCGGTATAGTAATTATAAATGCCGAAAAACGTAAAGAATTTAAATAAACTTAATAAAATAATTAAAAATAAGTTATAATTATATAAGTTATTAATTCGTAAAATTAAGTTATATTATTATTTATTATTTTAACGGGAAAAATTTACTTTAAATTTTAATATCGCGATAATTTATTATTATTTAATTAAAAAGTCGGAATTAATTATAATAATTAAACGACGAACGAATTAAGTTTAAAATAAATCCAGTATTTCGATAAATATATTTAAACACGTACGAAAAAAACGAAACGTTTTTTTTATTTTTAACGGTTACGAAAGTTATTATTCGATAAAATTCGAAAAATATTACATAAACTACGATATTATTACGCTTTATATACCTTTTTATTCCTTTTATCGGTTTTAACTTTTCGACGTATCCTGTTTCTTTATTTTAAAACGCGCTTATACGTTTTATATCGAAAATTTAATATAACGTTATTATACTTATATCGCCAAAAAAAGATTTTTTTCGTTAGTTTTTTGATACGTTTAAAGCTGCTATAACGTCCGATAATATTAAGTCCGGTTTTACCAAAACTGGACTTGTTTTATTCGATCCTAATAAGGTTTTTTCTAATTTGGAAATTTTTCTAGCTATACTTACGCCGACCGTATCGCCGTTTACCTCCGCCGGTTTCATTTTTTCCCCACCGTCGAAAACCCTTCGAAATATTCAAAAAAACAAAAAAACGGGAATAATACTTGCAAAGAAAAATTAGAAATTACCAGAGGAGCTCGCCGACAAAAATAGTTAAATCGGTTAATATTTTAATAAAGAATAACTTAATATTTTTATACAAAAACGTTCTTTTAAAAAAAAACTGCCAAATTACGCGAAACCAACCTTTTTTTAGTGAACGCCGAAAAATTAAAAATAAACATTTCCAAAAAGGAAAAATACTCATTATACAAAAGAAATAAGCTTTTCTGGCCGAAAAAAAAGGTGGTGGAGAAATGCAGTTAATAACGGCTAAAAGTAATTATCGCAAAAGGGTTAAAACGAAGAAACGGAAGTGTGGCGTTTACGGCAAGCCCGGACATAATGCGCGTACTTATAAAAAAGCTGTAGATACGTTTAACGACGAAGAATCCGATTAATTTGATGCGATTCGATATGTTGTGGTTAAGTTATTTGATTTTCTTATTACGAGGTACCAAAAAATGTCCCGTTCGGTGGTATCTCCCATTCGGTGGTATGGGACGTTATATTAAAAAAAGTTTTATATTATTTAATATAAACATAATATAAACGCTAATTAAACCTAATAAAGAAGTTATTACTATATATATATAGTTCTTTGATAATTATTTTTGATAATTTGTTATTTAATATATAACCTTTAGAGAAATGTGGGGCGTTGAGGGGGTGCGTTGACCGGGTCTTTGACTTATCCAGAAGAGGGAAATACCACTCCACAAAGGCAAGCCCTCAATGGGCACATTCGGGCTTGGATGGCCCAGCTTGCAGGACCAGAAGAAAAGCTCGACGACCCAAACCAGATTTGGATGACGACCAGCTACAGAAGAAATGGATGGCGGCAGATCATGCCTACCGGAGCCTGATGGGAAAGGATCCCAAGTTCAGCTGAGTTGTGCTACCATGGGAACAACAGAGCATGTGCTGTCAACAATTAACTCAGCACCAGGGAGTAGCCGTAGTGACATCCCGATCTGATCTCGACCGTTTTGAGGGGACTCATTGGATGACCGGAATGTCCTTGTAAAGGGCTCCATCGACTTTTTAATCCTACCCCTGTCTTGCCTGCAGCGGCACGTCATGGAATGATTTAGCCAGCAACAAGGATTTAGCCAGCAAGAAAGATTTAGCCAGCGACAAGTGAGAATCCGCTTACCGAGATCGAGAAACCCGTAGGGGAAAGGGCTGATACTCATATCTGATGTATCCGAGATATGGATGGGACAACATTCGGTCGCCCCCAGAAAATGTTCCACCGTGTCTTTCCGAATGGCGACAACCTCAATATGACAGCCAATACATTGCGATATTGAGCCGAATTTTCTGGTCTCTTTCAGAGACACGAATTATCGCGGTAGCCTATGTTCTAGGAATACGATATTCTCCGAAGTCTTTATATGCTCAAGACGTAGAACGTTCCCGGTTTAACGACGTCCGTCTTCGGACGACGCATCCATACATATTCCGGACTCGTTCAGACTTACCACCGTAAGAATGGCAACCACCTTCCTTACATGTGGGCTGCTGCTGAGCCTGCCTTATCTCGCTCTGTCATGGCAAATAGTCCCGCACAGTCACATTAGCTATTCGACTGTTACGGGCTTTTTTCTTCAGGATGATCCGGCAACGAACCCTACGGGGTTTGATTATGTGAGTATCTTCCAGTTAAAAACTAGACCAGTGAGAACCATCACCCAAAGACGGGAGGAGCTTGGTGCACCTCAATACTCCGCTGAGCTGACTGAATACATATAAAAAACCTTAGGCCAAGGTCAACTTTGGTCTGATCAACCAGACATATCCCACAGACGCGAGCCTGCCGGCTCACAGCGGGCCGCGGACTCAGTGGCAGAGGTTTGCCAGATACGTTAAGAAGCTGAACAAGGACGCCCTTGACAATGTTACGTACAAGGTCCTGTTCCTGGGCCGGCACGGGGAGGGCTATCACAATGCGGCAGAGAGGTTTGTCGTCTTTTTTTCAGCTGTCTTTCATTGTTTTAGATGCACCGTCATCTTCATCCCCTTTTTGACGTCCGTTAGTTTACTAATTTGCACTCATCAGCTACTACGGTACGCCTGCATGGAACTGCTACTGGTCCAAGCTAGAAGGGAACGGAACAGCCGTATGGGCCGACGCCAAGCTGACTCCCGACGGCGTCGCGCAGGCTCTCGAGGCCAACGCCTTCTGGGATTCTCAGATGAAGAACGAGAGGATGCCGGCCCCACAGTCCTACTACACTAGTCCGCTCAGCCGGTGCCTCGCCACGGCGGAACTCACCTTCTCCGGGCTCCAGCTCCCCGCGGGCCGGCCCTTCGCCCCGACCATCAAGGAGTTCCTCCGGGAAGGGGTGCACATCCACACCTCCGCTAGGCGGGCCAGCGCCGCGGCCATCAGAGACGCGTATCCTATCTTCAAGTTTGAGCCCGGCTTCCCCGAGGGGCCCGACCCGCTGTGGAATGGGACGTTTGGTGAGGATGAGTCTGCGCTGCGGGCCAGGTCGAAGATCGCGCTCGACGAGATCTTCACCGAGACCGAGACCACGTGGGTCAGCATAACGAGCCACTCAGACGAAATTGCAAGCTTGCTGTCTGTGTTGGGACACCGACCCTTTGGGTTATCGACGGGCCAGGTCATACCTGTTCTCGTCAAGGCAGAGAGGACGTACCAGGCCTATCCGTCCACCACGATCCGGCCTTGGCAGTCGAAGGCTACATGTACTAGACCACCGATCACGAGCATTCCTGCTGTGGGTTGTGTTTGTTCTGGGGCACCTACGGCCACGCCGACTCCCATGCAGCTTCGTAGCTCTTCCGGCTCCCTGCCATACGGTTCGCTTATGGACGAGAAGGGAGGGCGGTAGAGAAACAAATATATCCGGAGTATGGCAGCTCTGGGCTGTACGACATGGGGACACCTGTAAGGTGTAAAAGAGTATGCAATGTATACTTGATTGACAAGCTGGAATAGCCAGTACATGTCGCTAATAATCGAACAATACTATGTAGATGATACTGCCCTCGTTTTAATGTAAGGCAACCCCCCACCAACTTACTTCAGCTAGCTCAGGCCTCCCTGGCTCGTTCTTCAATTTCTTCAAAGCCACTTAAGTACCGCTTTATAACGCTAAAATCAACTAATCAAATCCCAAATCCCCGTAACGAGCTAGCGAGGCCTGAAATTATAAGGTTTTTTTCTATAACATTAACATCCCTTTTAAGGTTATTCCCACGGCTTCCTAACCAGTAGAACGTAGTCGGGTGCGCAGTTAACTCGTCCATTGTAGCCGCAAACTGCAGTTCAGAACGCCCTTGTCTTCCTTGTAACTACCTTCTACATCTTTGCATCTGCGTATTCCATAACGGAACGTCTTTTCGAAGTTGCTGTAACGTGCTAAAGAAAGAGGGTCCTAATGCCCGAGCATAGGTATGGTTCGGTTAGGATTTATTACTGCTGTTACGGTAATAAATGATTTAAGAGAATTTAAGACGTGTAGGTTGCATCGCTAATAATTGGATAGATATTTAGTAAGTTGGAATTGCTCCTAAGCTTATTCGTTTGGTTAGGTGACTGGGTATGCTGGCTTGGCCCGTATATAGAACTGCTTACGGAGCGATGTAAGATCGTTAAAAAGGTCTGATGTCTTAAATAAAATACGAGCGTTGTTAGAGATCAGCTTTAAGCTTATTGAAAACGAACTTAGACATGATAACAATGAAACTACGCAGTAAAGCGGTGGAAAGCTGAGACGTTCGCGTATGCAGCTTTTTGATAGCCCGTAACGAAAGCGATAGAGTTACTAGGCTAAAGATGCGCGGAGCTGGGGCTTCGCGAAGTTGTAGGTTGTAGTATTGTCATGGGAAAAATGGGGCCTAAAAGGCTCCAATCAGACACCCCTGGTGGGCTCCACCAGGGTCTATAAAAAGGACTTTCAGCGGCCCAAGTGTCTCGAGGAGATCTTTCCCTCAAGAGAGTCAGAGCTGCGAATATAGCCTCAATTTCTTCTGTGACAGTATGGCATGTAGGCCCATGCAATGCTTTTATCGGACGTTGGCGAATGGTTTGTAAATAAGCGGTTGATGTTTTAAGGGCATGAAGATACTTTGGGCAAGGAATTTACCATAATCCATCGACGAGGCTTGCTCGACGACGTATCCTACCGCATTATATCCAAGAAAACTGTACAGATCTCGTCTATGATGGACTTAGCACGATGGATGGCGTCTTGATCAGTGGATGAGGCATCCCGGATGTCGGGACTCGAGAGTTTTGTCCATGGGGCTGAAGAGGAGCCTGGTCAGAGTCTTTGAGCAAGCCAGTAGAGGCGTCGATGTGCCTGCGGGTGGAAAGTTTTGCCCCGTTCGAATACTGATGGTAGAATTTAATTTGCTCAAGAGGAGATAAAGACATCAAGTGTAGCCGTTTCAGATGTCAAGCGGACTTCTCTCCACCCCATATCAGTATCCCAGGAATGCCGGTAAGAGAAGTTTGCCATTCTACCTTGGACAGAAGTTCATGTATTGGGCACAATGTGTCCCTCGCAGGCGTGTCCAGAGGGTTAATTAGATTATGAGCGGACTTCGTAGTGACAGCCGATTTCTGGACCGACGACTCTCTGCTCTCTATCGAATATGAACAGGCTACTGAACCGTCCCAATTTGACGCTACGAAAGGCGTAAACATACAAAAACACGTAGCATACTTCGTACATAGCTAGGTATCTGAATAGAATAATCAGGCAGCAGCTTTATACGCAGCTTGGCGACGATTTTAAATGCTTACATCGACGAGCCAATGAGAGAGCCCAGATCTGGTCGTCATTTTCCGTTTCGGGAAGTCGGTTAATGACGTCACCACCAACCCTCCTTTGAGGTCACCAAAACCTTCTCATTGAACACGCGCACCGTCACATCCAACAAAAACCAGCTTCTTGCTTTCCCCGGAACTCTTTGTCTGGTTCCGGAGCATTCACCACGCAGCAATCGCGACCAGGCAGGGACGAGCCACTGACGTAGTCGATATATGTGTAGTGCAGTACGGGAGGGATGTGGCTTTGACTACAAAAGCAAACCAACCTACCTACCCTACGATAACGTAGATAGAGTCTCCTACAATATACCAACATTCCTGTCTATTCAGCCACAATAAATAAACCCCTCGTCTCTCCAACCAACTAGCCACCTGCTTAGACAGTAGAAGCATCTGTCTCGATACCACTCGAATCGATCAATAAGAAACACAGCTAGGAACTTAGCGCAAGTAACCAGCAAAGAAGCACGCAAAATGGGCATCGCATCGGGCGTGACACACTTCGTCGAGTCGATCCTCGAGGTCCTACAGGGCCTGGCGGCCGCCGTCATGCACTTCTTCCAGTTCGCGCTGGACTCGGTGGTCGGGCTTTTCCGGAGCTTCGTGGGCTTCGTCGAGGGCACGCTCGGTTTCGCGTTTCGTAAGTTCCCTCTTTTCCTTTCCTGTCCTTTCTCCCCCCACTCCCTGAGCCCCCTGGCCTACGGGTATAGGTATCACGTGCTTGAGTTTGTTAGAGAAATTAGGAGTGCTGAGGGCAACTGGCTGACGAACCAAAACCCCTGCAGACAACTTCTTTATCATCGGAACCCTCGTCGCCGCCTGGCTCGGCTACATGCTTTACACGCAGCGCCAGGGCACGGCGCCCGTGAGCCGCGCCGCGAAGCAGAAGTAGAAGTAAACGCGGCTCCATAGAGGGGTACGCGTTCTCTAGAGAGAACATGCCGACAGACCCCGGTGGATGACGTATAAGCAATACAGTATTGCCTGGATTGCATGCCACTTCTGGCGAAGAGTTTGGTCTGGTTAGGTTAGTCGGTATACGGCGAGTGTGCGGGCAACACGAGATTGTGGTCGGCGCTGGGATGGTTTTTCGGGGAGTAGTATGGCTTAATGGTTTCTCCCTTCCTGAAGGACAGGATGGGAAAAGGATGGACTGGTTCTCTTCTGTTGGTTCTGGCCATGTTACGAGTTTGATGATACCTTGATACCATTCGTTAGATGTGTTAGGTCATCCTATAGGCAGTAATGTAAAAGCCTATATGTTTCTAGGAGTCAATTTAGTTGCGTGGTCCACGATAGTTTTCTCACGACGCCATCTGAGTCACAACACATCAGTATCACACCCAATGTCCCCATTCACACAACCTATCATAACCCATAACAATTCAATCTAACGCAGCCCTAGTACCTATCCCCTAAGTTCAACTAACCCCTTAGCCCCACCCAACACCACCTCTCGCGCCCATCATACCTGATGACGCAGCCGCGTCCGATCTCCGCCTTCCCCCCAGCACCATCCACCTCCTGCCCTCCCTCTCCCTCTCAACGCGCTTCTAGTCGTCCCAGGCCATCTTTTCCAGCCCGCCGGGGAGAGCTCCTCGCCGTACGTGCCCGCGCTCACGTAGTTCACGCTGCCGCCCCACGTTTGCGCGCCGGATCATCCCCCGCAGGTCGATGGCGCGTCCGCCCCAGCGGCCCAGCAGCCCCGATGCTCGGGTTCACGGCGCCGTTAACCTGAGTGGTGGTGGTGGTCCTGGCGCCAGCGCCTTCGCTGGTGCAAGTTCCGGCGCCGGCGTTGTACGGCGACCCGACCGCTGGGGAGGACACCGCGCGTGACGCACAGGCTTTTGCTGGTGTGCTGCGGCTGTGACTGCGACTTCGTGGTCGTGTACACAGAGCGTGCTGCCGCCGCTGGCTTCCTCTAGGTCGTCGGGCGGTACGCGTCGGGGTGCTCCATAGCCTGTGGGATTGGGGTCGGGGCCTACGCGCTGCGCTGCCGGTGGACAGGGCGGCGCGATTGTGGGGAACGCGGGGGGGCGAAGAAGCTGCAGATACCGGGGCTGGCGATAACAGCTTTAGGCCCCTACGCCGTGTCCCTTTTCCGACGAGATGGACGGGCTAGGGCGACCCGCAGCCTCCCGTTTCGACGAATCGCGCCAGCTACGCTCCCCTAGGATACTTGTTTGGGGCGTTGGGGAGGCGGAGTCGGAGTCGTCGACGCGTGGTGCTCTGGCTCCGGATACGTGGCCGGAATTGACGTCCTTCTGCCGGACTGGTTATTGTCGGCTCTGCCGGGGACATGACGTGGTGCGGTTCGTTCGGGACGTTTGGCTTACCCGGAACGTTAGGTTTGTCCGCAGGGCTCGCTGTTTCCGGAGTGGGATATCCCCCCCCCACCGAGACGAAGACGTCGCTGTCACTGCTCTCAGAGCCGGGCGTCTGCGGCTCCTCCCGCGAGGCGGGGGAGGACTGCACAGGCGGCTTGACGGTCACGCTGGCGGAGGAGGAGGCCCCGCGCTTCATCTCGGGAAAGCTGCGGGTAGTCTTCTTCTGGAGCGACTTCCACTGCTAGGGTCGGCATGGCGCAGGCGAGCACACCAACGCGACGGCGGAAAGTCCGTATGCCAGTGGAGGAGCCGGGGACGCGGCCAACACCCCGAACGTCGTCCTCATCTTCGTCGTCACGGCGCCCCTCGAGGAGGTTCCGCTTGAGGATGCGGAGCACGCCGTCGAGGAAGGCCCCGGCCCGGTGCCCGGGTTCGGATTCCGGTTCCGGCTCCTGCTGCCGCTGCTAGCCTCGTGGGAGCATCCAGCGCGGGTTCGGACGCGGTAAGGGGCCGAGGTTGTCTGCAGCCAAGCGCTTTAGTCGGACGCTTCCCTTGCGATAGCGATGAGGATGAAGAAGCCTGCAGACTCACCCCGCCCAAAACCCTGGCCGGCATCTTCCTAGGACCTCCGGCAGTCTTCCCTTCCGACCCCCCCCTCTTCCGCATCCTCCCCCACCCCTGACGACTCAACCTCCCGTCCGCGCTCCCGATCCGAGCGCAGCGCCGCCTCCCTCACGACGTCCTGCTCCAATCCGCCTCCGCCCCGTCCTCCTCCTCAAATCCCCAACGCACGCCGCACACAGCGGCGCCCGCACGATCTCCCTTCTTCCGCGTCCTTCTGCTTCTGCTTCTCCCCCATTCCCAGCACTTCCCCTATTCTTACCACCACCAAACCCTACGTTGCCTACCACTACCCCCTCCTTGTCGCGACGATGCAGATCCTCGACACGCCGGCTGCCGCACAGCAGACAGCGGTAGCAGGCGCGGTGCCAGAAGCACCGCCCGAGGGACACGCGCTCGGCGGCGCGGCACACGAGCTCGCCGCGGACCCAGCAGACGGCGGCTCGGCAGGACCCGCATCGTGGACGCCAATAGAAGGCGAAGGTGGCGGTGACGTTGTCGGGGTTATCGTCGGCGTCGGCGTCGCTGATGATGATGTTAGGGTTGGATTTGGGACGAGGTGGTGGTTGTTATTGTAGATGCTGCTGTTGTTGTAGCGGTGATGGTGATGGTGATGGTAATGCTTCTTCTGTGGTCTCTGGCATTGGCTGGTTGGAAGGCTGTTTTGGAAGGCTGGCTAGACGGCGGGCCAGGCAGCTAGCTATACTAGGGTAGGCTGGGCTATGCTGAGCTGGCTGGGCAGTGGATGATTAGATGGTGGACTGTAAGAGAGATAGGGAGGGAGAACGAATGAATGCGGTGAGTAAGGTAAGTAGGTGGGTAAAAGAGGGAAGCTATGACGATACTATCCTAAATCTGCAATTAGTCCGTTCTGTGATAACTTAGGAAGCGAGGAATATTGATAGTGCGACGGACCAAGACTAATCATGGCGGATATGGCGAAGAGCCCTCTCTATTATTGCCTGAAGGGAGTTGCTTTAGGCCCCTAAGCCTCATGGACATTGAAAGGGAAGGGCTTCCTAGGATGACAACCATTAGGTCATTCTCGGCCTATGAGGGGCAAGAGCTGCCTAGATAGCGCCGGCCGCTTCGTTTGCGGAAGGGGTCCTTCGAAAAGGACAAAATAGACACTCCCTCTCCATTAAGTCCCGACTGTCACTCAGCGTCTGCTGCTCCTGCTTGTGTTCTTATACCGTATACCTGTCATGAACATCATTGTTTGCCTGGAACCTATCTACGCCTGGTTGATCCCTTTCCGCAGAACAAGTGAACCCCTAAACTCCGACAATGAACCGTATCCGAAACCCAATTTTGTAATCCTACAAAAGTAATGACATGATGCCAGCTTCATATATGATACAATCTGACAAGCTCAAAGTTCACCGAGGCAATCTCAAAGCTCCATCAGAAAGAGCCTCGCTCTTCCAACATAAGACTGTCATACACACTCGAATCAAGAATATGTAGTACGTTTAGCTCCCCGACGCTCGGAATTATCCACGACCAAGGCAGGGCAAAGAGGCTGATGTGGATACCTTGCAATGATTGCCACTGTTGCTGAGACAGCTAGAGACCTGGTTACTTGCGGATCTTAGGGGCGGCCAGCATGTTCAGTCTGCTAAGGGTTAGTCCGCGACCCTTCTTCTTTATAGGGCTGGGAGAGTGAGAAATTGGTGCGGGCTTCTTGAACGGCGACGATTTGTTGACGAGTCGGGGTGCCACAAGGGCATCTCCTTCCGGGGCCGAAGCAGTCGCATCCCTTTTCGACTTCTTCGCACCTCGCTGGGCGCCCTCGTCCGAGTCCTCATCGTCCGCGGTTGCCCGGTGGCGCTTCTTGTTTGACATGCCATGGGGGATGCCCATTATATGCGGGTTCATCCCCAAGGTTTTGGAATCCAAACGGCGGGTCGGGGTTGCCTGAGGGTCCGTATTCTCCTTGTTTTCCTTGCTCTTTTCGCTTCTGGGGACTCCGGGCAGATGAGGGAAGCTGCCGGGCATTCTATCACCAAACAGGTTCGAGGGGCGTACATGACGTAAGCTAGCTTGACCCTCTGCTCCGCCGAATCCTTTCGTGGGAGGGCTCTCGAACTGAATCGTATGGTCGCTGCGGAACGTGAAGGTGCCAGGGACTGACGGAGGTAGTGGCCTTGGGGGGGACTTCTCCGTCTCCTCGTCCAGGTCGTTGGTATAGGCCGACAGATCAGGATACGAGACCTCGCCTTCCTTCTTCTTGTCGTCAGCGGTCGTGCCAGACGACTTGGCGTGCATAGTGGGTAGCTTAGACATAGACTTCGAATGAGGGATACCGGACTTCATGGGGGTTGGCGAGTTTTGAGTTACCGGAGCTAGCTTCGTCTGGGGCGTGAAGTCTACACGCTTCAAAAGCTTTCGGCCAGGCGTGGTGAGAGGTACGGGAGGGAAGTCCTTATCCGTAATAGGAGCCGCAGGCGCCTTGGCTGCTGAGGCGGGCGGACGGGGGATTTCGCTCTTGGGCTGGATCCCAGTAATTTGTCTCTTAAGGATCGACTTGACCCTACCAAATCGACCTGGCGTTTGGACATGTGTGGGCGCACTCTGGGTTCCCAGCAGATCGTTCATCGTTCTGGACTTCATCAGGCGGCCAATTGCCTTGTTGCTCTGGTACCTAACCAGTCTCGAGAAATCGAGCTTGCTGGGCTTGGAAGGACTGTCACCGACATTGGGTGTGCTAGGTTTGCTAGGAGAGTTGACTGGAGCAACAGTCGGTGTCTTGACAGAGTTAGCCCGAGCAAGAGCCGCCTTGTTTGGGGTTGCGAGGCTGGCATGGGTTTGGGACCGGGGAAGCCCTCGGTGAGTAGAATCGCTCCCGCTACTTTTCGGGCGCGGGATCGCGCTTCCATCCCGCGACGATGGACGCAGGGTCGAGGCATCATCTTCTATGCGCTGTCTGACTCGCTTGATTGGAGACTCTTGTTCGTTACCTTGTTTCTCGGTGGCCTTAGACGTGGAACGGGCGGAGGTAGCCTTTGATCGGGTCGAATCCGGCTCGTCGAGGTCGGCCCTTGACTTGCTGCGCTTGATACCAGCCTTCAAGGGTGTAAAACGCTCGGGGTTAGCGCGACGCACTGAAGGATGGTTCTCAATAGAATCCATCTTCTTGAATTCTGCCATGTGCGCAGCGCTGAAGCGACTAGCTTTGCCCTTTGCCTGTGCGATCCTGCGTCCCTCGAGCTCCGCTTCCAATTGTTGCTTGTCGCGCTGTGCAGAAAGTTGGGCCTTGATCCTAGCAGTCTCTCCGCGAAGCTTATCCATCATCTGTCTGGCCTCGGGGCCTAATCCCAGCTCGTTGTCAGGCCGGAAGGTAAAGGAGGTCGATGGTAGCGGAGTCTTGGACGGAGTTGACTGGGTAATGCCGGACGGTAGATCCTTGGACCTCTGGTCAGGGTTGATATCGACAAAGCCCAACTCGAGACCCGAAGACGGCGGGGCCATGGTTGGATGAAATTTGCTTGGGTGCATCTCGGACATGGGAAGCTTGACAGGCGTGGCAGTGGAAGGCGTCGAGGGATCGGGCCTCGGCGAGGGCGGGACGGTCTCTAGCTTCTTCTTCATTTGGACCTCCTTCTCCTTCTCGGCGGGCTCGTCTCGCTCGATGATAGAACCTAGTTGTGGTGCTGGTGAATCCATAGATCGTTGCTGCAACCGAGCAATTAGTTCAGGTGGGTAGGTATGGAAAGGGGCGAGCGCATCTGCCTGGAGCGGAGGGTAATGGTTTGTTTGTTTGTTTGTTTACTTACCGCACTCGCGAGGCGAGCTGAACGACGTTTAGGCGTCGACATGATAGCGTAATAGTAGATTCAGATTGTAAAGTATGATGAGCCGAATCTCTGAATGGATGGAAAGAAAGTCACATAGCAGCAAACAGGAGTAACTTGTGGGAGGGAATGAGGTAATGCGACATACAGTTGACAAGCAGGTGATGTCAGGTTTAAGATGACGAATTTGGCTGCGTGGGGGGTGTTGGTTTGTTTACATTTCTAGAGTAGGGAAGTTGGAGGAAAACAGTAGACTAGTGCGAAGCTCGGGTAACCAGCAACATTCGGTACTTAATTGTGTGGGGCTACCGAGTACAAGTGCACAGACCACACACTTCCTCTTTCGGTCGCCAAGTGACATGTTCACACAGGCCTGGCTTGAGAAGGGTAGACCTAGATTCACTGATCAATTTCCCCCTGTGCCGTCCACAGTTGCGTAGGTTGGTTTTAGAAGCAGGACGCCAACCCACTGTGGAGTTCGACGATACTGCTGTAGGCCAGCTGGGGCTTTGCACCTCATGCCTTTGAGGCACCGTCCGACAAACGGGGGATCCCGTTCCAGTCCGAGTTGAGACCGCAGCCTCCCCGGATAAGGACCCGACCCATTAGAGGAGATGCAGATGGGCCTAAATATTGCCGATGATCTCTAGAGTACCGAAACGGTAGACGTTCTTTACCTCAGGCCCCAACCCTTTTTGCTAAGGTACTCGTGCTATGAACTATTATATACATGCATATATGCGTGCGTCCATACATGCATGTGTGTAAACACTTGACATCTAGGGATACTCATTCCAGGTCAATACGCGGACGGTCCGAATGGAAACCCATACGTTAAAACCTCAACCCATTCCTCCTGTGTGGATGCAAAAAGAACGTAACGTCATGTCAAGGACACTCGGAGCGCGAAAACCACCAGACCGCTATACAGCGACGAAATAACACAAGTGGCTGCAGGCGGGCTTGAAATTCTGGTCGTAAACCAGTTATTTATTTTCATATAACTCCATACAATCCCTAATCAGCTATAGCAGCCATGAAACCTCCATTGGGTCAAGTTCAGGTCCGCGCACAACTCCGCGATGTCCAGCTGTTGAGGACAACGCTTCTAGCCTTCCCCATCGCACAAGGTAGCCTTTCCCTAGTAGCAAATTAGCCCTGTGCCGTCTCTTTGCGGATTATACATAGCTTACCTTCGTGGACAGGGACGCACTACTCTCACGGTTCAGTCGCATTCTTCGGGGTACACCAAGCATGCGTATCGTTTTTGGCGCATGCCTCGCCCTCGTTGCACCAGTAGAGACCGTGGAAATCACCGCAACCATCCGGCGTGCAAGTATATTCCATGATATACCAAAAGAACTCCCCTTCTTCAGCGGTTCCGTTGGTCGCGTTCTCGGGGAACCCGAATCCACAAACGAGCTTACCATCCAGCTCTTTGTCGCACGGCCACGGCTGGGACACAGCCCGTACCATGGTGAGCACGACAGAGGCGGACGCCAAGACCTTTGAGAGTAGTCGAAACATGATTACCGTATCGATAGATTCGTAGTCTTGAGCCGTCAGGTAAGAGTATGTGATGGCTCTGGGGGGCGCTGAGGATGTTGATTTTGGGAAGGAAATGCAGTTGGTGCTTCGACTGACTGGCTGTCCTGGCAGGCAAGGAACTATGGACCTAGGGCGACCGACTTTCCCCTTAAATATAAATAAAGGACGTGTTCCTTCGTCTCTTGTCTCGGGTGACGGGCTCGTCGGCTCCATTGGCCATCAAGTCCATAGGCAATGCTACGTTTCGCCCTGCAAAATAGAGCAAACAAACCCATCACCAGTTCACTTATCATCCCATGCTCAATTGTGTTAACAAACGTCTCCTAAGCGCTGCCGCCCCTGAAAGAGCTCAGAAATTACCGCGGAACATGACAACCTTTACATGTAGATATGGCAAAGATCCTGATATGGATATGACAAAGGTGATTGCTTTCGACGATTGTACAGAATATTCCAGGCGAAAGTTGATACCGGGTCAAGGGAGCAATGTACGGGAAAAGCCTTGATTCTCGCAGGGTCCAGAGTATGGTATGCGTCCAAATGAAGGGCCTTCAGAGCTCACCCAGATCGGCGAGTTCATAATCAACCTCCAATACACCGTGCAGCCCCCAAAAACCCTACGTTTTCAAGATAAAGCTATGAATTCTCTGTCAAGGGGTGGTTGCCCTTCTCCAAAAATCAAGGGTATGGAGAGTTATTGCGAACCGATGTACGTGATGGCCGCGGGCCCTGTCACACTGCAGAAGCGTTTTTGGACCAACGAATCAGAATCGGTTCCCTGCGATATTCCCACAATGACTGCAACCTACATGCAGTCTTGACTGGCGCGCGCCCTGCGGCGAGGCACGTCATGAAGGTCAAGCACGCCCTGTTCCGGTCGCTTCTGCCTCAGTGAGTTCGTGCGGAGAAGAATGGGACGAGCTTCGGTATCGCCCCGGCTACCACCCTAGGATAATGCTAGACGTATAAAGGAGAGCCGTGTTCTCAGTCAATAGCGGACTTCGAGATAAACATAATCATGTCACATTGGACGGCATGAAAGCTTCCGCTGAGTGCTATATTAATTGAAACGAACCCGGCATCGTCAATCGGTCGCTACCAAACACAGGACTAGATACTCGTTTTGATTCAAACCCGTATATAATTAACATGGCTGACATCAGACCATACACCATCGCGATCGAGGACTCGCGCATAGAAGACCTCAAGCTCCGACTATCCCTGGCCAAGTTCCCCGACGAGCTCGAGGGCGCGGGCTGGGACATGGGAGCGCCGCTCGCCGACGTCAAGCGGCTGGTGAAGCACTGGCAGGAGTCGTACGACTGGCGGGCGGCGGAGCGGGAGCTCAACAAGCTGCCGCACTTCGTCACCGACATCCAGTGCGACGGCTTCGAGCCGCTCGCCGTCCACTTCGTCCACATGCGCAGCAGCGTCAAGGGCGCGATCCCGCTGCTGTTCATCCACGGCTGGCCGGGCCACTTCCACGAGGCGGCCAAGATCCTGGCGCCGCTCGCCGAGGGCGGCGACGGCGTCGAGCGCCCCGCCTTCGACGTCGTCGTCCCGTCCCTGCCGAACTTCGGCTTCTCCGCCGGCACGAAGAAGAGAGGGTTCGCCATCGAGCAGTACGCCGAGACGGTGAACAAGCTCATGTGGAAGCTCGGTTACGAGGAATACGTGACGCAAGGCGGTGAGTAGTCGGCCCGGTCCTCGTAACTCTTCCTGCTGTCTGGGGTGGTGGGGAGATAAAGTAAGGCACCGACTGACTTTGTTCGTCCAACAAGGCGACTGGGGCACGATAATCAGCAGGGGCCTCGCACACTTCTACCCACAGCACTGCAGGGCGACGCTCCTGAACTTCGAATACGCAAACCCGCCCTCGTGGCTGCGGAACCCGGTGCTAGCGGCGCGGCACGCGCTCACGCCCTACAGCGCGCGGGAGAAAGCCGGCCGGGAGCGGTGGCGCTGGTTCAGCCACGAGGGGTTCGGGTATAACCTGGAGCAGTCGACGCGGCCGCAGACGCTGGGGTACGGGCTCGCGGACAGCCCGGCGGCGCTGCTCGCGTGGATCTACGAGAAGCTGCACGACTGGACCGACGCGTACCCGTGGACGGACGACGAGGTCTGCACCTGGGTCTCCGTCTACTGGTTCAGCACGGCGGGCCCCGCCGCCAGCGTCCGCATCTACTACGAGATGGCCCACAACGTCGACGGGCGGCCGGGCAAGCTAGACCTCGGCCGCATGTGCGAGTACACCCCCGGCGTCAAGCTCGGGTTCAGCAGGTTCCCCATGGACCTCAACGGGGTGCCGGGCACGTGGCTGCACACCCTTGGCGAGGTCGTCTTCGAGAGGGTGCACGAGACCGGCGGGCACTTCGCCGCGTGGGAGAGGCCCGACGAGCTCGTCGCTGATATCCGGGGGATGTATGGGAAAGGGGGCGGTGCGTTTGGTGTTGTGAAGGGCCTAAGGGGTTATAGCTCATGAGAAAATAAGAATGGTGGTCAGCAGGCTGGGTCAAAGGGGGCTGAACGTTCGTGTAAAGTAAGCCTGTCGAGCAATGGTTGAGTGCTGCATGCCGGGACAGACATGGCGTTTGTTTGAAATGGTCAGTTGATGGTCCGTCCTAGTTGTTATTAAAAGCCCGACAGAGGCACAGGGCGCGCCTCGACAACTGCATCCCGCTTCTTGCTTGCGAGATTTACTAGTCGGTGAGGGGCTAGAAAAGAATCCCTGCTCTCCGCCTGCTTATCGGATGGGCACCTTGAGGGGTTGGAAGCGATAGTACCATGGGCAGTATGAACCATCAGGAGGTCTTTGCGCCTCACGGTTTTGTTCAGGGCGTTTTGGGCCATGCTGTAGTTACTACCTTGGCAACTTTCTTTAGGAGCTCCTTCTAGACTTCAAGAGGATCTATCATAGTTACCAAGTTGCCTCGTAGTCTTCGTTTTCTAACTATTATTATTCCCCTTAACAGTGTAATTTTCGTGGTCGCGCTTACTCGCATCTAATTTCAAGAGAGTGGCGTACCGACAACTTTGTAGCTCGCCTAGCGAGATCACTCTGCTGAGTCCTTGACATATGTTCTACCGTATCCCCCTGTCCTTTGAGCGCATCACCAGCCAACCACTATAAGTCCCTGTAACATGTGAAACCTGGTTGGCTGCTCTGAACGTGGCGTCATTGGATGAGATAAGAGTCATTGTCAGCCCCAGACTTGAGGTGGGATGAACAGCGCCTTCCACTACTTTCTGTAGGTTGCCTAAATCCAGAGCAAACGCTAGAAGCCTTATAGCATCCTGATATAACTGAGAAAGTATGGTCCATTCAGCTGCTTGTCGCAGACACTGTACGATCTTTTCGGGCGGATAAGGGATCATGGCATGTGAAGATGACTGGTAAGCGTGAGACTCGGCACCAAACAATGAAGTTGGATTTCCGAGCATCTGTCAGCTCCAAGTTCCGCCTCTTTACGTGTTATACATCCCTTTAATGCCCTGAGCCGAAATCGTTCACAGCTAGTAGGCGGACCATCTTGCTGAAACAAAGTCTGCTGCCACGGAGACTGCTGGTCGATGACCCCGTTGACCAGTGCCTTTGGTGGCAATCACAATCCAGGGTCTCTAGTTGAAGGACTGCTGTACGTCCTCCCTGTTTAGTGATGCTGCTCGATTGCTCATCACCATGGGTCTTTCAAGGTTCGGTCGCCCAATATGACCGAACCCCCACGGAGCGGGATACAAAGGGACTGCTTGGACATACGTAGCCCGCTCCAGTTAGGTTCAGTGACTGAAGACCTGGTGAAGCTGTCGCACGACTGAAAACATCTGATATGTGGTGTGACTTGTGACGGTATCTGGAGGTCAGAAGTGCAGTTCATCCGTAGGTCAACGCCGATATCGGGAATATGACGATCCCTAGGTTTTACCCTCATCTGGATGCAGCTGGTGGATCTCGTCACAGGGCTACCCGTGCATACAGCGACTGCATACGGGCACCAACCTACTGCCAGGCAGACGTCAGGGAGACATCATGCAAGCAGAATTCAGTGGCTGGGAACGATGTCACGCCCAACGTTGCACGCCAGGCAGGGCGAATTGCAGGGCCTTGGCAAGATCTGAGAAACGCTAGAAATTTTCCAGAAGGTGTCCATGGGTCTCTCCGACTCGGGTCGGATATCCGTTCCTGTGCACGCGGCCAATGGAAGGGGCCCCCCGAGGCTTGGACAAACCCGAACCCCCGAGAAAGGAATGCCAGTAGGGAAGAAAGAAGCAAAAGATGGGTCTCAGACTCGCAACAGAGAATGGCGAGAAACGAAAGCCGTTTCGTATCTTTCTTTCCGTCCTCTCCCCAACTTACAACCAGCCCGTCCGTCAAGGCATGGCGATAGTGAGACGAACAATGAGAAAGAGAGCCCTATCCCGCTGCTGAACCTGTTCTATTCGTATACGTTACCATGCGACGCTTTCTCAAAGGGTTCCCCAGTGGCAATTGGCCGTGGACTGGGAACCCACCCGTCGGAGAGATGTCATGTGGTTGGTCAATGCTTTACCCCTTACCTTTTTAGCTGTTCCTCGGAGAAGTAAAAATTCGATCATCAGCCTGCACTTCTCCACATGCTTGGCTCATGGTCTTCCTACATGGGGGCTTGCGCAAACTTGCACGGCCACGAAAGACGGCAGTTGAAAGGTTGTCAAAGGCAATGTACTCTCCGTTGCTAGTTGAACTGAAGCAGAGTCGAAAGTAAAATCAAGCCCGATGTTTTTAGGCATCTCGTTAGGTATGTATGCTAGGTATGGGACGTACTTATTGGTAGTACCTACCTCTCCTTTTTAGACGGGCGATGTAAGTCCACATAGTATTCTAGGTCGACTTCAAGAATACCTAGTACCTCCATGTCATATTCTACATCGAGTCAGTCTCATTGCATGCATACCCGGGGGGTAGGGGGAAGCAACATGTTAGGTCATGCTTGCGATGAATGGTGGAGGGTGCATATGGGCAGTAGACATCTCACCGTTTCCGGGAGCAGCGCGCAGGTGATCGAGTAAAAGCTTTTTGGTTGGAGGGGAGAAGCCACATCAGCTTTCGGATCCTCCCCTTGGCCGCTTTAACGGAGCGTGTTATACATGCATCCGCTGCAGACGTATGGGGCGGCCATGCTAGCCTGGGCTGTCAGTACGCAGACGGCACTGGGGCATGCCTGGGCACGCTGCTTTTGTCGGCGGATTACCGGTGGGGATACGTCCAATCCAAGATTACTTGGCCCATCTCTATCAGGGAGGCCGACACGACAACTGCAGCCTCCTGAGAATCATGACCTCAGTCGGAGCAAGCTCCTTCGAGTTTCCATCCTATCATCATCGGTGTGTGAGAAATGGTATACCGAAACGCATGGCTGTTGAAGGCTTTTGAGATAATTCGTTTCCCAAAATGGTTATCGGAGCCGACAAGTCATCGGTGCTTCATCTGAATGACTGTCGCCCCTCTCAGCATGTTCCACTGGGTAATCAGTGCCATGTTCGCCTCCTTTTCATGGTGTAAAGGTGGTCCCTAGTGGTATTGTAGAGGCAGAAAAATCTCCAATCCGATATCTCCTGGCCGCCTGTGAGCAGTTGCAGCATGTCTCCGACGATTGATATACTCGATGAGTATCGAGGTCCAGATTGACTATTCTCTGGACCTAGAAATAGTATATCAGTCCATGAAACTTACGGAGAACTACGCCGGTTAATTGACAACCACCGTCTCCGCGGTCTAGCCGTTTCCCCTTTCCCAACGCATGTATTATGACAGACCACTTGGTCTCTTATTGAAAGCTTCGGATGTCTGCTTTGGACAACCCATACCGTAGCCGAAATTCGTCCATTATCATTCATCGACCCTATTGTCTTACACTGCCTCAACTAGGTTTTTAGTACGAGGAAGCCTACTGTGGGGTTTACCAACGCCGTAAAGATCATATACTGGTTGCATGTAGGGCTACCTAGGTAGGCAAGGGCTATTCTTTGCGTGCCATATCCATGGTAGTAGCATGGAACCAGCACGGGGGAAGTTGACATTAGATCGAACCTCTGACGTACAAACTGTCCTAACCACAAGAGAGTTCGTGAACTACAAGTTGAGGTGATCAACCCAGTATGCCCACCAGCACTAAATGTGGCATCGCAGGTTGTTACTAAAGTTACTATCGGTAACGATTAATAAAAGCTTCTAAGCCTATGAAGCCGCCGCAATCACAGGCCAAACCACAGGGTGCTTAATGGATGGTCCTAATGAAGGATGTAAACCGTACCCACAAAGACAGACAGCCAGCGCCTTGCAAGGCCATGAACCATTCCAATGGGTTATATAGGGCTACCCAGCCATACACCATAAACCACAGGGTCCTGAGGATAAATCGAGGTATTATAAACTGTCTTTCCTGTCATGGAGGGGAGTAAGGGCTTCATCCCATCAAGCCCGTGTTCCTGGTTCCCCGTGCAGATGAGATGGGATGTAGGTACGCTACGAAGTGACGTGACAGAAGGCACACCGGGGGATCTGTGTTTCCTTAAAACACCTGCTAACAAGGGTCTCAGAACTTAAAGAAGGCGGGACACTGAACCGCTTCTGGAGCTCGGTCAACAGACTCGGACCCCGTTACTGGTCTTCTACCCCACTGGCGAATCTCAGATCACCGGAAATTTCCCCTGGGAGATCTCTTATTAGAGCTCTGACACCTGGATTCTTACGGTCATATATATCAATCGATGTGAACGACTCCGTATGTCGACTAGAGCAAAGTCATCAGCCTACTACCGGCTCACCAGTTAACTGACGGGCAACCGGCCGGGATTGGTGAGCTTTCTTTTCTCTTCTTTGCTCTTCCCAAGCCTTCGCCCATTACCTAAGTTGTGGCTAATCCTCTTCTGAGAGCTGTTATTCAAGTCGAGTTTATGATATTTTGCCTGCCTTTGCATAACCCCAGTCGCCAGGGTGGAGTAAGCGCCAAGGTAGATCTGGTGGAACTTGGAACTCCCACGAGGCTTGAGGGGTTCTCTCGGAGGGTTCTGCCCACTGTTTCCATAACTCATTAGCGGACTGGGCGGACCGGCGGGCGCTATTGATGTCCACTAGGCTACTTGAGCTAAGCAACTAGACTGTCGTCCACCTTGGCTAACAGCACGGCGAACTGTCAGCCACTAAATCATCAGCCCACCCTCCACCATAAGACCCGACGGAGGCCCCCCGAGCGCCCCAGCAAAAATACATACCTCACCCTAAAACACGCTCCCTGAAAAGATTGAAACTTGAGAGGAGCTCCTCCCACCCAAAGAACAAGCTCGCCCCTTCGCCTAGATCGCCGTTCCAAAGACCGACCAAACCCAAAAGGAAAATCTCTTCCCCTTCGTTCGTCATTTGAGCCTAGTGGGATGGATTTTCTCTAATTGGATCTCTGTAAATACAGCCACTCAGTGAAAGCATTTCCGCACCCTATACCGTGCCCTCGGGTGTTTTAATTACATAAGACCAAGCAGCCTTCTTTTTTTCCCTTACTTCACCACAACTTGTCGACTTCCCCTAAGTCACTGTGTATTCCCCATTTTCATCAATCAGCATACCGTTTCCCCAAAGAGCCGCTTGCATCATCGTCTTAGCTTAGGAGAAGTCGATTGAGACCCTACCAGGCTACCGGGTTCACCACGCTTTCCCCGGACTATGTACTGAGTTAGCGCTGCATTCGTGCGCCTTCGTTTCCCGAGGGATTTTGGGTTTATCTTGAGAGGCCATAGGGTGTTGGCTGGGGATTTTCACTTATACACCGAGAGCTCTGTCTTCTTTACCTGACCTAAATTAGGGGGAGGCTCTACCAGAAAGGTAGTAGACGAGACAACCACAGGAGTCTACCGCTTAGTCAGGTGGTAGAAGTTGTATCAGGGTGTACTCTCGTCTGGGAGACGCTTGTCGTCGCGCCGGCAATCGTCTCTTGCCCACGGAAAGGTCATGTCGGACAAGATGTCCATAGACAAGAAAGAACCTACTAAGGACGGCTCTGAAGAGTCCGCACCTTCGAGTCCTGAAAATGAGCACAATGAGCCCGACCGATCGTCTGCCCCCCAGGAGAGTCAACCGGCCAAGCGCAAAGGTGGTCGTAAACCTGTAAGTCAACTAACACCTTCTGGCGTGTCCTGCCCTTCTCGTTTCGGTATATATCCGACCCCCTTTTCGAGCCAGAGGATCTCCAGTCCGCACCGAGTAACTGACACAGCAACAGATATATGCGACCTCCGAAGAGCGCAAGCAGAGAAACCGTCAAGCACAAGCTGCGTTTAGAGAGCGTCGAACGGAATACATCAAGCAACTGGAGGAGACCATCAGGGTCCACGAGTCTAACCTGTCTAATTTACAGGCTGCTCACCGTAGCGCGGCAGACGAGTGCCTGATGTTACGTTATAAGAACTCCCTCCTGGAGAGGATTCTCCTAGAAAAGGGTGAGGTTCTATCGCCTCCCAATTACTTCACTAAAGAATCACTTGCTGACAAGACATAAAGGTATTGACGTTCAAGCTGAGCTCCGCGCCAAAACTGGTAGCCCAAACCTTGGTCCATCTCACATGGCCCCCAACATGGTGCAACCGCCACCAATTCAACGCGCGATCTTAAGCAGGCACCATTCGCGCAGGTCCACCTCCAGCATTGCCCCCAAGCCCGAGCCAGGGATCCCCTCGCTGCCGCCACCCATCCATGGTTTTCAGCATTCTACGGCATCCCCCAAGGCCAGGCCAACACCACCGTCCCATGGAGCGTCACCCACGACCACTGCGCCGGGCTTCAGTAG
Source organism: Monosporascus sp. 5C6A (assembly GCA_004155035.1). Taxonomy (NCBI): domain Eukaryota; kingdom Fungi; phylum Ascomycota; class Sordariomycetes; order Xylariales; genus Monosporascus; species Monosporascus sp. 5C6A. The sequence goes on along the minus strand of QJOB01000052.1, from coordinate 266,551 downwards.
CGGCCAGAGTCTAGCTTCTCCAACCACAACCAGTCATCCGGGAATGCCCGGACCTATACCACCACATCTGAAGCCTCAGATGCCCCCGATGCCAGGTATGGTCCCTCCACAGCGCCAACCACAGATGCCACATCCGCCACGTCCACCGGCCAGCCGCGACCATGGATTCTACCCGACTCAGTCCTTCCAGAGTCACATTGAACAACTGGGCAAGCTGACCCGTTTCTTTTCCCCCTTAATAGAGCTTTGGCGTCCTAGGTTTAACCCGTGAGTACAGAACAGGAGTATGATGCGCCGAATGACATGATCGAAGAAGTCGAATCCGATACGCCGGGTCCGAACCCCTATCCGGCCGGGTATCCGGGTGTTCAGCAGCAGCAACGAGTAATGCACCTACCGCCGCCGACGACGGGTCCCGCGGGACAACCCACGCCGGCGGCTTCCGAGCAAGGGGCCCAGACCCAAGGTCAGGGGTATCCGAGTATGAGTCAGCTGCTCGATCCGGCTCTGGATTGGGACCCCTTCGGACTTAGTGCGTCGATGGCGTTCCCGACGCAGTTCAGTTTCGACACGAGCAATATGCGGTAGCGGTACGTTATCCAGCATCGAGACCGCCGTGCGCGGGTCGTACAGAGTACGACCCAGCAGTTCCGCGGCAGGGGGAGAAGTGACTAGCGACAGTTGGGGAGGATGAGGATATCGAAGTTCGGCATATAGGCGACGAGCAAATACAGATTGTAAGAGGTAGGGGGAGGGTTCGGGAGGATGACTGCGTAGCCAGCCGCGGCGGTTCCGCTCCGATTCACACGACGGCACGAAGGTTCGGCATCTTAATCCTATCGAGGCGGCGGTATGTTCCTAAAGCATTCAAAAGGACGGCACGGCACAATTGGCATGATACCCCACGGTCCGGCAGTCGTATCAAAATCTTGGGTTTTTTTTTTTCGAGGACAACCAAAAGTCACATAAAACATACAGCATCGAGACGGCAAGGCGAACGAAAATTCAACGATTCCATGGATTCATGCCAGCCCCCACGGTATAGTACCGTTTTCGAGTCTTGTGATATATTTAGTTGGGAGGGAAGCGAGCTCCTACAGTTCACATGAAGGCAAGTCAAGGGGGGGGCCGGACTGGTCTATTCTCGGGAGCTGGGGCTGGCTGTTGTTAGGACTAGGGCTTTCACACAGGAAAAAGGAAAAAAAAGAAAAGAGAATTCAATGTTCTTTATGGATGTATGGATTATGATGGTTTTCTTGCATTGCTTCGTGCAAGCCAAAAAGGGTTAAGGCAAGTTGCCCACCTCCCAGCACCTCCTGGCTCTTATAGGGCGTCTCGTTTGCGGTATACTTATTTCATTATGGTGTTCTGTGGATTGTTTACTTCTCGTCCGGACAGGCGGCGCAACGTCGTATGTATGGTCGTATCATGCTTAATTGTGGCCAAGGTGGGTGTGACCATAGCAGCTGAAGTCAGCGGCTCTTACAAAAGCTCGAGCATAGAAACTTGAGGGCCCCGATGTATGCAGTTAAGCTAGGTAGATAAAACTATTATTTCTTTCCGCCGCGTTCGACAGGCTCGCAGAGCTCGAAGTATGATCAATGGTTACAATTGCATAAGGAGCCCGTTCCAGCTAGCGGGATTGCAAATACATCCATAAACTTCGTCTCGGCATCATACGATGCACACCTCTCTACCTGGGTCTGGTCTGACCGGTAATTTACCTACCTACCCGTTCGCCCGAGGGCCCGGCCGATAGATGCTGGCCCGCCCCCGTAACGTCGACGTTCCAGTTGTCGCATTCGCACGTAGGACGCGTCGCTACAATGTCCAGTACGAATTGGGCTGATCAATGCAAAATAGACCCAGGTGCCCTTGCGTGTGCAGCTCTCTCTGGCTGGAGGGGACCACATGTTGCGCTTGAGTACGGCGGACGGTAGGTTTCTCACCGTCTGGTCTCGCTAGGACCCGGTGTATGTAAGTAGCTGGACAATTAGTCACCAAAGGCCTCCACATGCTTTCCGGCAACGACCAGTAGGCCTGGGCCCCTCGAGACGCACACACAGCCCTGGCCGAAAGAAGAGAGAAGCCGAATCCAAAAGAAGCGAGAAGGTTTCTTTTTTTGTGTTGTGTGCGTCTGCGTGTGCAGTTGGATCTCGATGTGGCCGAGTTCGCTCGCAGGCCAAGCCCAGCCGCCCAGCCCTCGGGTAGACTTGCCTTGTTCGGTAAAAATGGTGCCCCTGGGGCTTTGACTGGTACGGTTTTGTGACTGCTGTCTTGCTTCTCCACATTCGAACTCCAGTGCGGTTTTCGGTGCCAAGGGGATCGGCTCAGTCGCATCACAGCGGAATATGCGAACCTTGGCCTGCGCTGCCCGCCCACCGTTCGTTTTTACCTTGGCGCCTGCCTGCTTCTTCGCCGCCCCTGTCTGGGATGTGTCGGAGACAGGCCTCTTGGATGTACTATGTCGTTAGCAAGCAGATGCTCCGCGGAGAACCGACAACTCGCATATCCCGGGGGCACAATCAGGAGAATCGCAACGAGTCCCCGGTTCGATCCCCGATTCAAACTAGAACACACATAGACGCATACATAACGTTCGCACCTTAATTGTTCTTGGCTGCGGCATGTCGCAAACTAGACGGAGTGAAGCCACGTGGCCCTGGGTGTGAATTTGCTCGCTTGGCCAGGGTGCCCCACCACGTATCGGGGGGTGATCAGAAAAAAGGCGAAAGGCAGGCCAGATGCATCGAGACGCTCGGCATGGTCTGCGCAGCGTAGGTATCGTAACTTCACAACGTTTGAGGACACCTCGCTGGGACCCCGGAGCCATCCCGCGCCATGCACGATGGAGTGCATTCCATTACTGGACCGAGCCGCCAAGCCATCCAGGAGCATGTGACTGATTCTGCCAGCTGGGCCAGGTCCTAGTGCGGAATGCGTTCCGGTGAAAGCTCGGGATCGAAAAAGAGTCATGCACTGGACTCTACAGGTAGCGATTCCTTCTTGCTTGCTCGATATGCTGCAGCACATTCCGAGGGAGCCGAGCTTGCCTCTCCGTTCATTGACGGAGGCAGCTTTCTCTCTGCTCAGCCAATACTGTGCGGTCTACACAGGGCACCATCCACTTTCGAAACTTTGAAAGCGGCGATTCCGCACGGTCGAACACGAATGGATTGGACCCGGCGGTTAGGACCATTCGTTCGCTGGACGGTAAACTGTCGGAACCCCACTGCGAAAACTGTATGTGGCGTATTCCTCGTGATGCGACGCCGGATCCAAATTCCCTACAGATCCGGAGCGCAACGTCCGGCAGCCTCGATTGATCCCCGCTGCTGGCTGGCGATCCGTCGCCCTCTGTCGTGTGGCCGCCATAACAAGTCCCAACACGGTCTCTCTTTCGGATGGTGTTTCGAAATGTCGCGGCATTACCACACATGCCAGCAGTCCAATACATGTCGTCCAGCAGAGCGCCGTGATGATCAACGAGGTTCAAGTCCCCGACGGTGATCAGTCGCCACTATGCATTCCATTGCCACTCGTGTATGCGCGATGACGGGAGCGTGCCGTCGGTTTTCGCAAATCCGTTTTCGTGCCTCAACCGGAGACGTCGGATATCTTTTCGTCACCCCTATTGGCGTTGCTCTAGGAGATGAAGGCACCCACACCCTGTCCGGCTTTGACCAGCTTGGCTGTCCGACTTAGTCTCGCATGCGGCCGATCAGCCCTTAAACTCTTCCGTTCCACATGTTGAGTACCACATCAACAGCCGAGGACCATCCGTAATCCTAAAGAATCCTAAAGAGAGGATAGACCCTCGGGCGTGCACTAGTGTCAACCTCGAAAAGAAACGGCATGCCGCGGTAAGTTTCGGAACAATCGGCCTCCTCACTCGAGGAGCCACGTGATATCCGCGACCTAGGGCTTAAGTTTTTCGATAGGCTATGGTGTGATGGCAATGTAATGAAGGGAAGGAGTAGGAACACTTGTATCCAATGGTAAGGAGTAAAAATAGTCCAGATAGGAGCCCACCACTGCTTCGGCGAAGCAGGTAGTCGTGTGATAAGGCGGTTGATAAATATGGTGATACGTTATCTTCTAGCGTCTTGTCAGAAACCAGAAACCAGGATTTCCTATGAGGTAGATTAATGGGCCAAAAAGAAGGAAAAGAACAACTTATCAGGAACGACCCAGAGATAGGAAAACCGATATTTATATGCGCTTATATGTACTTAGAGTATGTATGTATGCTGGTCGGCGCTTGGTCCCCGTATCTCTGGGCTTGGTCGGGGGTTTTCTTGGTTCCTGTAAGGCGAAAGTCTGGAGGACGAGCCAGAGATAAGCCACCACACAGGAAATGCCATTATTAACAGAAATTCTCGAATCTCCCCGTCCCACACAAACGCACCCCACGGTCTCTGTCTCACTCGTCGTTCCTCTTTCTTTGCGTGCGACATCCAAGTAAGCAGGCCCAATATCTATAAAGGAAGCAGCACCCATTGCGCATTTCTTAGGTCAGATTAATTCGAATTGGCCGAATGAGAGCGGGCGGACGAACCTTCCGTCCCGCAGAATTGCGATTTGGGGGTAGCAGGACGGGCGGGATGCATAATGCAACTCTCTTTTGAATTCATTTCTAAACGCAGGGGGAGAGACGGTGTAGGTGTGTATGGGAGAGAGTTGTGTGTCTGTGTTTTTCCGCGGGCGGCAGTTCTGTGTCTGCAGATAAGCCGCGTCAGGGGCCCCTTGGAGGAGCGAAGCCTGGGGATGCTCTCTTTTCCAGCTTCCGGGGCGCGATAAACACAGCAATAGCTCTTATGAGAGATAGATCTACTGGATCTTCATTATATTACGACTTTCTTTGAGGATATTCAGATAACTTACACTCACTTCAACCGGGCGGCCTAGCACATCTACAGTACAACATCTAGGCCGTCGTTACGTAGCCAGTCCGCCGCCGTCACTTAACCTCGGAGCTCAGCCGGCATTTTGAGGGCTCCTCCGCTCATCATCGTCTCAGTTATCTGTTTTACTGTTCGGCGGTGCCACGTGAAAGACGTTCAGGGCCTCGCGGAGTTTAACCGCTACAACACCTGCACCCCTATGCGCTTCAACTAACCACTGCCATCCCTTGCTTGAGATCTCCCTATCTCGGTGACTATATTAATACCCCCAGCAAGTAACCGTTGCGATTGACGCCATGAACTTCGCCCCTGCTAGGTAGGCCTTGACTATGCTTATTTATGAAGAGGTGCCTGGCAGAGGATGCCCCCACGGTTATCGCTATGTGTATAGCTACTCTAACACACAGCAGATCCAGACGGCATCCGAGGAAAATGCTCCCGCGGGAACGTACAGCACGGATCGCACGCGGAATCAAGACGGTTAGTGATCTGAAGTAAACCAAGCCAGGACCCGTGCAGCGCCCTCGCCGCGCTCACAGGTTCTCGATGCGTGCAATCGTTGGCTTCCACGTCCGTCCCGAATACGAACTCTCCGTATTCGAGCCACGCAGCTAGCCGATGTTCTCTTCACGGCTGCCAGAATGACAGTCTGCAACCATATACGCGCATCGACAGCTCGGGGAATAGGACATCTCTGATGAGTAGTCTAGTTATAACTTGTTTTCATCATTCCCAGCGCCGTCTGTAACCTGTAGGTACGGCGACTGAGCAACGGGGGTAGAATTGTTGGAATCTGAGTTATCCATCGCACACCGGTGGTCATCCTAAAGTGACTTCTCCTCTGTCTCCTCCTGGTCCACTAGGAGTATGTGAGAGCACGTTAAGGACCTTCCAGCTTGTAGAGTGTATCCTCGGAGCCGGTATCAAGTCAAGAGTCTAAACAGCCTCAGCTGCGAAGACAGCAGGATCGATTTTACCCCTAATCATACGTCTTGATCCCTTGCCCCAACACGGCCTTGCTTTCAGCGGTAAGATATCGGGTCCCTAAGAAGAGAACCCTCGCTTGGATACAAGCTCTTAAGACCACTTCTGCTCTCTAGTGCCAGACTCCCTAGCTCTAGATACGGTTCTCGCAGAACAGGGTTATGCGTAGGCGTTGGTCTCACTTTACCAAGGCTTAATATTGCCAGCCATCAAGAAGTGTTACTGGCAGCTGACGATCCAGGACCCGGTGGATGATCTAGGGTAGTTATCTGTCGGAACACATATTGAAAAACAGTGCTGGACTACCAAGGCTCCGAGCTGGATTCACCCGGGACCGTTCGATGTATTCCAGTTTTGATATAACTTGCAGCGGGAGCAACCGTTGCTCGCAAGTATTCAAGGGCTTTGTCTGGGAACTGATGTGCTACCATTGCCGGACTTTGCCATGGGCAGTTAGTTCTTATATTGCATATTGAAGCTAAGCTGCGTGAGCGAGGTGAGGACTTGTCATGTCTTAGAGCTGAACTCGGATGAGTATCAGCTCAGATTGCTACTTCATGCTTGATAAGAGAAGGTTTCATAGGATTGAAGGGGTCAACCACTTGTCTCCAAGGCAACCCCCCTAAATTGGATATGGAAATCCATTGGACTTCCCAGACGCCTGATATGAGTCGACCCTCCACCAGTTTCTTCGAATACTTCTCAAGCGTCGCGGAAGCTAGATCCTTCTAGCTGAGGAGAACGATTCAGAAGGCTATACTACGGACTGGGAACTCCTATATACTATTGTGACTGCTTCATGTGTTCAGACCAAGACAACAATAGCCATTCCCAGGAACCATTTCCTCACCTTTTTTTGAGGTGATCCTATGTATTAAATGAAGAACATCATAGAAGGTCTGTCACAAATGGAGTATCAGACGATCATGTATCACTTATTCCAACGTGTCGAGGTCGAGATATGTACACTTTCCCCAAAAGTGACAGCGTTCCACAACTTTCTCAGCTGGGAAGCCGTTACTCATCTCCGGGTGTGCCTGTCTTTGATCCATGTGGATACGACATATATACGTTTTATGAATGAAGTGGCTGCTCACAATCACAGTAAACTATGGAATGGATATCTGAAGTTTGCATCTCGACGGCAATTTTCTGACTATATTGGGCCATGAAACTTGTCTTCCTTTGCCCCTTCCTCTCACCAATGGGATATAAGGAATTAATACGAAGGCTGTTCCCACAAGGTCCGACCTGAGGGCAATACTTCAAGCAGTCCAACCATCCACATTTGCCGAGGACTTTTCGACCGTGAGAGCTTATGGATTTATGCCATGTCATGACCACTTCCGAACTGAAGTGTCTCCCTTCAACCCGAGAATCCCCCCAAGTCCACGTTAGGATCTTACGACCTAGATCACGTTAAGCTGTTGCTTCTATTTGCCATTTTGGGTTTGCTGAAGAAGCTGGGATGTCCATGCAGCTTGTGGCGGGATTACGCGTCTATACAGGTCGGATTGAAGGGGCACCCGTGGTCAAGGGCTAGGCACACCCCGAGTGATAGATAGCAGGACGTTACAATACACGGTTGCCTCTAATACCCAGAAAACAAGATAGTTCCAGTAGCTGTTATATTGATCTGGAAGGACCAGATAGATAAGGCCGCAAAGCGCACTTCCGTTCAGCAGTCGCCAGTAAGACGTAGATGTATGCAAGTGAGCCTGTTGGTTCTACATAGCTTCAATATCGGTGACACTTGTGGACCCGCAGCTGAGCTCGGGTTGATATTACCCATAGGGAGAAAAATCGAGTGACGCCGTCGTGCCTCTGCCGTAGCCCGCATCGGTGCTCGATGCTCTTGAATAAAAGTTTAAGGGGATCGATCAGCAGCATCACGGATGACGTCGGAATCCTAAAAGGGAATTACCTCGCGATTCACATATGCAGGTTCTACTAAAGAGATGGATGAATAAGTGGTGCAGTCAGGGAACATGGGCTGGCTTATTAAGTACTTAATATAGGTACGTACCTCCATTAGTAAGGATGATTCGCAGGTGATCCCCCCAAGCTTAAATGACGTTTTTAACCCTATCGATAGCCCACCAAGCAATTTTGAAAGCTTTCAGGCCATTTTGGAGGGGTGGTTATTGGTGAATAATAAATCCAGCTCCGTTTAAGCGAGCCTAGATTTGAGTCAGGGCAAAATGATCGCGAATAGGCTTGCGCCATTGGAAAGAGACCGGGTGAAAGAAAAGGCTCTTTAAGAAAGTTTACTGTAACAAGCCCAAATTTCCCCACAATCTACGAAATACCTACCACCACCACCCACCACCAGTACCACTACCACCACCAACCCACACAAGCACCCGCCCACCATAACTCACCTGGGCAACTAAAATTTACCTGCTTGGGCTTGTATGACTTGTCGGGCAAGGCCAGCAGATTAGATTACGTTGACCAGTTACTTCCACCAAACTCTCTTCCCCCCGCTTCCAACCACCGGAAATTGTCGCCGACGACTCGATTTCCACCTCTGTAACCATAAGGATATGACCTGCTGCTAGGCCGTATCCTCCCCCCTCGTTGCAAACCATCCATTGGCCTGATTGTCGTCCCCGAAAGCTACGCCTTGCTGAAAGGCGAAATAAACTGGCGGCAAGATGTCTGTCGCCTCCAAGGTACGTCGCGCGCTACCCTCTCCCGGGATTGATACCATCTCCAGGTACACCCGGGGACCATTTATTTCAATTTCCTTCTGACTTGGATTGAATATGATGCGGCGTGGAGTGAGCTAACAACGCTTGGCAGAACCTTTTCGCCCTCCTCGGTATGCGCCTTGTCCAGTTTCAATCAACGCGGGGTTCCAGTGAAAAATCTGCGCTTCGGCTTGGATCGGATTTATCACTGCTGGCTATGAGCTACCACTGACATGGATATCCGTTTGACTAGGCAATGACGAGGAGGATGACACGCCCAAGGCTCCCGTGAAGACGGTCGACAAGACTACCATGCGCAGCACTAAGCGCAATGTCGAACCCCAGGCGCCCACGAAGCCCGCCGGTAATGCTGGCCCCCGACGTGCAGGCCCTGGAGGCAACGAGGGAGGTCAGTACTGCTTAAGTTCTTCGTTCCATTTGGTCCCCGGGTTTGAACCTGTTCGAGCTGACATATATGTGTCTGTACTTAGCTTTCCGTGACCGTAACGCCGGTAGCGCCAGCAACCACCGCAAACCCGTCGAGGAGGTGTCCCGGGGCGGTGTTAAGGGCGGCCGTGGAGCTCGCGAGCAAGGAGGTGAGACACGAACAATCAATCCCTGGGGCTAGGCAGGCGATGGCTGCTATTTCGAGGACGTCGTTGCTGACATGACAATCACAGGCCGTGGTGGTCGTTACCCGCGTACCCGCGACGATAGGCAAGCCAAGAGTTTTAACACGTGAGTCTCTCGCACTTAACTGTTCTTCGGCCCCGTTAACACTCCTTTACAGCGGCAACTCCGAGAAGCAGGCAGCCCAGTCTTGGGGTGCCACTGATGGCAACGCTGAGCAGAAGGATGAACAAGTCGGCGAGCAGATCGCCCAGTCCGAGCTTAAGGAAGCTACTGCTGAGGACGCCGAGACCCCCGCTGCTGAGCCCGAAGCTGAGGACAAGAGCATCTCTTACGCCGAGTACCTTGCTCAGCAGGCCGAGAAGAAGCTTGCCTTGAGCGCTTCGCTCGAGCCCCGCAAGCCTAACGAGGGCAGCAAGGTCGACAAGAAGTGGGCGAACGCTAAGGAGCTCACCAAGGATGACGACGATGAGTTCATCGCTGGCTCCGGCGGCAAGTCTAAGCGTGAGCGTGAGCGCAAGACGAAGCAGCTCGTCGAGATTGACCAGCGCTATGTCGAGCCGGACCGCCCCCGTGGCGGACGTGGTGGCGCCCGTGGTGGCGCGCGAGGCGAGGGCCGTGGTGGACGCGGTCGCGGCGAGGGTCGCGGTGGCGAGGGTCGTGGCGAAGGTCGTGGCGAGGGTCGCGGCGAGGGTCGCGGCGGCCGTGGCCGAGGTGAATTCCGCGGCGGTCGCGGAGGTCGTGAGGGCGCTTCCTTCAACGCTATTGACGAGTCCGCCTTCCCTAGCCTCGGCTCCTAAACACCCGATCGTACAACTTCAGAAGAATGCGTAGGAAGACTCTGCAGCAGCACACGGCGGCGGCGTGTCTGCCGCTTTGTATTCCCGAAAGGCTGATGTCGTTAAAGAGAACGGCCGTTGGGCTTAAGCAGCCCTAAGATGGTTTGGCTGTCATCATACACAAAAGCACTTGACTAAATTTCATACAAAAATCAAGAAAATTTCTTTCCCCATACCCCGAGCATGCCGTGTATGTAGAATGGCTAGGCTGTTCTGGTAATGAGGAATCGGACTGGGGGCGACTCGCATCGCTTTTCTGTTGTACTGGTACAGGCCTCGGTCTTCGTTGAGTACTATTTTTCTGCCCTGTCGATACCCTCACTGAATTGAACCGCATGCCTTTTAAGACCTCCCACTCGATCCCCTCTCATACACTCTGACTGCAGTCGGGTAGCTAGCAATGTAGTAGGAAAGGAACATCACTCCTTCCTTCTAAATGGGGTAATGAACCCCTTGTATACACTGAGCAGCTCCAGTCCATGTTATCTGACGATTAGTGAGAGAGGTGTTCTTGTTCTTTAACTGTGATCTGCTGGGCAGTCCAGGCACCCGGAACGCCCGCCAACGAGTCTCCATCCCGGAACCAAGACATAACTTGACCGACATACATGACCGGAGCTTTTCCTGCTTGTTCTATGACATAATGCCGATTTGAGACCGACCGCCCCTTTTTGCGTATGAGATAGTAGGTCCTTTCGACAAGGGCGTGGTGGTCCGGAGCTTAGCAACGCTGGTCGCATGCCGTGTATACAATGGCCTTGTTATGTTCTCACTCCTCAGAGGCGGGTGACAAATGGATCTTTGAGGAACCGCCTTTAAAGCGTTGAGACGCTATTGTTCCTGGTGATCGCACAAAGCTTTTGTATCCCAGCTACCTGGTGTCACGCATATAAAACGGGGTGTCGTCCCTGTCCCGAACCTCACAACAGTCTCAGCCATCGCAGGTAAGTATCGACCAACCAGACGGCTACCGGTAGTTAGTTAGGTAGCGGCACGCGTATTCCCTCACCTCATTCCCGTCTCACAAGTCTCGGCTGAGCCTTATCCCCCCTCATTCGTCCTCTTCACGCAGCCCAAACTCGTCGCAGCATTTCTCATAGAACGGATCATCTTCTCAAGAAGAAAGATGTACGCCCTCTTCAACCGCACCAAGGTTCCAGCGCACGCGCTCTGCGCCTCCTGCGCGCTCCTTACGAGCGACGGAGACAGCGCGCTTGTATCACCGCGCAGCCCCAGTATGCCGCGGCCCAAGTTCGCGGACGCGGACCACTGTTCCTGCAACCCTGAGGGCCATGGCTCAGGACCGCTGCGTTGTTACCCTGAGCGGAACGCTAGGCGTGAGTTCTGGTACGCGAGCAGTGGCGAAGGTGATGTTGTGGCTGAAGAGGTAGAGCATGAGGATGCGAGCGCGGACGGTACCAAGGAAAATCAAGGTAAGAAAGCTAAGCGCGGCGGAGGCATCCTGCGCCGCGGCGACGCCGGGAAGGACGCTAACAGCGACAACCAGTCGCCGCGGCCCTCAGGTCCCGAAGGGGAAGCCGAGGCCGAACTGAACGACGACGCGCCCGCGCCGCTTTTCCTGCAGCAGAACACCTTCCCCGGCGTTCTTTCGGTTGACAGGGAGGTCCCGCCATCAGCGATGGGCGGACGTGGGCACGGAGGCGGACGTGGGCACGGACGCGGACAGGGCGCCATCCCCCCGATCCTCGTCCGCCAGGTCCAGTACACGCCGCCGACCGCTCGCCCGAGGGGCTTCGACGAGTCCTCGGTTCCCCTTCCGTCGCTGGGCCTGCTGAGCCCTCCGGTGTCGAGGCTGGGGGCGCTTGAGCGCTCTCCTTTCGTTGCCACCGCTGCGAACATGGGAAATAGGGGCCTGGAATAGAGCGGTGGGATAGGGGGCAGGAGAGGTAATTAGGTAGGCATCTGCTGGGTCGGGGCTGGGTGAGTTATTTTCCCCGGGCTGAGGTTGTTGCTGAGGATGAGGAGATGGTTGAGGCGGTGGAGTTGAGGTCTTTGCTACTAGGTGTGAGTCTAATAGGGGGCGGAAACACCGACGAGGCAAGCGAGTAAGTACCGCCGGCGTCTTGATAGGGGGGTGCCTTAGGTGAGTATATCTCATAAGGTTCATTATATCACTCGGCCTTTTACGAGACCTGTTATCACGCATTATGTTGTGATCGACAACGCTTCTCGAGGCTCGAATAAAAGACTTAATGCCCTAATTTACTATAATATGATTTCAACCCTGCGCCATAGTACGGACTTGCATGTATCCGGGACGTAACTGAAAATTAAACCTAACCCTGACATAGCTAGATTCCAAAAAAATACTTATTAATTAATAACAATTAACAAACTAACTGTCGGCAGTTGAGGTGATTTGTTGGAAAAGCGGTGAAAGGAACAAACGGGCTTTGATATGTGGCCCTAGGATTGCAGGGACAAAGGAGCGAGTACCTAGCTCGGAGGGAGTAAAGAAAAGCTCCGGGGGAGTAGAACGAACGTGGCGCAGCAGAAAGCTCGGGGGGAGTAGAAAACGCCAAGCGCATTTGCTGAAAAATTGATCCGACATGTATAATAATTAAATATAAAGCAATTACTTAGCAATTGCTATATAAATATACTTAGAACTTTCTATTTATTTATAAAAAGTAACTACCTAGCAATTACTAAGTAAATGCACGTTTTTATATTTTTTACTTAGATTTTTTTTAAAAAAAAATTTATATATACAAAACAAACCGTAAAAAACCATTTAAAAAGTTATCGTGTTCGAAGATACTGGGTATAGTATCTGTCGTAGAAAATTATCGTGTAATGATTTTTATATATTAGCTCAACCTTATTTTCCAGGCTTGAACCTATATTTTACCTTGCATATATACGAAACAACTACTAATTTATTAGATATAGAAGATGTCAATTGCGTTGTTTGTATTCAGCTAATTATGCAGTTTCTCAGTACGCGTACAGTTTTTGTATAGCCTAGCAACGGAACAATTATCTTCCGATCAGAACGTAGCTTTTTATAATTAGGGTGTTTTAATACTCTAGCTAACTAACATACCTCTTTAACGCTTTAAAGAATTCGGAACGTTAATTGTTACACTTTTATTACTTTTAAAAGCCACAGCTTTCCATTTAACCTTTTTTCCGGTAATTATATTTTCCTAATTAGCTAATTTCTTATTAAAAATTGCTTTTAAAGTCTTTTTTTGCAGGTTTAAAACTTTTGTAATATCTATTAATCCTAGTTGCTTTTTGAAATACTTAAAAGGTTTTTAGGGCAAAGTTTTAATTAATTCATTAATTACTATATCGTTTATAAATATATAATTTATTTTAATTACACGGTTTTTTGTTACTTTTCGCAGTTAATGGTTGTATATATTTACGTACCGTAGTTTTATCCGTAGAAAAGCGACGTCGGCGTTGATAAGCAGTATAATCTGCTGGTTATCGCATTGTGTATTTAAGGGTTTTGTATCTAGGTTAAATTTTTTTTTTGATTAATCGAAAAGCGAATAAAGTTTTTTTAATAACTTTCGTAAAAGATAACAATTCCGTTTCCATTATAAAAGTAATTACTATATTTTATTTGTTTGCGCGTTATTCTATAATTTTCCTAAATAACTTTATAATATAAACTTAAAAGTTTTTTCGATTAATTATATTATTTGCTAAAAAAAACGTTATATTAAATATTTAACAAATCCTTGCCGCCAAATTATAACATTAACGTTTTAATACCGATCAGGTACCGTATAACGCAATTAACTGCTTTATGGTATATATTACTAAAGTTCAGATTAAATCGGGTAAATCTGGATATTACAAAAAATATATCAGGTTACGTATAAATCGTAACGTATAGGATAGAACCGACTTTTTTTTAGTATTTATTAACAAAGTCTGAATAGGCCAGATTAGAGCTTGGTAATAGCTTGGCGTTTGTTATTAGTATCTTTAAGAACCTATTTAGACTTTTCTTAAGGATTAAGTTAACCAGCTTATTTATAAAATCGGGTTAAAAAAGCCAAATCTTTTAGTTAGGTTTATTAATTATTTCGATATCCAGGAACTATTATAAATCCTCATTCCCTATAAAGGTGTGCCGTTTCTGTATTTATTAAATTAACCGATCGACAAAGGCTTGGTCTTTCTTACTATATACGGCAATAATATTATCGACGTAAAAAAAAGGTAATACCCCTCAACGAAAAAAGTAACAGGGTTTATAAGGAACGGGGCTAAATCTTAAAATTTTAAATATACTGGTAAAGTTTTTTTTACCAAAATAACGGCGATTTTTTCAGGCTGTATAAAGCCTTTCTCATTAGAAATATCCTGTTACATTAAGGAGATCCCGGGGGTGTTTTTATATATATTTTATAAGATAGGTTTGCGTAAATAAAGGCGTTTATAACGTTATATTACTTGAACTTTAAGTTAAATTTAGCCGTAATAACTATTAAGGTTTTAAAAGACCTTCCGGTTAAGGTAGATGTGTATATATCGTTATAAGCAGTAAGTTATTAATTATTTCGTATTATGAAACGGGCTTTATATTTTTAAAACTAGCAATGTTTATCAAATTTATGATCGTATACTTATATATAACTTATGACCTATTTCATTTAATAACGAACTAATCGACGATCTCCCAGGACTGTATATCCCTATAACTTTATAAATAAACCTTTTCAACTTTTAGAAATATTTTTCTTAACGGATATAAACTTAGTTTTTTATGGCTTTTCGGCAGTAGCGGTAGGTTTCGTTTATATATCCGGCCTTGTAACCTTGGTAGCAGTTTTACTTTTAATTTTTGTTTTGATATATTAAAGTGTTTCCGATTAATGTAACGTAAATTCCGGGTTATTATTTCCCTTAAAGTTTCGTAATTTACCGGCCGATTATCGATTATATTAATAAAATAGGTTAATCGTTTAGTATTAAACGCAGTTTTTTATATTTTATAATCGTACTAATAAATATTTTTTCGATACGGAACGTACGAAAAACTTACGTTTATAACCCGTAAAAAAACTTCGTTTTTTACCGTTACTTTAGGTTAAATAACGTAATAAGAATTTAAGGCTTCTTTTATTTTTTCAGTTAACGTAATAATTGTAATAATTATTAAGGCAAATGTTAGCAGCAGTGATAATATAAAGAACGGAAGTAATTCGAATATAACGGTTGTATTAAGATAATTAATCTTGTACAAATAAGCTTATTTTTCCTTATTTTATACGTTACTTTAAATGTTCATATTATTTTAAAATTATTTCTTTCATCTAGCCGGTAATTAAATTATTTTATTTAAGTCTTTATTTTTTATATGTATAAAGTGGCCATAGGCCTAATTAAGTACGTAAACTTATTGGAATAAGTTTTATAATTCGTTTTCAATAACGTAAAAAAGGTTGTTTTTTGGGTTTTTGATATTACTTAAAAAGATAGAGTTTTAATTAAATTATATATTTCGAATAGTAATACCTTTATTTATTAACCGGTTTTAAATTTCGTAAATAGTTGTTAATCGGTAACTAATAAAAAAGCTTATTTACATTTTAACATTTAATTTTTAAAACCTTTTTTTTATAATAACGATTGTTATAACGTAGGCCATATAGCCGCAGGTTCGTGGATAAACCTGTTAGGGTTTGCGATTGGATATTGAAACGCCGTTGATATATATTAAATAAATGTAATAAATTTTGTATAAAGTTTATCAAAAAAGCGTATTTGGAAGTACGATTATAAAGGTATATTATAGCTTTAAAAATATATACGATCAGAAATGTAAATAACTTAACGTTATTTCGTATAACAGTTGCTTTCTTTTTAGTTATACCCCTTAAACATTCCGTACCTCCGTTTTGGGCCTAGTATGTAATATTAAAAGTTTAAGCCTAATATTAAAAAAAGGCGATTAAAGGACATTTCGAAGCAGGTAATTTCTTAAAATTTCGTTATTGCATTCGATTACCTATAGGAAAACCTTATCTTGGTTTTTTAATACGCTTAAAAGATATTTAAACGCGGTAATTAGTATATTTTGTGTTCGGTTCTTAAGATAAATATTTTAAATAAAGCCTAAGTATTTATCGATTGCAAAGATAATATATTTATATTTTTTAAGGTTCTTCTCGAAGTTAATAAAGTTAATAATTATTTTCTATTCTAATCGGAACGTTTCCTTTTTAAGTTCGCGGCCTATTTGCCTTTTAACTTTCGCCTTGTTACATACGTGGCATTTAATAATTATAAGACGTTTTAGCCGGATTTTCTTAATATGAGACTGTAATTACGTAATTATTTTAAAGCTTAGGTGGCTTAATTGCAGATATTACAAAGTACCGTTACCTATACGCGGTAATTTCGCCGTCTTTAAGTTAATATTTCGTTAATAAGTAACCAAGGCTACGTAAAATATAATTTCGTTAATATTTTCGATAATAAACTGATTAAATTTATTTGGTAAAAGAATTATAACTTAATTATATTTATTTCGAATGCAGTTATTAATCTTTCGGTTATCCTATTAATAACCTCTTTTTCGAAATTATCGAAATAATATTAAATTGCAAGTAAACTTTTCGCAATAAGCTACGTTATATAACCGTAACGTTTTCGTACCGTTAAGGTTTCGAAATAATATATCTACTTTTCCGTACCTTCTAATTGGAACAAAGCTATTACCTGCGTATATTCCGTCGCTTTATACGGTTGGTCTGAAATTTAAAAACCTGCTAATAAGGTTAAAAACGTATATTGTAACCTTAGATCCAAAATGGACAAATTCCGTAAAAGGTAAAACGATAAACTTATAACAACTCGTTAATTAATAATTAAGAAATACGCTAGGACTTGTCTTACTCTCTTAAAAAGTTCATCTGTTTTTTATGTAATCAGCTTATTTATAAATTTAGATATTCGGTTAATTTTTCCTTTTAAGAATTAATCGGAAGCTATCCGATTTCGGACTAATCTTTTGGTTATTTTATTAAGTATAAATTCTGTTAAAGCTTTATTAAGAAACGCATAATAGCATTAAAGCAATAAGTATATTAAACTTAGGCACGCTTTACAGCAAGTCTCTTAAACGTCCGATTTGTTATGTTTTCGCTTACTAAGGCTTCGGTCCATACGGGCACCTCCACGGCTACCTCGCTTCGAGCCTCGTCTAGAGGTTCTCGTTCGCGGTTAACGGTTAGAAAGTCTTCATATTTTGTAATATAAAAAGAAGATGGATCATGGTCTAATAATCCAGAAAGTTAGCCGCTACCTTTTAGTAACTAATCGTTCCGCTATCGATCTCAGCCTTTTTTACCATCTAAAAGGTAATTATCCAGATTTTATAACGAAAACCAAAGTTATATATAAATCGTTAACCTATATAACTATTATTCTCGTTTTTAAAATGCCGTATCACTGTTTTTAAGCCATTATCTCTTGCTATTTTATAATATATTCGTTTAACCTTTTACCTGATTTCGCAGTTTACTTTAGCCTTTTTCGGTATTTTCATTAAGTATTAATTAGGAATTTATTATCGTATACCTTACCGGATTCGGCCATTTTAACGTAATCTTTTCGTAAGTTCTTCCTTAAAAAAAACTTATTTTTTTAATCGTTAAAAATACAAACTCTACGACTTATTTCGTAAAGTTGTTAATATCTTTTCGGAAAGTATCGTATTTGCAATCCTTATAAATATACGCTGCAAAATCCTAATTATAAGTTTATCTACTTTTAGTTATTATTTTAAAAATATTTTAAAAATATTTTATAAAATCGATTCTTTCGGTAATTCCTTTTAAAGATAAGGAAAAATATTAGATATTAATCTACGTTATATAGCAAATTGGTGTTTTCTAATAAGAGGTTATATCGGGTTTTACAGGTTTAATAGGCTATTAAAATAATTAATCAAAATCGATAAAGTTCCAAATATCAAGCGCGTACGCTTTAGATTAAAAATTCGCCTTTAAAGCGGTTCTAGTTTTAAGATCCCTTATAAATAACTAAAAACATCGACGGTACGGTCGTTATTATTATTATTAAAGTATATTAAGATAATTATTACTGATATACAGCCTATATCGTTTTAGTAACAGCTAATTAATTAATAATTGCTTAAATTAAACGAATAAAACTTTTAATTATTAGATATAAAGGATGTCAGTTACGTTGTTTGTATTCAGCTAATTATGCAAATTTCTTAATACGTGTACAGTTTTTGTATAACCTAGCAACGGAACAATTATCCTCCGATTAAAGCGTAGCCTTCTATAGCTAGAGTGCTTTAGCACCCTGGCTAGCTAACAACTACCCAGCAATTACTTAGCAATTGCTATATAAATACACTTAAAGTTTTTTTATATTTTTATACGAAATAAGTGCCCAGAAATTGCTTAATAATTGCTAAGTAAATGCACGTATTTTGTATTTTGTATTTTGTATCTTGTATTTTGTATTTTGTAATTTTTATTTTTATTTTTTATTTCTTATTTTTTTTATTTCTTTTTTTACTTTTTTACATATACGAAATAACTGCCCAGCAATTACTTAGCAATTCCTATATAAATATACTTAAAACTACTTTTATTTATAACAAGCAACTACCTAGCAACTGCCTAGCACTACCTAGCAATTACTTAGCAATTGCTATATTAATTTATTTAGACTTTTTATTTTTATTTACAAAAAGAAATTACGTAGCAATTGCCAAGTAAATGCATCTATAATTTTTTGGAATTTCTTTTAAAACTCAAAGTATACGTAGCAATTACTTAGCAAATGCAACTAAATACTGTAGTTTTTCCGAAACTTGAGCCACTTAATTTCAGTAACGCAGTGGCTGAGCTTTCCCAGAGCTTTTCTCTACTCCCTCCGAGCTAGAATCTGCAAAAGGTTACGTATAACGTCCCAGACAAGCTTGCGGGACAGATAAGCCCGCGGGACAGATAAGGTCTCGGGACATTTTTCTTATTATTTCAATTACCTAACTTCAATTACCCATTTTTCAATAATTACAACATGGAACGACTAACGAAAAAAATTTAAAATAAACCTAGCTGTTTTACACTAAAAAGGATAATCCGAACCTTAGTTATAAAAAGCCTAGTTTTATTTATAACGTTTTATATTTTATTATAAAAGCCCGAATTAATGGTAGATATACCCGAAACGATATAGTTCCTTATTTGCGAAAATTAACGCGGATCGAAAAGAGAAAATCTATTATCGAAAAAACTCTTAATATAAATATATAAGCGTTTTTTGTCCGGCTTTATCATGTTAAAATATAACGAATTTTCTTATTGATTTAACGCGTTATAATACGCGTTAAAATTAAATAGTCGTCGAATTTTATATAACGGTAAAAAAAACTAAAGACGTATTAAATCGCAAAATCGATAACTAAAAGATATTATGAGAACATTAAAAAGTATTTCGTAATATAAATTTATTCGGATTATAATTACAAAAAAGAGCAATATAAAACAGATATTTATAATTTCGACAAAACGTGGTTTTTAATATAGCTTTTAATAACATGTTATATAGTAATTATAAATACCGAAAAACGTAGAAAACTTAAATAAACGTAATAAAATATTTGAAAATAAGTTATAATTATATAGATTATTAATTTATATAATTTAGTTAAACTATTATTTATTAGTTTAATAAAAAAACGTTTTTAGCTTTTAATATTACGATAACTTATTATTAATTAATTAAAAAGTGAACATTAATTATAATACTTAAATAGCAAACAATCTAAGTTTAAAATAAACCTTTTCTTTCGATAAATATAATCGAATATATATAAAAAGAACGAAACTTCTTTTAATTTTTAATCGATATAAAAGTTATTATTCGATTAAATTCGAAGAGTATTAGGCAAATAACTGTATTATTACGTTTTATATATCTTTCATATTTTTATTAATCTTAAATTTTAATATATTATACATTTTCGTTTTAAAAGACATTTATTAGTTTTATATTAAAAATTTAATATAACGTTATTATTTTTATATCGCGAAAAAAGGTTTTCTTGCCGATTTTTACGACGTGTTTAAAGCTGCTATAACGTCCGATGATATTAAATCCGGCTTTGCCAAAACTGAATTTGTTTTATTCGATCTGAATAACGTTTTTTCGATTTAGAAACTTTTCCTATTATACTTACGCCGACTATTTCTCTGTTTACCTCCGCCGGTTCCATTTCTTCTCTATTTTCAAAAGCTTTTCGAAATATATTAAAACTAAAAAAAACGGAAACGATATTTGTAGAAAAAGATTAGAATTTACTAAGGGAGTTCGCTGATAAATATAGTTAAATCGGTTCATTTTGTAATAAAAAAACGCCGGTAAATAGGGCGAAATTAACCTTTTTTTAATAAATGCTAAAAACAAAAAATGAACGTTTTTAAAAGAAGAAATACTTACGATATAAGAAAGATAAGCTTTTCTAACCGAAAAAAAGATGGTAAAAAAGCAAAGCTGATAACGGTTGAAAGTAATCGTTACAAAAAGATTGAAACGAAGGAACGAAAATGTGGCGTTTACGGCAAGCCCGGACATAATGCGCGTACTTATAAAAAAGCTGTAAATACGTCTCGCGAACAAAAGTCCGATTAATTTAAATTGATTTATCGCGTTATAGTTGTTTTATTAAAGTTCGCTGCTAAAAAGTGCTAAAAAGTGTCGCGCGAGCTTGTCCGTCCTACGAGTTTGTCTAGGATATTATTTTAAGATTTTTTTAAAAAAAGAAAATCAAAATAGTATTTAAATGCATTTACTAAGCAATTTGTAAGCTGTTACTTCGTGGAGCTTAAAAAAAAGATAAAAGATAAGAAGTATAAAAGATATAAGAAATATAAAAAATACACAAAATATAAGAAATATAAAGAAATATAAATAAGATTCTTAGAAATTGCTAGGCAGTTATTTCGTAAATTTTTAAAAATTAAACCTTTTTAAAAAAATAAAAAGAAAAGATTTAAATAAAGAAAACAAATAAATAAAATAAAAATACAAATAAAAGTACAACTACAAATAAAATTAAAGTAAAACAATTGAAATATATATTCTTAGCAGTTCGAAAAAACAAATATAAATATTTAATACTATTTGCTAAGCAATTGCTTTATATTTAATTACTATATATATCAGATATAAAAGATGTCAGTTACGTTGTTGTATTCAGCTAATTGCGCAGTTTCTTCTATACGCGTATTGCTTTTATGTAACCTAATAACGGAACAAATATCCTCCGATTAAAACGTAGCCTTTTATAGCTAAGATACCAAAGCACCTTAGTTAGCTAACATACCCCCTTAACGCCTTAAAGAATTCGGAACGGTAATTACCACATTTTCATCACTTTTTAAAGCCACAGTTTCTATTTAACTTTTCTTCCGGTAATTATATCCTTTTAATTAATCAATTCCTTATCAAAAATCGCTTTTAAAGTCTTCCTTCGCAAGTCTAAGACTTCTGTAATATCCACCAATCCTAGCTGCTTTTTGAAATATCTAAAAGGTTTTTAAAACAAGGCTTTAATCAGTCTATTATCTAATATATTACCTATAGACGTATAATCCATTTTAATCAGGTACTTTTCTACTACCTTTTGCAGCCAGTAATTATATATATCCACATACCGTAACTTTGTTCGTAAAAAAGCAACGTTAACGTTAATAAGCCGTATAGTTTATTAATTATCGCATTATATATTTAAAGGTCCTATATCTAAGCTAATTCTTAACTTTTTAATTAATTGAAAACCAAATAAAGCTTTTGTAATAACCTATGCAAAAAACAATAACTTCGTTTCGGTTATAAAAGTAATCACTATATTTTGCTTATTTGCTCGCTATTTTATCATTTTTCCAAAGTGCTTTATAACGTAAGCTTAGAAACTTTTTCGATTAATTATATTATTTGCAAAAAAAACGTCGCTTTAGATATTTATTAAATCCTTATCATCGAACTGCAATGCTAGCATTTTAATACCGATTAAGTACCGTATAACGTAATTAGCTGCTTTATGGTATACGTTACTAAGGTTCTGGTTAAATCGGGCAAATCTAGATATTGCAAAGGATATATCAAGTTGCATATAGATTACGATGTATAAAATAAAACCAATTTTTTGGATATTTATTAACAAAACCTATATAAACCAAATAAAAATTTGGCAGTAACTTTCCGCTTACTATTAACGTTTTTAAAAAGCTATTTAAACTTTTTTTAAGAATTAAATTAGCCAATTTATTTATAAAGTCGAATTAAAATAACCAGATTTTTCTATTAAATCTATCTTTAATTATTTCGATCACAAAAAACCATTAAAGGTTCTTATCCCTTATAAAGGTATACCGTTTCTGTATTCGTTAAATTAACCGATCGACGAGGGCTTAATCTTTCTTGCTATACGCAATAACAATGTTGTCAACGTAAAAAAAAGAGCACCCCTTAACGAATAAAGCAATAAAGCTTATAAGAAACGGGGTTAAAACCCAAGTTTTTAAACGTATTAATGAAGTTTTTCTACTAAAATAACGATAATTCTTTTAAGCCGTATAAAACCTTTCTAATCAGGAATATCTTATTACGTTAAAAGTATCTTAAAAGAGTTTTTATATATACTCCGTAAAGTAAGTAAGGATTAACGAAAACGTTTACAGCGTTATATTACTTAAACTTTAGGTTAAATTTAGCTATAATAATTATCAAGATTTTAAAAAACCTTCCGGTTAAGATAAAAACGTATATATCGCCATAAATAATAAATTATTAATTACTTCGTACGACAAAACGTCCTTTGTACTTTTAAACCCAGCCATATTTATCAAACTTATAAACGTATACCTATATATACCTTAAAACTTATTTTCTTTTAATAACAGATTAATCGACGATCTCTTAGGATTGCATATTTCTATAACTTTGCAAATAGGCCTTTTTAGCTTTTAAAAACATCTTTCTTAACGGGTATGTACTTAGCTTTTTAGTGTTTCGCGGTAATAACGGCAGGTCTTGCTTATATACCCGTTTTAAAAACTTAGGTAAAGTTTTTATTTTTATATTAAACCCTTTCCGAATTAGGTAACGTTAGTTTCGGGATTTTATTTTTCTTAACTTTTCGCAACTTACCAGCTGATTATTACGCGTACATATGGAATGCGCTAATCGTTTTGCATTAAATGTAACTTTTTATACTTTATAACCGACTTTAATAATATTTTTCGGAACGTACGAAAAACTTACATTTACAACCCGTAAGGTGCTTTTATCTTTTACTGTTACTTTGGGTTAAATAACGTAACAAAAGCTTAAAGTTGCTTTTATTTTTTCCGTCGGCGTAATAATTGTAACAATTATTAAGGCGGACGTTAACAGAAATAACGGTCCAAAAAACAGTAATAGTTCGAATACAATTATCGTATAAAGGTAATTAATCTTTTGTAAACAAACTTATTTTAGCTCTTTCCGTACGTTTTTAACGTTTGTACTACTTTAAAGCCATCTTTTTTATCCAGCCGTTAACTAAATTATTTTATTTAGGTCTTTATCTTTTTTATATATATATATAAGGTGGCCGTGGACCTAATCAAATACGTAGACTTGTCGAAATAAACTTTTTAATTCGTCTTCGATAACGTAAAAAAGGTCGTTTTTTAAATCTTTAATATTACTTGAAAAAATAAGTTTTATTAAATTGTACGTTTTAAATAGCAATAACCTTATTTATTAAAGGTTTTAAATTTCGTAAATATTCGTTAATCGGTAACCGACGAAAAAACTATCTATGTTTTAGGATTTAATTTTTAAAACCTTTATTCTTTCTTTATAGCAGTAAACGTTATAACATAAGTTATACAGCCGTAACCTCGTAAATAGGCCTGTTAAAACTTGCGATTAAGCATTACAACGCCGTCTTTACACGCCAAGTAAATATAATATACCTTATATAAAATCTACTAAAAAATGTATTTAAAGATACGGTTATATAGATATACTATAGCTTTAAAAATATATATAATCGGAAACGCAAATAACTTAACGTTATTTTGTATAACAGTTGCTTTCTTCTTAATTACATCTTTTAAACGCTCCGTACCCCCGTTATAAGCCTGGGTATATAATATTAAAGGCTTAAATCTAATGCTGAAAAAAGAAAAAACTGGAAAATATCTCGAAGTTAATAATTCTTCAAAATCTCATTAACGTACCACATAAATAAACGGCCCAAACAAGTAAGCGGACCAATTTTGCGAACATTCCAACTTTTCGACTTTATTTATTTATTACTTAACATCAATATTATAAAACGTTTTACAAAAAAAAAAAGGTTAAACTTAACTGTTTAGGCTAAGAAATAAAACTAAAAATTAAGTTATAAAAAACTTAATTCTATTTACGATATTACCGAAATTACGTTAAAGGCTCGATATAACGGCAAACGCGCCTAAACCGATATTATTTTTCCTTTACGAAAGTTAACGTTAACCGAAAAGAAATCTATTATCGAAAAGGTTTTTAATGTAAATACGCAAACATTCTTTATCCGACTTGAACATGTTGAAAATATAACGAATTTATTATTAACCCAGTACGTTACGATACGCGTTAATGTTAATTAGGCGTCGAACCTTGTTCGATAGCAAAAAAAAAACTTGAAACGCGGTTAAATCGAAAAATTAATTATTAAAAGGTATTATGCGAAGATCTAGAAATTTTTTATGAATAGTTTAAGTTTATTCGGATTATAATCGCAAAATATGGTATCGTAAAAAGAAATATTTATAATTTCGACGAAACCGGCTTTTTAATAAAGCTTTTAATAATATGCGGCATAATAATTAAAAACGCCGAAAAACGTGGAAAACTTAAATAAGGGTAATAAAATAATTGGAAATAAAATATAATTATACAAGTTATCAATTTATAAAATTAAATTATACCGTTATTTATTATTTTAACGGGGAAAACTTACCTTAAATTTTAATATCGCAATAATTTATTATCTGCTAATTAAAAAATCGGGATTAATCATAATAACTAAACAACAAACGAATTAAATTTAAAATAAATTTAACATTTCGATAAATATATTCGAACGCGTACGAAAGAAACGAAACGCTTTTTTATCTTTAACGGTTACAAAAATTACTATTTGATAAAATTCGAAAAATACTGCGCAAATAACGATATTGTTATATTTTATATATCCTTTTATTCCTTTTATCGGCTTTAATATTTCGACATATTTTATTTTTCCGTTTTAAAACGCGCTTATACGTTTTATATTAAGAATTTAATATAACGTTATTATACCTATATCGCTAAGAAAGATTTTCTCGCCGGTTTCTTTAATACGTTTAAAGTTGCCATAACGTCCGATAATATTAAGTCTGGTTTCCAAAAGTTAAACATATTTTATTTAATTTTAAAAACTTTTTTTCCGATTTGGAAATTCTTTTAGTTATACCTACGCCGATCGTCTTGCCGTTTACCTTTACCGGTTCCATTCTTTCCCTACCGTCGAAACCCTTCGAAATATACAAAAAAAAAAAAAAAAACGGGAATAATACTTACAAAGAAAAAAGAAAAATTACTAGGAGAGCTCGCCGACAAAGATAATTAAATCGGTTAATTTTTTAACAAAAAATAACTTACTATTTTTGTACGAAAACGTTTTTCTTAAAAAAAACCGTTAAATTGCGTAAAATTAAACATTTTTTAGCAAATGCCGAAAAATTAAAAATAAACGTTTTTTTAAAAAAAACCCTTACTATATAAAAGGGATAAGCTCTTTTAGCCGAAAAAAGGGGCTGGTAGAAAAATGCAGCTAATAACGGCTGAAAGTAATTATCGTAAAAAGATTAAAACGAAAAAACGGAAATATAACGTTTGTAGCAAACCCGGACATAATATGCATACTTATAAAGAAGCTGTAAATACGTTTAGCGAAACAAATCCGATTAGTTTAAATTAATTTATTATATTACGGTTATTTTATTCGAATATATTGTTGCAAAATGCTAAAAAACGGTCCGCTTACTTATTTAAGCCTCTTATTTATGTGGTACGTTATCGCATTTAATTATCTATAAAAAAACTTTATCTTAATTTTTCAAAACGCTTAAAAGGTATCCAAACATAATAATTAATATATTCTATTTTCGGTTCTTAAGGTAAATATCCTAAATAAAACCTAAGTACTTATCGGTTACAAATATAACGTATTTATATCCTTTAGTTTTTTTTTTTTTTTGAAATTTGTAAAATCAACGGCAATTCTTTATTTTAATCGGAAAACTCCCTTTCTGGGCTTACAGCGTATTTACCTTTTAGCTTTCGCCTTGCTATATACCTGGTATTCAATAGTTATAAAACCCTTTTGGTCGGACTTCTTTAATATAAAACTACAATTAAGCAATTATATCAAGTTTTAAATAACTTATTTATAAATATCGCAAGGTACCGTTACTTATACGTAATAATCTCGACGTTCTTAAATTAATATTTCGTTTGTAAATAACTACAATTACATAAAACGTTATTATGTTAATATTTTCGACAACAAATTAATTAAATTTATCTATTAAAATAACCATAATTTAATTATATTTATTTCGAATATAATTATTAATCTTTCGATTATTTTACTAAAAATATTTTTTTGGAACTATTATAATAATACCAATTATAAGCGAATTTCTTATAATAAGTTACGTCGTATAAACGTAACGTTTTTGTATTGTTAAAGTTTTAAAATAACCTATTAACCTTTCCGTAACCTTTAATCGGAACGAAACTATTACTCGTATATATCCCGTTACGTTATATTGTTAACTTAAAAATTAAAAATTTATTAAAAAAATTAAAAAAATGTATTATAAACCATAAATCCAAAATAAAAGAGTTTCTTAAAGAGTAAAACGAAACGTTTATAATAACTTGCTAATTAAAGATTAGGAACTATATCAAAACTAGTCTTACTTCTTTTAAACATTATTCTATTTTTTAAAATAATCAACTTATCTATAAATTTGGATATACGGTTAATGTTTCCTTTAAAAGTTGATCAAAAACAATTCGATTTTTAATTAATAACACCATTAAACCCGTAAATCGGAAATTTACTAAAGCTTTTTTAAAGAAGACATAAAAACATAAGGTAACCTATAGGTAACGCTAAAGCACGCTTTGCAATGGGTACCTTATACGTTTAATTTTCTTACGTTTTCGTTTACTGGAATTTCAGTTAACTTAAAAACCTTTACGGTTACTTCGTTTCGGGCTTAATGGCCTGCCTTTCGGCCTGTTCTTTTCCTAATTAAAATCTTTCTAATTAAAAGAAATTCGTAAAAATCTCTTAAAACATCAGAAACGCTATTGTGATATTTTGTAATATAAACGGTAAATAAGTTATAACCTAATAATCTAAAAGGTTAGCAACTATTTCATAATAACTAATCGTACCGTTTTTAATTTTACCTTTTTATACTATTGAAAAAGTAATTTAGTTCTCTATAAAAGAATTACTGTTATATATAAATCGTTAACCTATATAACTGTTAATTTCGTTTCTGGGTTTCCGTATCGCTATTTCTGCGTTATTATTTCTTGTTATTTTACGACTTATTTATTTAGCTTTTTTCTTAATTTCAAAATTTACTTTAATCTTTCGCGGTATTCTCGTTAAATATTAATTAAAAGCCTGTCGTTATATACCTTGCCGGATTTAACCAACGTAATATACTATTCCGTAAATTCTTTTTTGGAAAAAGGCTTATTTCCTTAATTGTTAAAAATACCGTTTTTAAATCCTAATTTATAAAATTTTTACATTTTTACGGAATATATCGTATTTCCGATCCATGTAAATAAATTCGATAAAGTTTTATTTATAGGCTTATCTGCTTTCGGTCGTTATCTTAAAGATATTTGTTAAGTAATCCGTAAAATCGATTTTTTCGAAAGTTCTTTTTAAAAATAAGGATCTAGCTGCTAAGATATTAATCCGCGTTATATGACAAATTCGTCTTTTCGGATAGGAAGTTATATTAGGTTTTATAGGTTTAGTAGGTTATTAAAGCTTTTAATCAGGATTAATATAATTCCAAAGATTAAAAGAGCGTATTTTAAATCAGAATTCGCTTTTAAAACGGTCCCAATCTTTGGGTTTCTTGTAGGTGACAGAGGTCGACGGTACGGTTGCTATTGTTGTTATTAAAATATATGGAAATAATTGTTATTGAAATAAAGCCTATATCCATTTAGTAACAGTTAATTAATTAATAATTACTCGAATTAAGCGAAAATAAGACTTTTAATTGTTAAATATAAAGAAAGTCAGTTGCGTTATTATATTTAGCTAATTGCGCAGTTTCTTCTATACGCGTACTGCTTTTATGTAGCCTAGCAACGAAACAAATATCTTCTAATCAAAACGTAGCCTTTTATAACTAGAATGTTTTATGTTATGACCTACTAAGGCTTGGTTTCTCTAAGAAAGATCGGAATCTTAAAAAAAGAAGATCTGATAGTGATCTAGGATTACGTGACTGGCTTAAAGAGCTTAACGGTTTTGGTACCTTAAACGGCTTAAGTTATATAGCAGCGTTTAAAAAGCTTAACAGGTTTAAGGGTTTAAACGCTTTAACCGCTTTAAATTAAGAGTAGGATATATATATTCGTTATTTTTCATAATTTTAAATAGCATTAATTTGTAATATAATTTGGTTACTTAAATTATTCTTAGTTATTTGGTATTATTAAACGTAATTAGTTTTTTTATTATTACTTAATTTCCTATAATATTATTATTAATATAAACCCGTACGATTAGGTTTAATAATTAATTAACTAACTTAACCGTTTTATATTATAAGCTTTTATTTAATAATATAATTAGATTTTAAGTAATATTCGAATTATTAATATGTCGGTTAATATATAGGCAATAATGATTCCGAAACTTACGGTTTAATAATTCCAAAATAAAATTAAGAAACTTAAAATTATTATCCAGTAACTTATTAACGAAATAATAGCAACTTAATAAAAAGCTTTTCATAAAATACAACTTAAGAAATCTTAATTTTATAACAAAGAAAAAAATATCCAGAATTTCTTAACCCAGATTCGGGTTTATCTTCGTTTCGAAGGATTTATCGATTTAATAAATTAAATCCTTACTGTCGTTACTTACTTGGAAAAGAATGCTCTTAATTGGTTTAAACCTACTATAAGGAACTTTTTGGAAAATAAAACGTTTAATTAAATAAAGATTATTCGGAAAGCTTTTTTCAATTATATTAACTTCAAAAATAAGTTTAAAAATCATTTTGAAAATCCGGATAAAAAACGAGTTACAACCTAGAAAAGATTTTAATTACGTTAAAAGGAACTAGCTTTTACGTAGGATGTAAAATTTAGGAACTTTATAATAAAAATAAAATAACCGGATAATAAAGATAATATTTTAATCGATATATTTTATAAAAGTTTAAAGAAAAACGTTAAAAAAGAAATTGTTAAAGTTTTACAATTTATAATATTCGACAAATACGTTATAAAAGTAGTTCAAATTAACAACTAACAATTTAAAAAATAGTAAAAAGGGATATTTTACGTTACGGGTTAAATATTTTAAGGTTAATTAAAGAACAAAACGCGAAATACCTTTTATTTTTTATAGAACAATTTTAAAATATATAAAACGTAATATTATTTAACGACAAAATATAAACTAAGTATAATGTTATAATTATAGTAAGATGGGATATGTTACCCGACAATGCAAAACGTTAAAAAAAACCGATAAGAAAATATATTAAATTTTAATATTCGAAAGATTATTAAAAGTTAAAATGGCAACAAATAAATTAATATAATTCATATTCGTTACGACGACAAATAAAAAAACGCGATAAAGGTTAAAAGCGGTTAAGGCTTTTTTACAAATAATAATAAATAAATAAGTTTAGAAAACCCGGTATACGGATTTTTACTTTATTAACTGTAACCAGTTTTAATGTTTTGTTTACGTAAAAAGAAAATAACGGATTTACGAACGAAGTATTTGTGTATAAGAAACAGGTTTCGATTTTTATACCCGAACAGGGTATAACTAAAGAAATTAATAATAATACCGAAAATTACGAGTTTTTATTATATAAAAAAAGTCGAAGATATAATATTAGTATTAATATAGCCGGAAGGCGAAAGATATCTTTAAAAAAAAACCCTACGTATTATTTCGGATAATGCAATTATTAGATTTAAAAAAAAGCTAATTTAAAGGTGTGTCGACAAATATTATTAAAAAGTTATTACCGAGATTTATTTACAATTAACTTTCGAAACAGATCCTTAAAACCGAAAGAAATTACGAAAAACTTTAACAAAGTTTTTTAATTAAAGCTAGTTAATTTTTTATATAGGATAAAAGGTTATTAAAAAACTTAACGACGATATTTGCAATATAATAAACCGATTATATTAACAAAAGAAGATTTTTTTAAACTTAAAGCTTAATTGCGGCGTTAAAAAAGCTAGATAAAGCAAATGCAGAAAGTATACGAATAACTTACAAAACAAATTTAATAGTTTATAAAATCCTTTAAAAAGGGACGTTATTTATAATAAGGAATTAAGATGGCGAAAACCGGAAGTAACAGCAAGAGTTCCCTGGAATAGTTTTGAATATGACGATAAAAACCAATAATAACCCTGTTACCTTAAAAATACGAATTGGGATATATTGGTATACCGTAATAGTAGACTGCGGAACTTTAAGCGTTAATTATATTATTCCGAAATTGGTAAATTATCTTAAACTGTTATAAAATGATAAAAAGAACCTTTATATTACCGAAAACGTTGAAAGTTAGGTATTTGCTTATAATAACGGGAAAATTATATGAAAAATTAATTACTTCGAGACTTTTGTTTATAAACGAATTTTGATAGTTAATTTCGATATCGTTCCATTAGGGAATTACGATATAATTCTAAAAAAACTATGATTATATTAATATAACTCTAAAATTAATTAGAATACTGCCGAGGTAAAATTTATTTCATACTTTATTAATAAATAAAAAAACCAAACGAAATTTTCATATTCGATCGATACAAAAGAAAACGACGAAGTGTAAGTATAATAATACGATAAAAGCTTTATTACTTAAAGGAATAAAAAGTAAAAGAAAAAGGTATAACAGATACGTTCGACGCATTATAGCTATTAGCCGGGCACAGCTTTACGATATAAACGAAATTAATGTACTATTACAACATCGCAAGTACAAACGATTACTTTAAAAAAACTTAAAACGACATTATTAAAATATAACGAATAGGACCATAAAATAATTTATTAAAAAAGCATTTTACTTAAGTTTTATCTTATTTATAATTTAAACGAAACAAAGTTACACACTTTACGAAAATACTTAAAGGATAACTTTAAAAAGGATGGATTCGACGATTTATATCTTTAGCCGGATATTTTATGTTTTTTGTACCGAAAGAAGACAGCAAGTTATAATTGGTAATAAACTATCGATATTTTAATAACATTATTATTAAAAATAGAATACCTTTATTACTAATTACCCAAATTAAGAATTATTTATAAAAGGATTAAATAATTTACCGTTTTGGATTTTAAAAATGGATATAATTTAATTCAAATTAAGCCATAATACAAATAAACAACGGCTTTTACAACTAAATACGAATTATACGAATATTTAATTATACTAATAAGATTTACGAACGTATTAATCACCTTTTAACAAATAATTAACTACGTATTTCGAAAGTACCTAGATATTTTCGTTATGTGCTATTTAAACGATATTTTGAGTTTTTTAAAATTAAAAAAGATATATGTAAAGTACGTTTATTAAATTTTTTTAAGCTTTACAAAACGTTAATTTATTAATTAACGCTAAAAGAACTTAATTCCATACGTAAAAAGTGGAATATTTAAGTTATATTATTACTTCCAGATATATCAAAGTAAACTCAAAGAAAATTATAATAGTTATAAAATAATTAACACTTATTACTATTATAAATGTATAGATATTTATCGGATTCGCTAACTATTACAGAAAATCTATGAAATACTTTAGCAAAATTGCGATATTATTATCAAATTTAGTCGAAAAAACTTTTTAATAAACGGGAAACAAAAAGGGGTTTTTAACAAATCAAAAACGTAATTACTAATAAACCAATATTAATTATATAGGATCCGAAACGCCTAAGTAAGTTAAAAACCGACTTATCGAATTATATATTAGGTACGGTAATCGGATACCGAAATAATTAAAAGGTACTTTACTTAATTACCTTTTATTTTTAAAAGCTAAAAAAAAAGTTAAATTATACTATTTCCGATAAAAAGTTTATGGTTATTGTTAAGACTTTGGAGAATTTAAGTATATACTTAAAGAAAACCTTTATTAAATTAAAGTTTATACCGATTATAAATATCTTACCCGTTTTATTATTATACAGAAACTTACCAGACGATAATTACGTTACGTAAAGAAGCTAACGTACCACATAAACAAGCTGGCCATATAAGCGAGCTGGCCGGATTTTGGCATTCCGCAACAACAAATCTAAATAACATAACCAGAACGTAATGAATCAATTCAAATTAATCGGATTCTTCGTCGTTAAACCTATTTACAGCTTTTTTACAAATACGCGCATTATGTCCGGGCTTGCCACAAACGCCATATTTCCGTTTTTTCGTTTTAACTTTTTTGTGACGATTACTTTTTGCCGCTATCGGCTGGGATTTTTTACTACCCCTTTTTTTTCGGCCAAGAAAACTTATCCTTTTTATATAATAATATTCCTTTTTCCTGGAAATATTTATTTTTGGTCTTTCGGCATTTACTAAAAAAATTATTAATTTCGCATAATTTAACGGTTTTTTCTTTAAAAAAACGTTTTCGTATAAAAGTATTAAGTTACTTTTTGTTAAAAAATTAACCGATTTAACTATTTTTGTCGGCGAGCTCCCCTAATAATTTTTAGTTCTTTTCTGCAAATATTGTTCCCGTTTTTTTGTTTTCTGGATATTTCGAAAGGTCTTCGACGGTAAGGAAAAAATGAAACCGGCGGAAGTAAGCGGCAAGACGGTCGGCGTAGATACAATTAAAGGAATTTCCAAATCGAAAAAAACGTTATTAAAATTAAATAAAACAAGTCCAGCTTTTGCGAAACCGGACTTGATATTATCAAACGTTATAACGGTTTTAAACCCGTCGAAAAAACCGGTAAAAAAAATCTTTTTTAATAATATAAATATAATAACGTCGTATTAAATTCTTGATATAAAACGTATAAGCGCGTTTTAAAACGAAAAAATAAAATACGTCAAAAGGTTGAAATCGATAAGAAAAATAAAGGGATATATAAAATGTAATAATATCGTTATTCGCGTAATATTTTTCGAATTTTATCGAATAATAATTTTCGTAACCGTCGAAAATAAGGAAATATTTCGTTCTTTTCGTACGCGTTCGAATATATTTATCGAAATGCTAAATTCATTTTAAATCTAATTCGTTTATCGTTTAATTATTATAATTAATCCCGATTTTTTAATCGGTAAGTAATAAATTATTACGATATTAAAATTTAAAGTAAATTTTTTCCGTTATAATAATAAATAACGATATAACTTAATTTTGCAAATTAATAATTTGTATAATTATAACTTATTCCCGATTACTTTATTAAGCCTATTTAAATTTTTTACGTTTTTCGGCGTTTATAATTATTATGTTATATATTATTAAAAACCTTATTAAAAACCTCGTTTTGTCGAAATTGTAAACATCTTTTTCGGCGATGCCGTATTTTGCAATTATAACCCGAACTAATTCGAATTATTTGCGAAATACCTTTAAATTTTCGTATAATACTTTTTAATGATCGATCTTTCGATTTAAACGCTTTTAGAACTTTTTTTGCCGTCTAACAAAGTTCGAAACCCAGTTAACCCCGATGTAATCGGTAACGTATTAAGCAAGCAGTAAATTCGTTATATTTTTAACATATTAAAGCCGGACAAAAAACGCTCGCGTATCTAAATTAAAAATTCGGTCGACAATCGATTTTTTTCGGTCGGCGTTAATTTTCGCGAATTAAGAGAAATATCGGCTCGGTCGGATATACCGTTACATCGCGTCTTTAAAATAAATACAAAAACTTCATATATAAAATTAAGTTTCGCATAACTAAGTTTCGGGGTTTTTCTTTTTACTTAAACGGTTAAATTTATTCTAGCTTTTTTTATAAGCCGTTCTATATTGTTAATATTGGAAAATACATAATTAAAGTTAAACGGTTAGCAAGTTAAGAAATCCGGCCAGTTCGCTTTTATAGCCAGCTCGCTTATATAGTACGTTAACGGAATATCATTTCGTTATTATTTATCAAAAAAGGTTTAAAAACGGCAAAACGGATGCTTTTAATAAACGACTTAATCTAAAAAAAGTGGATAAAAATTAGTTAAAAGATTTTGAATATAACCTTAAAAGGATATTTAAATTTACGATAAATTATAATAATTAAAGTAATTCCTTTCGATTTACATTAAAAAATTTAATAATATAACGAAAGCTTACTTGATAACCAAAAAAAAGATAAAATTCAAGTTCTAAAAAATCATTAACAGGACCTGATATAGGATATATATTAATACCTATTTTATGGATATCTAAGGATTCATAAAACCTTAAAATAACTATAACATATTTATTACTTTCTTGAAATAAAAACAATAATATAAGCAATTAAATAAAAATATAACGTTTACGTTAAAATAAAAGCTTTACGGTATAAACTATATAAAAAATTACAATTATTTTTAATTTTATAACAATTATGAAATTCGATTATAATGGATTTTATTACCAAACTTCCTTTATCCGAAAACCTAGCGATAAAAATACATTATAATAACATTTTTATAATCGTCGATCGATTTACAAATTTTTTTCTTTTCTTAGCTTATTACGAAAACACAAACGCAAAATAAATAACGTATATTTTTTCCGATATATTTCTAACATATATAGGTTACCAAGGGAAATTATCTTAATAAAAGTATTACATTTACCTTTAAGTTTTAATAGAACTTTATAGTACAAATTAACTTAAACTATAAATTATCCAGCGTATTTAAACTTTAGACAAATAAACAAATAAAACGGGTAAATTAAATTTTCGAAACTTACTTATAATACTATATTAATTACGAACAAAATAATTTAGTTAAGAAATTATTAATAGTCCAGTGAACTTATAATACCAGTTATTATCAAAATATCCAAACAATCTTAATAAATACCAATTTCGGTATTATATTAAAAGTTTATAAGGAAATACGTAATAACGGTTTAATTAATATTAAAGCAATTTTAACATTAAAATAGTTTAAGTAATTATATACCAAAATACAAACAAAACTCGAATTTATACGTAATCAAATAAAAGAGTACTATAACTAGAAAAAGTTAAAAGGATTAACCTTTTAAAAAGGAAATATGTTTTACTTAACTACTAAAAACATCAAAACTAAACGCCGGAATTAAAGGTTCGATTTTAAATATATTAGCTTATATAAAGTTATTAAGAAAATTGCAGAAAATAATTATATATTAAAGCTACATCCGAAAGTTAAATTCTATAAAATCTTTTATATTTCCTTACTTAAACTAACAGCAAATACCATTAAAGTTAATACAAGACGCAAAGATAAAACAAAAGAAAATACACTAATGTACAAAACAGAAACATTCCTAAACATACATAAAAAGAACGGATTATTAAGTACTTAATTAAATGGAAAAATTACCTAAACTCCGAAAATTCCTAAAAACTCGTTAAAAATCTTATAAACGCCTCGTACCTTTTAAAGAATTTTTAAAAACGATTTAATTTGTTAGCGGCGATACGCAGTATCTTCCGAACCTACTTTTCCTTACGCTTTAAATAATCTTCTTTATTTAATAATTTTTTATATTCCGCCTCCGAAAGCCCAAAAACATTACAAAAACCCTTATACCGAATATAACGTATATATTTTCCAAAATTGTGAAAAACCTTCCAATCTATATTTCTTTTTATATCGAAAACAAAAAAGTATCATAAAACCAATTCGAACAACCCGCTTAGCTAAAATAAAAACGTTAATACGTTAACGAAAACGGACTTCTTTAATTTGACGAAATATAATAATTAACCCTAAAAACCATTAAAAAGGTAAAAAAAGAAAAGGTTATTTACCTAAAACCAAGAAATAAACAAATTAATCTTTAAAGGCAAAAATCTTAAAAAGAAAAAATCAGAATTTTAGAAAAAAGAATTCCAACAATAACCCAAGGTTACGTAACCGGCTTAAAAGGCTTAATAATTTTGGTACCTTAAAGGACTTAAACTGTATAGCAGCGCTTAAAAGGTTTAACGGGCTTAAAAGTTTAAGCGCTTTAAACGTTTTAAACTAAAAATAAAATATATACGTTTATTATTTTCTATAATCTTAAATAGTACCAGCTTATAATACAATTTGGTTACCTAGATTACCTTAATTATGTGCTATTACTAAATGTAATTAATTTTCCTATTATTGTTTAGTTTTCCACAATGTCTAATATAAACCCGTACGTCTAGGTTTAATAATTGGTTAACTAGCCCAGCCGTCACACTTTGGCACCCTGGCTAACTAACAATATATGTCCAATCAATTTTTCAGCAAATGCGCTTGGCGTTTTCTACTTCCCCCGAGCTTTCTGCTACGCTACGTTCGTTCTACCCTTTCGGAGCTAATATATATCTTCTAATCAAAACGTAACCTTTTTTTGTTGGGATATTTTAATATACCTGGCTAATTAACATATATTTTTGATGCTTTAAAAAATTCGAGACGTTAATCGTTATTTTTATTACTTTTAAAAATACAATTTTTAATTCCATTTTTTCTTTTGTAATTATATTTTCTTAATTAGTTAGTTTCTTATTAAAAGTCGTTTTTAATATCTTTCTATGCCGGTTTAAAGCTTTTATAATATTTATTCATTTTAATTATGTTTTAAACTACTTAGAAGCTTTTCGTAATAAGGGTTTAATTAATTTAATAGTGTCGGCAGTTAAGGTGATTTCTTGGAAGAAGCGGTGAAAGGAACAAACGGGCTTTGATGTGGCCCTAGGATTGCAAGGACAAAGGAACTGAAGCCTATATGTGGCTGCTCCCCCCACCCCCAGTTCTAACATAGCAAGAGCAAATAACCTACTCCCCCCAGCTTCCAGAATTGTAGCACATTTGCCGACAAATAGTTAATATATCGTTTATTTATATATAATTTATTATAAATCCATGTTTTTCAATTTCTGGAAATAATAAATATATATATTTAGGTATTATAATTTTGTTTGTAAAATGGTGTATTTATGTTAATAAACTATATAATTTATTAATTATTCTATTACATATTTATAAACCTTACATTTAAGCCCAGTTTTAATTTTTTAATTAATCGAAAAGTAAAAAAAACTTCTTTAACAGCCTGCATAAAAAACACAAACTCTCCTTCCGTTATGAAAGTAATCACTATATTTTATTTATTCCCCTGCCCGCTCTCCTTATCTTGGCTGTCCGGTAAGGCTCGCAGTGTCACTAGGAACCCATGAAGCGACAACTCACTCATATCCGTAAATTTAGTAACATGAAGGTAGCAGCGCATGAAGCATGAAGCATGTATCTAGCACCCGGTGGGCATTTATTGACCAGAGCTGCGCCTGCAATGTAACCCAAACAGTCGACCAGAGCTTTGTAAGCAAGCTTGTATACAACCTCAGCCGTGTGGCTGGACACAATGTGAACCTGTTCTGTCTCATCCACGTTTGATTTAACTGGTAGGCATTGAATACGAAGTACAAGGTAGAGGTCCTACATCACGGAAATAATCGTGCTCAACGGCAATTAGCTAGATGGAGCGTCTACCCAAAAGGTTGTGCACATTCTACACAACTCAAAATAGAAACCAATCGCATTCAAGATCCCTGGCAATGGATAACATTAATGGAGGCGCGGCACACCAACAAGGCTGGCACATTGTTATAAACCAAAAAGAAGGAGTTATAAGATACCCACCTCTTCCAATGTGCGCCAAGTGGAGCCTCAGCAAGCAGTCACCAAGGTTGTGTAATGCTTTCATATTCCGAGCTGCTAAGATTCTGATATATTGAGGCATTTTGACTCGCCGTTCCCGGATCCACTGAGCTTCTGTGTATTTACCCCATACAATTTTGCACCAATCTACCAAATCAAAACCTATCGGATACACTAGGAACTTATCCGTTAATCATGGACGTTTTATCTATGATCGACCTATCTCAAATACCGTTGTTGCGACCTCCTCCAGGAGTGAAGTCCAATTTTGTTGATCCACCGTCGCAGGCGCCAATGGGGAGAATAATCGTATGCTTGCCATTTTCGCTGATGGTCCTGGTTCTGGCTTTACGCATTTATATTCGGGCAAGAGTGACTCGCAACTTTGGATTGGATGACTGTAGGCCTCCTATCCTCTGAACTACCGGACTTGTGGTTAGGAAAGTCTACTAATGCAGTCGGAAGACCTATGCGTTTCTTCAGCGGTTAATGCCTTTCCTCTCCTATGGCGTGAGGGCGTAACTGACGTGAGTCATCAGGCCAGTGTTGCTGTGCAGTGTGATTTCACACTGTCACGTGAGTACAGAGTCGATCCAGTCTCGTCCGAACCCACTAACCCTTCGACTTGTCAACTTACTATAGTGTTTGGAAATCCACTTGGACCACATTCATGGGATGTCCCAGTCAATTCCATGACGACCAAGCTCATAACGGTATAATTGATTGCCGCTCACCAGAAAACCACGATAAGCCTTGGTTAACGACATTTAGGAGATAGTTATTGTCATATGTCTGTACTCGGTGTCAAGTCTCTTGCTGAAATCCTCACTTCTCGTTTTCTGCCTTCGCATTTTCCGCCCCAATAAGGCCGCTAACCACTTGATACGGGCGTCGATCGTGGTCATTGTAGCGTTCAACCTTGCCTGCATCATAGTGGCCTCGATTAACTGCCATCCAAATGATACTAGCCTACTGCTCTCAGAAAATTTGGACATGTCAAAATTTTCAGAGGCGATCGACGTCCTCGAGATGCAACCAGGTTTCAACCTATCCCAAATGCCGCCAGAATTCCTGCAGGACTTAGCCACGACCATAATCACCGACTCCTTTCTGGAGATGCAGACGAAAAGCGGCCGTTCTCTTCCGCAAATCAAGCTTGTGTCTGCACAGGGGATTTTCAACACCGTGGCGGATTTCTATGTCCTTGTTATCCCTATGACCCTGACGCTTATCCTCCAACTGGATCGGAAGCGTAAGATTGGTTTATGTGTCGTATTTCTCACAGGTATCTTGTGAGATGGCTCCTCTCCAAGTTATGCATACCATACATATTGACGGGTTTGCCTAGGGCCTGTGCTTGTTCGATAATTAGCACATACTGGCGCGTTTATGAGCGTACTCTGATGGACTTTACTTGGGATGCCGTCCCAAACCTTGCTCTAGTGTGAGTACAATGGCTCGTTGCTTCACTGGGTTTTTATTCTTCTTTAGATAGCTAACAATCCGCCTGATAGGGCCGCCGAGCTTAACCTGGGAATCATCTGCAGCTGCATGCCAGTAGCCCCCATGGCCTACAAGAGCGCCAAGAAGAGCGGCCCATGGACGAACCTGGTGAAGCTTGTCGCAGGATGGTCCAGGCATAGTGCGCCTAAGAACAGCACCGACCCCAGTGAACCTTCTTTGCGTGATCGTTGGGGATCGAACGCATTACCGAACATTCCCAGAGGCATAATCACAGGGCTGAGGTCGTTTATCTGGAGAGCAAATCACACACACCCCACGCCAATGACTGAGATGACGACGTACGCTGAGCTTGCTTCCATCGATGCGGAGTACCATACACAGTTAAAGCACGGGATGGGTAGGGGGAGCTCCGTTCACAGTCAGGCTATTCACAATAAAGCAAGCTCAAACAGATGAGCCCAGGGAGTGAAGGGTAGGGTTTGCACCCCCCCCCCACCCAGGCTAAATTGTCTACCCACGGGCTACCAACGAATAGAAAACGCCACCTACGAATGGGTATTCCGTCAGCTAGCCAGGTGTGCTATCTGCTCGGGTGCTAACTTACCTCAGCTAGCTCAGGCCTCCCTGGCTCGTTTTCCTAACGTACTGCTATATTACGCTAAAAATTAACCAATTGAATCCCCAAAT
This sequence comes from Monosporascus sp. 5C6A, assembly GCA_004155035.1. Taxonomy (NCBI): domain Eukaryota; kingdom Fungi; phylum Ascomycota; class Sordariomycetes; order Xylariales; genus Monosporascus; species Monosporascus sp. 5C6A. The sequence goes on along the minus strand of QJOB01000052.1, from coordinate 226,104 downwards.
TCCCGTAACGAGCCAGCAAGGCTTAAGTTGTAGTTATGCGAAAAGTGGATTCGATCTGTACAACCTTAATAAAATTACTAACATTTTTTCTAGTTTCTTATTAAATTTAAAAAATAAAAAGAATAAAAGTAATTACATAAATAAATTCATCTTGATAAATATATAACGTTGTAAAGGCGTTAAATATAAACTAATTTGCATATTCGGACTTTTTTCCATTTTTTTCGACAGGAATTACAGCTAATATAACTAAATAAATGTCTGGAAAATAGGCCAACATAACGCTTTTATGGCTGCAATAGCATAACCATCGGTTGCATTATCGTATACCGGGTTTTATAGATATATTTGGTATAGGAAAACCCCATATATCGAATTTTTTTCGGCCGTATAGATTATAATTATTACGTCGTAACTTTAAAGAAATTCTAGATTTAATTAACCGGAACGCTTTTATGGTTACGACGTAACTATATTTAAAAAAATATTTCGAAATATATTATGACCCAATACATCTTGGCCTCCAGAAACGGTTAAAAGACAAGGATTTTCCAAATACAGATCACGTACGGTTACGTGCAATGGATCTACGGATCATTGGGATCGCTGGCGAATCTAGCGATTTACGAATTCATAACAGGATGGACTTAATATATAAATACGCCTATTTACTTTTCATAATTTTAAATAGTACCAGCTTGTAATATAACTTGGTTATTTAAATTACCCTTAATTATTTGTTATTATTAAACATAATTAATTATTTTTTATTGCTCGGTTTTTTACAGTACTATTATTAACATAAACCTGTACGATTAGGTTTAATAATCGGTTAATTAACCTAGCCGTTATACGTTATAAACTTTTGTTTAGTAATACAGTTAGATTTTGAACAATATCTTAAATCGCTAATATGTCGACTAATATTTAAATAACCTTTATTTAAAAGCTTACGGTTTAACAGCTCCAGAACAAGATTTAGGAATTCGAAGTTATTATTTAACAACTTATTAATTGAATAATATCGGTACCGGTCGGTACTTGCAAAATAAAACCTAAAAAACCAGGACCGTATAATGGAAAAGGGAATATCTAGAATTTCCTAACCCAAGTTCGGGTTTACCTTCGTTTTGAAAGATTTACCGATTCAACGGATCAGATTCTTGTTATCGCAGCCTATTTAAAAGGCGACGTTTTTGATTAATTCGAACCTACCATAAAAAACTTCCTAGAAAAAAGGAAATCCGATTAAAAGAAAATCACCAAAAAGTTTTTTTCCCGTTATATTAACTTCGAAAACAAATTTAAAAGTAATTTCAAAAATCCGGATAAGGAACGCGTTACAACTTAACAGATCTTTTAATTGCGTTAAAAAGAACCAGCTTTTAAATATGTTGTAAAATTTAGGAACCTTATAACAAAAGCAGGATAAACGGATAAGAAAAACGATACCTTAATCGATGTCTTTTATAAAGGTTTAAAAAAGGACGTTAAAAACAAAATCGTTAAGTTCCCGTAACTTATAATATTCGACAAATACATTACCGAAACAATCAAAATCGATAACCGGTAATTCGAACGATAACAAAAGAAAAAAAGACACTTTATTTTACGGGTTGGATATTCCAAAGCCAATCAAAGAAAAAAACGCGAAATACTTTTTACCTCCTATAAAACAGTTCCAGAACCTATAAAACTTAGCACTACTTAACAACGAAATATAAGCCGGATATAATATTACAATTGCAACAAAAAGGGTTATATAGCTCGACACTACAAAGCACCCAAATAATAACGACAAGGAAATTAGATACTAATACCAAAAAAACGGCCCATTAAACTTAACGGTAAACCATTCCTTATACTAAAAACGTAATATAAACAAGTTAATATAATCCGCGCACGTAACGATAAACAAAAAAAAATCTAACAAAAGTTAAAAACGGCTAAAGCTTTATTACAAACAGTAATTAAGCAATAACGATTTGCCATAACAAAATGGATAACGGAATATCAAAAATAAAAAGAATTGTTCATTCCCAAACCTTGTTCGTAATTATAGAAAAAAAAAACAAAAGCGGTACGAATAGTTAGAATTGAACGCATAGATTAAAGAATACCACGGTTGGAATAAGGCCTTATTGCCAGGAATGCCTAACCGACATAGGAAACTATATGTTATCTACTGTAAACGAACCCACTGCCCCAGATATAAAGAATAACAAAACTACATATAACGACGCGTTACACGTATATAGCACCAGGAATTTAACTTTTACGACTAAACGGGAAATAATCCTAAGAATTAACGATAATATCGTTATTTACGTACGATAACTACGCAAGATATTATCGATATCCTTATAACAAAAAAAAAGTTAGCTTAAAAGTAAAAGTTACCCAGAAAAAAACCCGATATGTCATTTCGAAATATATAACCACAAGATATAAAAGGAATAAATCCATTAAATAGTTATAAAAGCAGCACGGGAAACCCTTAACGATTTGCAATTTCAGCTAATATTCACGACTAACCCTAATAATCGATGGAAATTCCAAAAAAAATACGGTCCCGACAGGAAGATAAAACCCAGTACAACGCACAGTATCAACAGTAATCCGGCAACTTAAACAGCTGGATAACGGAATCAAATCACCCGAAAAAAAAACGCGATTAAACAGATTAAAAAGGACATTATCACCCTGAAACAGTACAATAAGTTATTCGACGTACGTACCATAGAATTAAAGGCGACATTACGACGTCAGGAAAAACACATCAAACAGCTACAAAAGCAAATCAAGCGGTTAAAAAGCCTAAAAGACAGACGCTACCTGTAAAGGAACTACAAAGTAGCGAAAGCCAAAAAAGTCAGCATAAACCCTTTAAAAAAGCTTTATGCACGACAACAAGAGCTATTAACCGCCCTGTCACCCTAAAAATACGAATTAGGACACATTGGTACACCGTAATGGTAAACTACGGAGCTTTAAGCGCCAACTATATTACTCCGAAATTAATAAATTAACTTAAACTACCATAAAAGGATAAAAAAAACCCTTATATCGCCGAAAACGCAAAAAGTTAGGCATTCGTTTACGACAACGGAAAAATCCTATGCAAAATTAATCATCTCGAGATTTTTGTTAACGGACGAATCCAAACAATTAACTTCGATATCGTTCCGATAAAAAATTACGACATAATCTTAAGTATGCCATAATTATATCAATACAACCCCTTAATCGATTAAAGTACTGGCCAGATAAAATTTACTTCACACCCTATCGACAAACAAAAAAAACAAACGAAATCTCCATATTCGATTAGCAAGAAAAAAAATAACGAATATAGGCATAAAACACGACAAAAACTTTACCACCCAAAAAAATACGACGCAAAAAAAAAAGAGCATAATAAACGCATTCGACGTATTATAACCACTATCCGGGCATAATTTTGCGATATTAACGAAATCCTAAAACGACAGCCCGAAAAGCCAGACGAAAATATAATTAAAGTATTACCATAATATCGCAAATATAAACGATTATTTCAGAAAGAACTTGATACGAAATTACCGGAACATAACGAATAAGATTACGAAATAATTCTTAAAAAAGGCACCTTACCTAAGTTTTATCCCATTTACAATTTGAATAAAACAAAACTTTACACCTTACATGCATACCTGGAAAACAGATTATAAAAAGGATAAATTCGATAATCCACATCTTTAACCGGATACCTTATGTTTTTCGTACTAAAAAAAAACGGCAAATTACGATTAATAATAGATTATCGACATTTTAATAGTATCACTGTCAAAAATAAAACACTTTTACCATTAATTATCGAAATAAAGGATTGCCTATAAAAAACCAAATAATTTACCGTTCTGGATTTCAAAAACGGGTATAACTTAATTCGAATTAAGCTAGAACATAAATAAAAAACGGCTTTCAAAACGAAATACGGATTGTACGAATATTTGGTTGCCCTAATAAGACTTACAAACGTACTAGCAACTTTTTAACGAATAATTAACCACGTATTTCGAAAATACCTGAATATTTTCGTTATATGTTATTTAAACGACATTCTGATCTTTTCAAAATCAAAAAAGCATATACGGGATACGTTTATCAAGTTCTTGAAGCCTTACAGGATGCCAATCTATTAATTAATGCAGAAAAAAATTAATTCTATATATAGGAAATAAAATATCTAGGATATATTATTATTCCAAGATATATCAAGATAAATCCAAAAAAAATTACAGCAGTTACCGAATAGCCTATATTTATTACCGTTACCGAAATACAGGCATTTATTAAATTCGCCAACTATTATCGAAAATTTATTAAGTACTTTAATAAAATTGCAATACCATTATCCAATTTTACTAGAAAAAAAAACCAAGTTCCAGTAAACGATAAAAATAAAAAAGGCTTTTTAACAAATTAAAAATACGATCACTAATAAACCAATACTAATCATGTATAATCCAAAACGTCCAGTTAAGCTAGAAACCGATTCCTCGGATTATACATTAAACGCGGTAATCGGATACCGGAATAATCAAAAAATACTTTACCCGGTTACTTTTAATTCCTACAAATTAAAAGGAACAAAACTAAATTATGCTATTCCTGATAAAAAATTCATGGTTATCGTTAAAACCTTTCGAAAATTTAAGCATATGCTTAAAAAAAACCTTTACCAAACTAAGGTCTACACCAATCACAAAAACCTTACCCGCTTCATCACTACACGAAAACTTACAAAACAACAACTACGTTACACAAAAAAACTAACGGAATACGATTTCGTTATCATCTACCAAAAAAGCTCTAAAAACGGCAAAGCAAATACTTTTAGCAAACGACCTAACCTAAAAAAAATTAATTAAGGTCAATTACAAAATCTTCAATATCACCCTAAAAAACACCTGAAATTACGACAAATTGCAACGATCAGGGCAGTACCCCCCGATTTACATCAGAAAATCCGACAATACAACGATAACCTACCCGACAATCAGAAAACAAACAAAATTTAAGTACCAGAAAAATATCAACAGGACTTAATATAGGATGTATATTAACATCCACTTTATAGACATCCAGGAATCTACAAAACCTTAAAACGGTTATAACGCACTTATTACTTTCCTAAAATAAAAATAGCAATATAAAAAATCAAACGAAAATGCGACATTTGCACTAAAACCAAGGCTTTACAGCACAAACCATACAGAAAACTACAACCACTTCCAGTTTCATAACGGCTATAAAATTCGATTACCATAAATTTCATTATTAAACTTCCCTTATCCGAAAATCCAGCAACAAGAATACATTACGACAACATCTTCGTAATCGTCGATCTATTTACGAAATTTTCCTATTTTTTACCTTATTACGAAAATATAAACGCAAAACAAATAACATATATTTTCTTCCGACATATATTTAACATACATAAATTACCAACGGAAATTATCTTAAACAAAAGTACCACTTTTACCTTTAAGTTTTAATAAAACCTTATGGCATAAATCGGTTTAAACTACAAGTTATTTAATATATTTAAACCCCAAACAAATAAACAAATAAAATAATTAAATCAAACTTTCGAAACCTACTTACGATATTATATTAATTACGAACAAAACAATTAAGTTAAAAAATTACCAATAACTTAATTAACTTATAATACTAATTACCACGAAAGTATCAAAATAACCCCAGCAAATACCAATTTCGGTTTTATATCAAAAATTTACAAAAACACACGCGAAAACGACCCAGTTAACATCAAGGCCATCTTAACATCAAAACAACTTAAACAACTACACGCAAAAATAAAAACAGAACTTAAATTTATACGCAACCAAATAAAAAAATACTACAACCAGAAAAAATTAAAAGAACCAACCTTTTCGGGAAAAAAAGATAATCTACCTAACTACCAAAAAAATCAAAACCAAACACCTAAATCAAAAACTCAACTTCAAATACATCGGCCCGTATAAAGTCAAAAAGAAAATTTCAAAAAACAATTACGAATTAAAGCTACCTCTAAAAATCAAGCTCCATCCAGTCTTTCATATTTCCTCACTCGAATCAACAACAAACATTATTAAAATCAACACAAAATACGAAAATAAAACAGAAAAAAATACACCAATATACGAAATAAAAAAAATCCTAAACATACGTAAGGAAAACGGACTTACCCAGTACCTGATAAAATGGAAAAAACACCCAAACTCCGAAAACACCTAAAAACCCACCAAAACCCTTATAAACGCCCAGCGCCTTCTAAAGAACTTTCACCAACAACGCCGGAACCAGTCATAAAAACACCCCAATCCACGTCTTCGACAACGGACCAGTCAGTAATATCGATACCTGGCCAATCGGCAAGCGCGGAAGATTACGCAGCCGGAACAAAAGCCTCTAGCTCCTCCTCTCCCGCTTCTTCTCGTTCCAGTCGTTCCAACTCCTCAAAGTTATCGATACCCCGCACCACGGCTTTCATCATCCGATCATGCCACATTTTCTTTTGTTTCCATATGCGACGCATGCGAGCCTTAACTAGCTCCTCAGCCTCCATAGCAACCTCCAACTCTTCCTCAAGTTTCTTATACTGAAAAGCGATTTTTTAAAACTACGCGGGCGTTAGGCCTCGTATGTCACAATTCCCTTAATCGTATCGAATACACGAGGAACAACGGGAAAAATCCGCTTCAAAAACCTTACAAACCAGGTTTCGACGTTCACAATAGGAACAAAAGGCCATTTAAACAGTACCCAAAAACACAGCAGAAAAAAAACTATCGCGCTAAGCGGCCTTTTCCTTTAAAGTAAGCTTAGCACGTTTCTGTATTTTATTAACCATATTTCCAGTAACAAAAAAAAAAACTTACAATCTTCGGAACGAAAATTTCGAAAAGGAAAAATCGTATTATAACCCAATACATCTTGGCCTCCAGAAACGGTCAAGAAACAAGGATTCTCCAAATACAGATCATGTACAGTCACGTACAATAAATCTACGGATCATTAAGATCGCTGGCAAATCTAGCGATCCACGAATTCATAACAGGATAAACTTAATATATAAATACGCCCATTTACCTTTCATAATTTTAAATAACACCAGCTTGTAATACAATTTAATTACCCAAATTACTTTTAGTTATCTGCTATTACTAAACGTAACTAGTTATTCTTTATTACTCGGTTTCCCACAGTACCACTGCTAACATAAACCCGTACGACTAGGTTTAATAATCGGTTAACTAGCCCAGCCGTCACAAAATACATCTAAAAAATAGAAAAAAGTACGGGTATTACTTTAAAATAATTATCAAGCTAATATACCTTTTATACAAACATTTTCGAATATACAAGCCTGGTAAAAAGAATTAATTTCTTTAGTTGCATTATTAAATTTAATATAATATATATAACGTCGACTTAGGTTAAGTTTATAATAACCCTTTCTTAAAGCATTAGGAATATATTAAAAAATTATTACGTTACTTAAACGGTATAGCAAACCTGTCGTTTCGATACCGGAAGCTGGAACCAAGTTATTTATGTTTATAATATAACGACTTAGGATTATTCGAAATAATAAATATAAGTTTTACAAATAATTAAAAATTAATTAAGTTCATTATAAGGTATAATTAAAGCATTTATATTTTTGTTTTCGAAGTTATAAAGTATTATTACGAAATATATTACAAAAACAATATACGTTAAAGCCGGTATAGCTATTACGAAAATAATAAAAATTAAGAATTTCTTAACAAAATTAAGGTTTATACCGGAAAGCCCCATTTCTATTTTAGAAAATAATACAAAAATACTTAAGTAAGACCCAGATATTACAAAAAAAGCGTTATATTAAAATCGAATATTATTACGTACGGCAGGGGATCCAAGTAAGAAATATCAGCTTCCAGTACGTAAAAAACAAAAATAACCCGGCTAATAAATTTACGAAACTATGTAATAAAACGGATTTTGAACGATTTATACAGAATTGGCGATTTAAGAAAATACAAGAAGAAACTTGAAATTAATTGGTATAACGGTTAATACATCACCAAAATGGACACAAAAATTAAAATTCGAGCCCTATATAGATTGATTTATTTTTGGACCTTTCGGCGAAAACACCTAACGCAAAAGGGCGTGTCGGCATTTGGTGCTTTCAGATGTTATAGGCTGAAAGGCTTCGTCGGTATAGGGCTGCAGAATGTAGCCTGTAATATGCCTTATCTACCGCTTCCTTTTTAACCGCTTAATTATGTACTTAAAGGCGATTATTACGGACAGGATTTGTTTATCAAAGCAGATAGAGAACTATCGCATAGATTACGCCAGCTTACTGTATTTGATCACTGTAACTGCTGATAAAAATAAAAAAATTATAAAATAATAGATAACTATAAGTTAAAGTAAGGTAATCTTCGATTAATCGCAAAGCAAATTCCAAGAAATAAATATATTAAGTTACTTCCATCTAACTTTTCTTACTAATTGCCAGATAGCTATTTATGCTAGTAAATAAGTCTACACCTGGTCGGTTACCGGCCGCAGCCCTATAAGAGCTATGTTTTCACATAAAGATTAGGAAAGTAGGCGACAGTAACGCCTTTATAGCTGCAGCAGCATACCTATCGGTCGTATTATCGTATACCGGGATTTTTAAATATATTTGGTATAAAGAAAGCCCGTATTTTAATTCTTTTGTCCGTACGGATTATGGTTGTTACGTTACAGCCATAAAGGCGTTCCGGATAGGAAAAACTGTGGAAAACGACAATTTTGATTTGTTTTTTTTTTTTTTTTTAATATTTTCGCGATACCAGCTCCGATTAGGGTGTTATATATACGGTTAAAAAGCCCTTTTAAAGTTATATCTAATGGAAATATCATTACTTTATTAAATATCTATATTGTTATTATATTTGCGAGTTTCCAAGATAGATTTTCGAAAATTTATATAGGAATGCGGAAAACGGAGCCAACAAATTATAACTTGAGGTCAGGCCCCATTTTTGAGGTTTGTGTTTTTGTGGGTACCTTTTGTGGGTCGGTACTTGGAGCTACAGGTTGTTGGAAAGCCCTAGCCACAGCTGCGCCGCAGGCACAGCCACAACCTCAAAAATGGGGCCTGACTTAAGTGAGGTAAGGTACCCGCGGATACCCATCCCCTCACCCTAGGCATGCCTTAAGTGCGTCAATTCAGCCATATCAAAGCTACGGACTTCCTGCAACAGCTAGGGAAAAGCAGGGCTATATGTATTCATGAACAACCGTATTATCAAGCAGATTACTCACTTATAAATCCCCCACATCCACTATTATTCAGGAGATGAGTAATAGGGGCATTCGGGAAGTGTTTTAAAAGGTGTTCGATCTGCCGGAACGGTTTTGATCAGCCGGAACCTTCGAATTCCGACAATACTCCAACAACCCGTCAGCTTCTCCTTGTCGGGGCTCAGCGTCAGGCGCAGTCCCGACCACTCTGCAAAAGTAGTCACTCTCCGTCCTGTCGATGAGCCCAAAGCTAATTAGAAGCCTGCCGTCGTCCTCAACCCACTGGCCAGTCGGTCGGTTCGCGTTGGCGCTCCCGTTCCCGAGCAAGCTGGCGGCGAGGCGTCCCGCGCTAGTCTGGTTGTATGTATTCCGCAGAGTGCGCAGGATTACGGGGTACAACACGAGGGTGGTGATGGCCCACGCGAGGGCGAAGGCGAATATCCCGAGGAGGATGAGACCGGGGATGGCGAAACGGATGTCGTAGCGAATGACCCGCGTGTTAGGGGAAACCCTTAGCTGTTGCGGGAGTCCATTAGCAGGGCTATCCGCCGCCAAGCTGGCGGGCCACGGCGCGCCGCTGTCTGAGAGGGATGTCTTCGTCCCGACTAGGTCGGCGGCGAGTCCGTCCGTCATGATGAGGCTGGGGACCTGGGAGGCGGCGGTTTCGTTTTCGAAGAGGGGGCGGAACCGTTCGACCATGGAGTACTCGAACTGTCCCGAGTAAATGTGCTCGTCCCTCCTCAAGCCCCCGTAGAGGTTGCTGAGGTGAAGGATGAAAGACGAGGCGGCGGCGAGGGTACCGATGCCGTGGGTTTCTCCAAAGTTGAGAACCAAATGGGGAGTCATTGGGAGCCACAAATGGCCGGACCTCTGGGTGTAGAAGCCTTCCATCATTTCGTAGCTGTCGTTGACGAGGCCCCACAGCGGGTCAAACCACATCCTCCTCTCGTAGCTGTGTTCCACGGCCCACAGGGGCTTCGACGCGTCGTCCGGGTACGTCTTCTCGGCAATCCGAGAAACCTCCAGGCTCGACAGCTGCGTGCTCGTTTCGTTGTAATAAAAGTCCACAGTCTTGATGCTGGCCCGTATGCCTGTTGAGCAGATGTACATCTTCCTCTGATACGTCGACTTTCCGGTGTAGGTGTCGGGAGAAAAGTTCTCTCCGCTCGTGAGAACGCCCGGGCCGAGTATGAATCCGCAGTCCACGGCCGGGTACGATATGTTGTTGGCCCGCCTGTCGATATACGTGTCCAGGTCATAGTAACCCCGGCAGATATCAGCTGTAGGCGTTAGCATTCTGATGCCCCATTGCGAAAACAGTGGGTGTGCGTATTTTCGACTTACTGACGGCCGTATAATTCAGTGCCAAGAGCTTGGCAATCCCATCGGGATATGATGGTTCGTGATTGACCGCGATATCCGAGGTATTTGAGATGGAGAATTCGTCTGGTGTGCGCTCAAAGCCAGCAAGCTCATCAATCACAAGCGTGTCGACGCCCAGGTAACTGAACAGGATTGTGTTATCAAGTACCATATCCTCAGATATCTCTATCTTGGGCAAAGTCTCGACAGAAGAATCCAAGGGGAGAGATATATTGAGGCTGGCCGCGGCTAGCACATTGGACATTCGGGCGGCCTTGTATGCGCGGCCGAAGAGGTCAAGAGTCTGGTTGTCATTCCACGGCCGCGTCTCGAGCTCGTCCATGTCCAAGTCAATCCAGGCGCCTCTGTCGACAATAAAGTAGGTGTAATTGGTGAGGAAGGAGTCCGCGCCCTTGGCGGAGTTCACTTCTATGGATAAGTTCGTGTCGACGCATTGCGTCACTGGCTCGATCCAAGTCAGGTCCTCGCTCCAGGTTGCCCCAAATTCAAGGCCCACAGGAACTGTGTGGTTTCTGAATCCTATCCCGGGGGTGTCTGTCATGTCGATTATGAGCCCCTCCTTGAGTAGGATGGCCTCCTGGGGTATCAAATTCTCAATAAAGCGAAACTCCCCCTGCGCGTACGTCGCATTTTTGTCATATAGGTCCTGCCGATCAAGGTGCCAACGGCGGTATTGAATGTCGAACAGCCCAGAGACTGTGTTTCCTGGGTTCGAGGTTGCGCTGTAAAACATGTTAGTGTAATTGGGAGGGATTGTCGAGTTTAGGGTTGAGTCATCATCCGTCGAGACGCTTTCCCAAACGCCCTCCAAAGTCTCGTTCATGTACACTCCCTGGTATTGCCCGGGGCAGTTGATGTTGCGCCCAGTCTGACAGAGTCGCCCAAAGGCCAATTCTGGTCGCGGCATGGTTACCCGGCCCCAGGCACTCGTGTCCTGCGCGTAGGCAAATTCGACTCTTCGCGACCCCGTTGGAACGATCTCCTCAGAGAGCCCGAGTGGCGCGAGCACACTGGACAGGACCAAGAGGAGAGCCGTAATGGTCACGGCCCAGCTTTGGACCCGTACGGGTCGGGCGCCATAGCGGAGGTTGACTGAATCGGCGCGTAGGAGGTGCGGCCAGATCGTGGTGGAGATGGTACGATTGACGATAGACCTGGGAAGAATATTTTAGTTTGCAATTCACTGTCAATTTACGAGAGGGAATTACCATGTGACAGCATTGTTCTGGCTTCCGACATAGTTGATCAGGATCACAACCAGAGCGAGAGGCAGGATGTATTGAACTAACGAAACCAAATGTTAGAGAGCTGGACACGCGGTTGATTTCCGTCGGGCAAGCCCATACCCACTATGGACGCCGCAGCGATAAGACCAGAGATCTGTCCGACGGTCAGCATCTTGAGTGGCGTTGTTCGTTGCAGAAATAGGCAAGGTTTTCGTCCCGGAGAACGGTGACAAAGGGGAGTCAACTTGACGAGTTCGTTAGTGGAGAGCCTGTGGGCCGAGATATATCTGCCCAGAGACCGCAGGGACTGAGAGAGCCTCGTCTCAGCAAGGCTGCCGGTGTCGCTTTGCCCCTTTCGTCGAAGAATCAATCAGCGAACGTGGTATAGCTACACGACAGCCGGGACGTGCCCCATTTTCGTTTAAATCGTCATGAAGCACCTTGAACAGAGTAAGATCGTCAAAGTTATCTCGGTCGTCGGCCAGTGCCGCTCTGGCGGGCCAAGGATTGTCTAATACGACGTATCGCTCAGATCAACGTCGTTCGACCAATCTCTCACGGCTCCAAGTACAATCATCAACGACAGGGAGCCCTGACGAAGGATACTGAGTGATTGATACTCCTTGGACTCCAAAAGGGGATAGCCTGGCGACCGCAGTCCCTCCCTATTTCTCGCATGCCACACTGGACGACAAATGTGACGGTACATATTCTTCGGAAAGATTCTGAAGTGAGCCTCTTCTCTCATTGGCTCCAGCTATCGCAGCCCAGTTGCGGAACACCACAGACGAGGTACGAGTCGCTTAATGAGCATCACACCTTCCCGCTGCCCTGCGCCCCGTGGCGCTGCTTGCCGTATTTGGTTCAATCATGATGAGACATGCATCTCAGATTTTCCTGGCGATCGAACAGAAAGGACCTTTTTCTTTTTCTTTTTGCCCATGCTGTACAAACACGATTTGCTTGGGATAATGCAACTCATTGGAAAGGACTATCATTTAAGCTTGGGCTTGTGGATTGTAGTAGTCGTACGGAGTAGGAATCATCCTGACAACAGATTTGACAGGATAATCCCGCCGTCAAGATCATATTACGGAGTCTTCGCAGTGGGAGTGCTAAACAAGCCAGGAGGTACAGGGCATTGGTTTTATGCCGTTCTGGGAAGCCGAGATTAGGAGGAGACTGCCACGCTCAGCCAGCAACAAATCACAGATCCAGGTTTGGTTTCAGTCAACTTTATATTTCTCTACCCCAGTTATATTCATTAAAAATTTAGATATATACCTGTATATACCTGTCAGGAGCCAAGGGTACGTGGCGCTGACTAGACGATCACACGACGTCCCCTCTGAGTCGTCGCTGCGGGGGTAACGGCTTCATAGGTTGTTGCAAAGGACGTGGCGTAGGCTAGACGACCGCGTAACGCTGTCTCGGAGGGGTGGCTTCGGAGTAACTGCTTTATGGGGAATCTCTTACCTCAGCTAGCTTAACCCTCCCTGGCTCGTTCTGTCAGATATAGGGGATGTCAGTTGCGTTGTTATATTCTGCTAATTGCGTAAGTGCTTCGTATCCGCACTGCTTTTGTATAGCCTAGTAACGGAACAAATATTCTCCGATCAGAACGTAGCTTTGTTCGGTTGGGTTGCTTTAATATACCTCGCTAGCTGATATACCCCCTTAACGGTAAAAAATTAAGGCGTTAATTGTTATAATTGATTACTTTCTAAAATTATAATTATCTATTCCATTTTCTCTCCGGTAATGGTTTTTTTCAATTAGTTAATTCTTTATTAAATATTGGTTTTAATGTTTTTCTTTGCTACTTTAAAGTTTTTGTAATTTTTATTAATTTTAGTTATATTTGACATATTTAAAGATTTCTTATAATTAGGCTTTAATAATTTATTAGCCAATATATCGCTTATAAATATAAGATTTATTTTAATTATATCTTTTTTATTAATTTCTATAATTAATAGATATATATATATTTGTACAAGGTAAAAGTCATGTCCAAGCCTTAGTTGCCAGGCTGAGCCAATATACAGAGAATATTTCTACGATAAAATTTCCACGATAAATACTATACCCAGTATTTTCGAACACGATAACTTTTTAAACGGTTTTTACAGTTAATATATATACTTATATAATATATTTTTGTTTGTATAAAAACGATGTCGGCATTAATAAGCCGTATAGTTTATTAATTATTATATTATATATTTAAAGGTTATATATTTCTTTCGAATTTAAATTTCTTAACTAATGTATAAGTAATTTCTTTTATAATTTGCGTGAAAAATAATAATTCCGTTTCGATTATAAAAATAGTTATTATATTTTATTTATTTACTCGTTATTTTATTAACTTTAGAAAAAATTAAAATATAACGTCGCATACCACCTCCCCGTTCACACCACCTCGCCGCTCGGCTTTTTAACCATTTCAACTTTTCAAGTTTAATCGTTTGTTTTTTAATAACCATAATATGGAACGGCTTACAAAAGAAATAAAAATAAACTTGGTTATCGAGATTAAAAAAAGAAGCCTTAAAATTAGTTATAAACGTTTTTATGCGATATATGGCGTCTTCGAAACCACTTTAAAAAACCGATATAACGGTATAACTTTTCAAGCCGATATTATTTTTAATTTACGGAAATTAACGCCGACCGAAAAGAAATCGATTGTCGATCGAATCCTTAATTTAAATACGCGAACATTTCCTGTTCGGCTTTAACATGTTGAAAATATAGCGAATTTATTACTGGCCCAGTACGTCGCAAAACGTATCGGGGTTAACTAAGCGTCAAGATTTGTTCGACGGTAAAAAAAACTTTGAACGCGTTTAAATCGGAAAATCGATTATTAAAAAAGATTATGCGAAAATCCAAAGGTATTTCGCAAGTAATTCGAACTAGTTCGGGTTATAATCGCAAAATACGGCATTACCGAAAAAGATATTTACAATTTCGACAAAACGGGTTTTTTAATAAGGCTTTTGATAATATACGGCATAGTAATTATAAGCGCTAAAAAACGTGGAAATTTTAAATAAACTTAATAAAGCAATCGAAAATAGGTTAAAATTATACAAATTATTAATTCGTAAAGTTAAGTTATATTATTATTTATTATTTTGGCAAAAAACACTTATCTTAACCTTTAATATTGCAATAATTTATTACCTACCGATTAAAAAGTTGGAATTAATTATAATAACTAGACGATAAACAAATTAGGTTTAAAATAAATCCAGCATTTCGATAAATATATTCGAACACGTACGAAAAAAACGAAACGTTTCTTTATTTTTAACGGTTACGAAAATTATTATTCGATAAAATTCGAAAAATATTACGCGAATAACAATATTATTACATTTTATATATCCCCTTATTTCTTTTATCGATTTTAACTTTTCGACGTATTCTGCTTTTTCCTTTTAAAATGCGTTTATACGTTTTATATCGAAAATTTAATACGACGTTATTATACCCATATCGTTAAGGAAAATTTTCTCGCCGGTTCCTTCGATACGTTTAAAGCCGCCATAACGTTCGATAATATTAAATCCGGTTTCGCAAAAGCTGGATTTGTTTTATTCGATTTTAATAACGTTTTTTCCGATTTGGAAATTCCTTTAGTTGTACTTCCGCCGACCGTCTCGCCGCTTACTTCCGCCGGCTCCATTTTTTCCCTACCGTCGAAAACCTCTCGAAATATACAAAAAACAAAAAAACGGGAATAATATTTATAAAGAAAGATTAAAAATTACCAGGAGAGCTCGCCGATAAAAATGGTTAAATCGGTTAATTTTTTAACAAAAAGTAACTTAATACTTTTATACGAAAACGTTTTTTTAAAGAAAAAACTACCAAATTACGCGAAACCAACCATTTTTTTAGTAAACGTCGAAAAACCAAAAACAAACGTTTTTAAAAAGAAGAAACATTTATTATATAAAAACAATAAGCTTTTCTAGCCGAAAAAAAGGGGTAGTAAAAAAATGCAGCTAATAACGGCTAAAAATAATCGTTACAAAAAGGTTAAAACGAAAAAACGAAAATATAACGTTTACGGTAAGCCCGGATATAATGCGCGTACTTATAAAGAAATTGTAAATACGTTTAGCGACGAAAAATCCGATTAATTTGAATTGATTTATTACGTTGTAGTTGTTTTATTTGGATTTATTATTGCGAAATGCTAAAAACCGAGCGGCGAGGTGGTATAAGCGGGAAGGTGGTGTGAGACGTTATATTTAACAGGTTTCTCGATTAATTATATTTTTTAAGGTAAAAAAAATAAGTCAAGCCTGGAATATAAGGCTAAGCCAATATACAGAAAATAATTCCACGATAAATTTCCACGATAAATATTATACCCAGTATCTTCGAATACGATAACTCTGTAAATAATTTTTTACGGTTTAGATAAATTGCACATTTCAGTCCCGTTCTTATTCCGATTCCGACTGGTAGTTGCCGACAAGCTTCGGCCCTGGTAAACCTTATGCCCGCTGGCCACGGTTTTGTAAGGTCCTTAAAGGTAGAAAATAGCTTTGTACGATAAACCTTAAAAGCTTACGAAAAACTTTGCAAGCCTTTACCAGTTTCACGATTATAAAGTTTAACTTCGATCGTTTTTACGGTATCTTTTTAAGTTATTATCTATTAAAATAACAGCTAAAATAATACGATATACTTAAATACGAAATACCCATGTTCCGGAACAGAAAAGCCTTAACAAAAACTATCTTGTTTACGGTATGCTAATTTAAAAAAGTAACTAGATAAATTAAAGCAGTCGACGTTACTGTCGATTTGGGAAATATTTCCTACAAAATCGATTTTAACTTTTAATTTTCGGATACCGGTTAACATTTAATCATAATAAAAATCTATTTTCCGAGTAGCTTATATTAAACAATTTCGAGTTGGCGGTGGTACTGCTGGTGAAAATAAAAAGGGATAATAATAACAAATTGGAAAATTCCAAAATTCAGTTATTGGAACATTATACGTTAAAGGATCATAAACGCTGGTTTATTCGGTTATTTAAAACTGCGAAAAGCTTCCAAAATTCCGAAAAAAATCGACGTCGATAAAAACGGAACTAGGCAATTTAAAGGTGCTTTAAAATAAAACACCTACGAAACGGAAGGGTATTAGTGAAATATAGGAATTAAGGTCGTAATTTATTAATTTATCTAATTATATATACGGTTACGTTTCTTCGAGAGAGAATTATATTTTTTATAAAAAAAGTTATTTGAAATATTAATTAAATTCCAATTACTAAAATATAATATTAATATTTTAATATCGATTAGGTACCGTATAATATAATTAGCTGTTTTATAATATACGTTATTAAAGTTTATATCGGCAATTAGTGTATATAGGTATTGCTCGCTGGAAGGCTTTGTTAGTATAGGGCTATAGAATGTAGCTTGCGATATATCTTGTTTACGGCTTATTTTTTAACCGTTTAATTATGTATTAAAAGGCGATTACCTATGGATAAGATTTGTCCATTTTTAAAATATAAAGAAGTATTATATAAAGATTAACGTACTACATAAGCGAAAGGGATATGTAACCGAACAGGATATTTTCTGGGATTTCGTAATAATAAATCCAAATAATTTAATTATAACATATACAGTAATTCAAATTAACGGTTTTTTTTCGTTAATTATATCTACAACTTTTTAACAAGTATACGTATTATATTAAAGCTTATTGCGAACGTATATCGTTAATTTGTTTTCTAAGTTTTTTACGATAGTCACTTTTAATAGTTTTTAACAACTTTTCTCTTATTTTTACCTTTTTTATAGATTAAAAAAATTGGTTTATTTTATGTAATAAATATATATATTTTGAAGAAACGTTTATTTTAGTTATTTAATTACGTAGGATCGAATTGTTACCCCGATAAGTCCTGTAATACCGCGACACGTTTTACGACGCGTTCCGGAACGTGCCTTATAATAAGCCTTATATCCTTGTTTTACAGCTTTATAACGCGCTTTGTAACAAAGCTTTATAGCCTTCCGATACGACGTATTTTGCGAATATCTTTTACGTATTAAAGCCGGATAAAAAACGCTTACGTATATAAGTTAGGAATTCGGTCGATAATCGTTAGTTTATCCATCGGTTTTAATACTTTCGAAATAAGGATAATATTAACTTAAAAGCGTTAAAAAGTAAGCGGTTACGTACGGGTTAAAAGAAAGAAATAGCAATATGGCATCCGTAATAAACCTTAATATAATATATGCATTTGTTTTAAAGCTGTAGATATAGTTAACGAAAAAAATACGGTTAATTTTAATTTATTTAACATATTATAATTGAGTTATTTGGATTAATTGTTGTGAAGTGCTAAAAAGATGTCCGGTTCGCTTGTATGTCCCTTTCGTCTATATGGTACGTTATGCTAATTTCTCATATTTTATTTTTTTAATTATTAATATAGTAGTACTTTTTATTTAATTAGCAATCTTTACTACGTTATATATCGTACTATATAAGTAAGCTGGATATTTTTATTAGCAATTTAACCATTCTATTTTCATTACTTATTTATTAATAACTATAATATAAAACGATTTATACAAGTTTTTAAAATGAACTTAGTTATAAAAAGCTTAGTTATATTTATAATATTTTATATTTTATTTTAAAACTGTGATATAACGGTAAACGCGCCCGAATCGATATTGTCCCGTCGATGTAAAAATTAACGCCGACCGAAAAAAATCGATTATCGACCGTATTTTCGATTTCGATATATAAGCGTTTTCTGTCCAGCTTTAGTACGTTGAAAATATAGCGAATTTATTCCTTACCTAACGTATCGCGACCTTTATCGGCGTAAATTAGGCGTCGAACTTTGTTCGGCGGCAAAAAAAAATTAAGATACGTTCAAATCGAAAAATTAATTATTAAAAAGTATTATACGAAAATTTAAAAGCATTTCGTAAATAATTCCAATTAAGTCGAATTATAATCGTAAAATACGGTATCGTAAAAAGAATATTTCTAATTTAAACGAAATAAGTTTTACAATAAGGTTTTAAATAATATACCATATAATAATTAAAAATGCCGAAAACCGTAAAAGATTTAAATACGTTTAATAAAATGGTTAAAAATAAATTATAATAATATGCAAGGTAAAATAAAGGTTCAAGCCTGGAAAATAAGGCTGAGCTAATACATAGAAATCATTCCACGATAATTTTCCACAACAGATACTATACCCAGTATCTTCGAACACGATGACTCTTCAAATGGCTTTTCACGGTTTAAATTATAATGATATAAGTTATTAAATCGTTAAATTAAATTATACCGTTATTTATTATTTTAATAAAGAAATTTATTATTTATAATTAAAAAATCGGAATTAATTTAATAATTAAATAACGAACGAAAAACGTTTAAAATAAATTTATTAATTCGATAAATATATTCGAACGCGTACGACAAAAACGAAACGTTTTTTTATTTTCGACGATTACGAAAGTTATTATTCGATAAAATTCGAAAAATATTACGAAAATAACGATTATTATAACGCTTTATACTTTTTTTATTCTTTTTTAATAATTTTAACTTTTTAACGTATTTTGTTTTTTCGTTTTAAATCGCGCTTATACGTTTTATATCGAAAGTTTAATATAATGTTATTATATTTATATCGCGAAAAAGGATGCTTTCGCCGGTTCTTACGACGTATTTAAAATTATTATAACGTTTAATAATATTAAATCCGGTATTATTAAAGTTAAATTTGTTTTATTCGATTTGAATAACGTTATTTCCGATTTGGAATTCTTTTTAACTGTATTTATACCGACCGTCTCGCCGTTTATTTCCGCCGGTTCTATTTTTTCCTTACCGTCGAAAACCTTTCGAAATATTTAGAAAATAAAAAGACGGAAATAATATTTATAAAAAAAAGATTAGAAATTATTAAGGGAGCTTGCCAATAAAAATGGTTAAATCGTTAATTTTTTAATAAAAAATAACTTAATATATTTATACAAAAAACGTTTTTTTAAAAACTGCCAGATTGCGCGAAATTAATTATTTTTTATCAAACGCTAAAAATTAAAAATAAACGTTTTGAAAAAGGAAAAACATTTATTATATAAAAAAGATAAGTTTTTTTAGCCGAAAAAGAAGAACGTAATAAAGAAATGCAGTTAATAACAGCTGAAAGTAATCGTTGTAAAAGGGTTAAAACGAAGAAACAGAAGTGTGGCGTTTACGGTAAATCTGTATATAATGTATATATATCAGCAGTTACAGTGATCAAATGCAGAAAGTTGGCGAGTTCTGTATGCGATAGTTCTTTAACTGTTTTGATGGACAAATTTAATCCATGGCAATCGCCTTTAAATATATGATTGGGCGGTTAATGGATAAGCGGTGGATAAGGCATGTCGCAGGCTGCATCCTGCAGCCCATACCGACAAAGCCTTCCAGCCTGCATATACCTGAAAGCACCAAATGCCGATACGCCCTTTTGCGTTAGGTAACTAAGGTTATAAAATCCGAAAAGTCCAAAATCAAATTTATCTGTCTAGGGCTCGAACTTTAATCTTTGTATCTATCTTGGTGGTATACTAGCCGTTACACCAAGCAATCTCAACTTTCTTTTGATTCCGGCTTTTTTTGTATTCTCTCAAGTCCTAGGTTTTGTATAAACCTTTCGAAATCCGTTCTGTCAAGTGGCTTCGTAAGTCCATCAGCTGGGTTGTCCTTGTTTTCTACGTACTAGAAACTGATATTTTCTACCTGGACCTCCTGCCGCACGTAATAATATTCAACTTTAATATAACGTTTTTTTCGCGACATCTGGATCTCTGTTACTTATTTAAGTGCCCCTATATTGTTCTTTAAAATGGAAATAGGGCCTTCCGGCATAAGCCCTAGCTTTGTTAGGAAATTCCTGATCCTTGCTGCTTCCGTTGCAGCTGTACCGGCTTTAACGTATTTTGCTTTTGTAATATACCTTATAACAATATTCTGTAACTTCGAAAGCCATAATATTGGTGGTAATATTAACGTTATCTCCTAAGTCCCAGAGCAATTTGTCTTTGTCGTTTTCCATGGAAGAATAAACGCGTAAAAGCACCATGGCGCTTCCCACAACAACTGCTTTAGTTGCTTTAATTGCTTTAACTACTATAGCTATCCCTGCTTCAGGGCTCTCGTCCACTATAGCCACCGTTCCAAAGCAGTTAACTGCTGTAGACACCTCCTGAAGCTCCTCGTCGATAGTTGCTCCAGGGCAATCAGCCACTATATCTTTAATGGTTTCGACTGCTGTAGCCGCTGCCCCAAGGCACTTAGTTACTGTAACTTTAGGGCTCTCGCCTACTGTAACTACCTTTGCTCCAGGGCACTCAATCGCTGTAGCTCCTGGAGTTTCCTTCTGAATCATTTCGTCGTACTACTGCATAAGCTCTTGCAACTGTTATTCGTTAACGTAAGCGCTAAACGTTCTTCCGCTAAAACAGTACAGGTCTTTCAGGCCCTTAAAGATGAACTGCTCCTCGTCCTGACTACCACCTCCACAAGAGCTGTTGCCTTGGCTGTTGTTGCCCTAACGTTCCACCATTCTAACCTCTTTTTCCTTTCTTTCCTTTCTTCTCCTTCTGTGGCTTAGGGCAGTCCTTAGCTAGGTGCCCATACTTCCCACAGTTAAAGCAAAGTGGCTCTCCATTCTTATTCCATGCGGGCCTGTTATTTCGGAAATCCTTATTGCCTCCCTTACCCTTTTAAGCGTTATTAAACTTTTTATCGTTCTTTTTCTTATTGCTAAAACGCTTATGGAATTTGCTGTTAAAATCGTCGATTAGTTACTGGAAAAGATAATCCGTTTGCCGCAATATTAATTACATAGTCTTATACCAGCTACCAGTTCGGTTTTTTATAACGGTAAGAAACATAATAATATATTCCTTATTACGGAATTTCATTCCGTAACCTTTAACTTCCCGTAGAAACTTTTGAAACTTGATAGTAAATTATATTAAATCTTTACCGTTATAAGTAATCTTATTAAGTTTTTTCTAAAAGAACCTTTACTTAGCCTTATTTATAATAACGTAAGCTTTCCGCAAAATCTGTAACATTTTTGTATTCTTCTTAATACCTATAATTAATTCCAAAAAACGTCTTTTTATAAGTCTTAATAATGGCTTTAACTAAACGTAACTAATTTAGTTATTTCAGCTTTATATTTTTTATAGCCAATTTTTTCCAGTATAAGGCTTAAGGCGTTATTCCAAAGCTTTTAATTAGCTTAACTTAACAGGTGATTTTTCTTATCTAAGGTAAAGTCGAAACGCTTTTAACGGAGCTTCGATTTTTCTTTGTTATTAAACTTCTTTTCCTTTAAGCGTACACCTGCCCCGTTAAAGCTGTCTAAGCTGTCGGAGGTACTGCTAAAGGAGCTGTAATTCCTTTTATGCTTCGGAAAAGGACCTGCAGATAAGTCTGCTAAAAAGAAAAATAAGAAACTGTCTGAATTATTAGGGTTACTACGCGCCATACTTTTTCTCTTGGGTGGCTTCTTTTCTTCGCTTTTCTGTCTTTTCGGAAAGTTAGGTTTTTTTGTAAATAAGTTAATTTCTTTTATTTCATTTTTTACTGCAATAAAAACTTCCTTAAAACTACTAGCCTTAACTTTAAGCTAAGTACTCTTTAACTTCTTAGGTTATACACTAGCACTCGGCGACTTCGGCTTTGGGTTTAACTTATCCAAAAACTGTATTACTATTTTGTTTAATCGTGTCGGCATTTGGTGCTTTCAGGTGTTGCAGGCTGGAAGGCTTTGTCGGTGTAGGGCTGCAGGATGCAGCCTGCGACATGCCTTGTCCACCGCTTCCCCTTTGACCGCCCAATCATGTACTTAAGAGCGATTGCCACGGACTAGATTTGTCCATCAGAACATTTAGAAATCGATCGCACACAAGTTACGCCAGCTTACTGCATTTGATCACTGTGACTGCTGACAAATCGTTCTATTATTTTAGTAATTTTTTAATTCTAGAACTTCAGCTTTTTATTTTGTTACTTCAGCTTTTTAATCTTTTTCTGGACCTATTAATAAGTATCTTTTCGTGCCTTAACGTTTTGCTTAATACTACTTATCTTGGTGCCCAGGGAGGTATAAAGCTTGTTTAAATCAGCTTCAAGCAGCTGTTTCTGGATGGGAGTTTTAAATCGTTCTCCCGGCTGCTATGGCTGGGGTTCTGGAACCTTCCCTTTTACTTCTTCTTCTCTCTCACTGAAAAACTCTTCTCCTTGGGGTACATCCTAATTATTAAAAGGTTCAGGCTATGGAAAGGGAAAAAGAAAAAGGCTTCTCGCGTACTTCTAGCCCTCCTGGAGAACGAAGCTATTATCGAATAGGTCGCTTTCAATAAGGAGCTTCCCGCGGTTCTTTCTCTTGCTTGCTATCGTCAACTGCTGGACTGCTAGATTCTCTCTTGAATCGTTAGCTAAACGACTCTCTTTTAAGTCTTCTGCTTTTTCTATTAACTTAGCTGCAAATAACTACTTCGTATAACGTACTAGGGGCTGCTGATAACCAGAAAATGCTACCATATCAGCAGTCACAATAATTAAATGCAGGAAGCTGGCAAGTTCTATATGCGATAGTTGTTTAACTGTTCTAATAAACAAATCTAATCCGTAACAGTCGCCTTTAAGTACATAATTAAGCGGTTAATAAATAGGCGGTAAACAAGGCATATCGCAGGCTACATCCTGCAGCCTTACACTAACAAAGCCTTCCAGCCTGCAACACCTGAAAGCACCAAATGCCGACAATATATATGTAAAAAAGTTGTCAATATCTTTAATAACGAAGAATTCGATTAATTTGAACTGATTTTTTATGTTATAGTTATGTTATTTAGATTTGTTATTACGAAGTGTTAAAAAGTATTCAGCTTACTTATATATCCAGCTTACTTATATGGTATGTTAAGTAGTTATTTATAATTTAATAATTCAGCTATTAATAAAAGCGAATTATTTAAAATAAAGTTATATAGGTAACGGATGAAAAGAAAATCTAACAGTTTAATAGTTAATAATAGCGAGTAAGAAATAGAATTACGGAAAGCTTTTGTTAAATAAAATAGCGTATTCGATAATAGTTTCGTTTTTTTTAGAAAAACTAAAAGTATACAAGTAATAAGAGCTTCCTTTTGCTTTTTCGTAACTTGAACGTTTTAGTAATTAGAATATATTTTAAGAAAAAGAAATAGAAGTAAAAAAGAAGGTTTTAGCATTTTAGTTATAGTAACTAGAAGAACGATTAAAAACCTTTATTTAAGAATAATAGTTCGAAGCGAATTTAAATAAACCTTTTTCTTTTTAAATATTTAGATAAGCTTTAATAGATAAAACATAAAATATAAAAAGATAAATATTAACAGATTTAGGAAAAGGTTAAAAGATGAAGTTTTAAAAGAAAAGAATTATAATACGATAGAGCAATTAAATGAAAGAATGACATAGTTCCAAGATGTAATGCATTTAAAGTCGAAATCGCCAAGTGCGAGTGTATTAGTTAAGAAGTTAAAGAGTATTTAGCTAAAAGTTAAAGCGAGTAGCTTTGAAAAAGCTTTTATTATAATAGACAGTAAAGTAGAAAAGATTATTTACTTATATAAACGCCTGATTTTCCGAATAGACAGAAAAGCGAAGAAAAGAGGTCACTTAAAGAAATAATGTAATGCGTAATAATTTTAATAATTTAGATAATGTCTTGTTATTTTGCCTTTTAAACTTATTTAAAGAGTTTCCGAAATATAAAAGAAGTTATAGCAATTTTTTTAGTAATATCTTTAGTAGTTTAGAGAGTTTTAATAAGGTAAATATACGTTTAAAGGAAAAAAAGTTTAATAATTAGAAAGTTTAAAGTTATATTAAAAACGTTTCCATTTCATTTTGGATAAGGAAAATAACTTATCAAATTAGATTAATTAGAAGTTTCCAAATAACGTTTTAAGCCTTATATTTAACAAGATTCATTATAAATATGATATAAAACTAAGTATTTAGATTAGCTATATTTAGTTAGTTATGGTGAAGATTTATATAAAAGTGCTTTTGGAATTTATTATAAGTATTAAGAAAGATACGAAGATATTAAAAACTTTATAAAAGATTTTTATTACTATAGATATAATTAATTAAATATTTTTCTTTTAGAAAATTACTACAAAGATTATTTGCAACAGTGGAAAGTAATATAATTTATTATTAAATTTTAAAAGATTTTACAACAAGTGTAGGTTTATGGTATAAAGTTTAAAAACAAATAATATATTAAAATATTTCTTATTATTATAAAGAATAAAGCTGATAGTTAGTGTAAAAGTATATATTAGTATTACGGCAAACGGATTATTCCTTTTAGTAACAAATCGACGACTTTAATAACAAATTCTATAAACGTTCTAAAAAGAAAAGAAAACAACAGGAAGTTTTATACGGTTTAAAAAGCTAAGAGAGATAATAAGAATTCCCGAGATAATAAGCTCGTATGAAATAAGAATAGAAAGCTATTTTGTTTTAGCTATAGCAAGTACGAATACATAATAAGAAATTATCTTAAACTATAAAAAGAAAAATGCAATAAAGGAAAAAAATGAAAAACGAAATTAGAATAATAGCTAACGCTGAGATAATAATAATAAGAACAACAATTAAAACAATGGCTTTCGTAACATCCGTGAAAATAGATAGGATAAGGAACAGTTTATTATTAAAAGCTTAAAAGTTTTGTATCGTTTTAATAAAAGAACGTTTAACGTTTACGTTAATAAATAACAACTGCAAGAACTTATATAATAATATAATAAGATGATTTAAAAAAGTCTTTGGCAGTTATAACAGTTAAGTGCCTTAAAATAGTAGTTATAGCAGTTAATTGCTTTAAAGTAGAAGTTATAATAGCTGAATGTTTTAAAGCAATTAGCGATGAAATATTTTAGAAAATAGCTATAGTAATTAAGTATTTCAAAGCAAGAAACGTTATAGCGATTAAGACTTTTAAAGTAATTAAAGCAGTTGTTGTAAAAAGCGTTATAGTATTTCTATACGTTTATTTTTCTATAAAAAAGATACAAATAAATTGTTTTAGAATTTAGAAGTTAACGTTAATATTATTAATAATATTAAAGACTTCGAATATAATAGCGTTTTAAATATCAGATTTAAAGAAATGTAGATTTTAACAAAAGGCGGCCTAATAGCTACTATTTCTATCAGAATAGTTAAGTAGTTTTTAAAGAAGTTCTGTAAAATAAACCGAGATTACGGAAAAGTATACGTTATATATTAATACGTTTCTTTTAAAAGCGTTTTCCGAAAAGGTATATTATAAAGAAAAGGGTTACTAAATTGGAACATTTTGATAAGTTTTGATAGGTAATAGTTAATAGCCTGTTAATGTTATTCGGAAAGGATTTCTTTTATAGTTTTAAAGGAAGTTAAAGTTTAGTGTTAAAGTTTTAAAGTTAGAAAGAACTTAATAAAAGTACGGGTTAAGGAGGTATTCGATAAAACAGGGAAAACCCAGGATTAAAGTAAACTTCTATTAGCGCCTTTAAAGACGGAAAGACTTTTAAAAGAAAGAAGTTATAAAGAAAGTTATTTTTTAATACTGCCGCTTTTATTACCTTAATAGAAAATTATTAATTTTGATCATTAAAATATTTGCAGGAATAAATATAAACCTTAAAAAGTAAAAGCATTTTTTAGTATAGATTATAACAAAAATAAAATACGAAAGATTCCATTTATACATATATATATAAAAAGTACTATTCGTGGAAAAAAGTATTTAATATATTATAAGGTTTGTTAAGTTTATTAATATTAAAAATAAAGACTAGTTCGGTTTTATCATAAAGAATGTTTTGCGTTGTAAAAAGTATTATTTGTTTCAAATTAAAAATAGAGTCTAAGAAAACTTAAGCGCGTATGTTACGCGAATTAGCAGGGGCTTAAAAGGTTTTTCTTTGAAAAGTAGAAAAAAGACAATATAAATCCTACGCCTCGATGGCGGTAAAAAGTTCGGTATAACGATTATTAAGAAATTCTGCGTAATAGAAATTATTAAACTGGTAATTTCTAGCTTTTTTAATTAATATCAAAACGGTATTATAAAAAAGAGTATATAGTTTTTTTATGATAATACCCGTACAATTCTCGTATAGATGAAAATA
Organism: Monosporascus sp. 5C6A; assembly: GCA_004155035.1. Lineage (NCBI taxonomy): Eukaryota > Fungi > Ascomycota > Sordariomycetes > Xylariales > Monosporascus > Monosporascus sp. 5C6A. Next base: position 198,869 of record QJOB01000052.1, on the reverse strand, counting down.
TCGTCCTGCTTTTAACATTTTATTATAGAAGTTATAACATATATTATTAATAAGCCTGAATAGTTTATAGTAAAGAAATATAACACTTTAAAAGCAACATCGGTAAATAACTTGCGATAATAAAATGTTTTAAACTTATTAAATTACGCGTAAAGAATTAAAAAAACAATTACGATTACTATCGATAACGCTATTTTTTCGGTTATATGTACGCTTAAAGAAATATATATAATATTAATAAATAACTGGAAAATAGATTGCTTTTAGCGTTATTTATATTACTTTTATTAATTCGAACTGGAAGAAAACAGCTTCTATAAGGCTGCGGCTGGTAACCGACCAGCGCAGACCCACTTAGTAGTATAAATAACCATCTAGCAGCTAGTAGGAAACGCTAGATGGAAGTAACCTAATACACTTCTTGGAATCTGCTCTACGACTAGTCGAAGATCATCTCACCTTAGCCTACAGCTACCTATTATCTTACACGAACGTTATTTTTTAAAACTATTGTTGAGATAGGTGTGGCAAAAGGAATTGTTGATAAAGGGAGGGGGGGTCACTAGAGCAACGGCGAGGTAGACGCGTCAGGCCCACTATTTATATGTACGTAACCTAGAGCTTCTGCTTCCCACCTTTAAAAGCAATACCTTCAGAATAAAAGCAAGAGAGATCATTCAGAGAACAACAATGATACCCCGAATTGCGCGCCCGTATCTTCACAACTATTAAAAAAGAATTAACGCCCAAATCGACGTAGTTATAAAAGTATTTGATAATAAAATAAACGCAACCGTTTAATCGATCGAAACCAAAATTAACATAGTTTATTAATATAACTGAAAAAGTTTCGATTAATAAAAATATCGAAATTTCGGCTTTTTTATAACATATAACAATTATTGAAAATCTTATTAAAATAAAATAAAATTTTAATACCAGCGATTTTGAAATAATAGATAAAACCTACAACTAATTCGCGTAATACTTATATAAAAATTATAAATTCTATTATTTCTAATAACAACCAAAAATATAGAATTTACATTTGATTTTATATATAAAATGTTAAAATATTTGCATTGATATTTCTTATTTTACCTAACTTACACAGCTTAAATAACCGTAGTTTAAGCGCAGCACTATACGTTATACGGTCACTTTTCTTAAGTGAAAAAAAGACCGATTAGAAATTCCGAAGATAAAATTTATGTAACCTGATTCTTTAATATTGAAGTGGTGTAGAGTATAGTATAGCTGTTGCAGCAATACAGCTGCTTCTAGCTCGTTCGAGCCGTTTCTAGCTGCTTTGGGCTATGACGCCAAGTGGGTCGGCGATGGTCTATAAATGCTAACCTACCGACTTTTGTATATAGTTCTCCATAAATCGTGAAAAACTATTTAAAAAGTTATCGTGTTCGAGGATACTGGGTATAGTATCTGTCGTGGAAAATTATCGTGGAATGATTTCTGTGTATTGGCTTAGTCTTATTTTCCAGGCTTGAACCTATATTTTACCTTGCATAGTTTTCCATAGCAAGAAAAAAGGTCTGACATTTCTTTTTCCAAGTATTTAATTAAGAAGTTCTATATACAACAGCTTAAGGAACCCTATCGCAATTTATTATATTATTCATGGTTAAAATCAATATATACTATCCTATTTCGTTGGTATAAATATAATATAATACAATAAAAACCCTTTTAACTTAGTTTTATAATTTATATACGAAATAGTATTTGTATAGCAATATTAAAATATATTATTTTCATCGAAGTTTGAATACCTATACGGAGTTTATTACCAATGAACATTAAATATTATATTATAAACAAACTGCTATTTACTAGTATATTCAAAGTAGATATTTGCGGTGAAGGTGTGTTTATATAAAATAGAATGGAAAAAGTAAAAGAAACTATAACTTTTACTTTTTAACTTTATAATTTATTTAAACTTATTTAACTTATAAAAACGAATTTAAATATTAGGTATCTAGTTTAGAAATTTACATATAAAATGGTAAAATAGAAAAGTCTACATATAACTTTTTTGGTATATAAAAATTAACACTTTGGATATTAGCTTTTTCATATAACAAAGTACGCTTTATATTAATTATGAACTTAGAATTAATTTTTTTAATATATATATAACTTTATAACTTAGTATTATTACTCAAAAATTTTATTGTTAGGGATTTCTTGGTTATAGTCTACCTGATCTGATTTTTAGGTATATAGATCGATAGATCTCTTATAGTTTTGATAGTTTTTAATTAATTAGACTTATATTTTTATATAATTATATGTATCTAATATATAGTTTTTCGTAACACGTAAAAGCACCTAAGTTAAATTTTTATTTATTATTATTCCTTCGTTATTTATTTTATCGTTACCGTAATCCGTAACAAATGGTACTTCTTACCCCAATTTATAACCAGTTTTTTATTTCTATTTTTGTTTTATTTTTATTCATCCGGGGAGAGTTATGTAAAAGATTAGTAATACCTACCAATAAAGTTGATAACCTTAACGATACCCATAGCGGATAAATTCGAAAGAATACGAAAGATTTGCGTTTTTATTATTAAGTTTCCTAATAACTTTATTTTTAACGAAAAACTGCAAAAGCCATATAGCTTATAAAAAAAGTAGCTTATTTAAACGTTGCATTTGATAACTTTTACGGTATAATAATTACTGAAACAGTAGATTTTACAAAAGAGTTTTTTATTTTAAAAAGGTTTAGTAAGTTTTTTAACGTATAATTCAAATTTATTTATTAATATATTAGAACTTTTTGCGGGAATTTTAAAGAACTCGGCAACTTCTTATAATAAGAAAGAATTTAAAAATCGTTAAATTTCCCAAAAGATTCGATAAGATTATTATTAACACCGTTAAAGAAGATAGCATACCAAGATTTTCTGATTATAAAAAATACCCTGATTAGTTCGATTCTTAAGTAAGAGGATATGTCGGTTTTTCCGTTAGGAGATTCCGGGCTATCGGCTTTAGGCATCAATCGAGATTTATGGCGAAGTTTAGGCGAAGATTTACGTTAAGTAAACCAGAACGTACGTTAAAACATAAGTTAAAATATACGTTAAAACGCGAATTAAGACGAATAAACCGATTCATCTGCTTTTGTAAATAAAAACTAAGGTATAATACGAATTTTAGCTTATTTTTTTAAGAAAATAAAGGAGTTCTGCGTTAATTAAAACGTAGCGTTTATTACGCGTAGCTAGATATTTATTAAAGGTTTTATAAAGTTATATAAAGGCCGTAAAATTAATGTTAAATTATTTTTATTAAACGTTAAGGAAGTTCAATATAACGGATTGATTTTTTTATAATTAAAAGCACGCATGTTATCGTAACGTATATTATAACTTAAGAGCATGGAAAAATACGTTAACATATTTAACCGCGAATTTCCTGTTTTTAAAAAAACCTAGATTTTATTTCGTAATAACGTATTAAGTTAGTAAAAATAGCAATTGTTTAAAAGAAATTAAGTAACGTTTTCGGTTAAGTTTAACGACTTTTTTAGAAATAATACTAAAGTAATTCGGGATTAAGTTAAAGAAAGCTTAAAAATAATTAATCCGGAACCGGTATATTTTCGAAAATGAAAAGAAAGTAAACCGGTTAAAGTTTATATTATAAAGTTGTTTAGATATACGAAATTATAAGGCGATTTAACCAACTTCCAGTTATTTATACGGTTGTATCAAAATTTATATCCGGTATTTTAAGTATTGTATTCTTGATGTAACAGAATAAATATGATAATTATATAGTTAAATAAAGTAAACGATAAAGTTAAATTAAACGATACGTTAAAATTAAACTTTATATTATAAAATGATTTTTACGATAATAAGGATAATTAGGACGATATAATATATTAAACGAATAATAACCGCAATAAACGACCATTTTAACGTTAAAAACATTTATAACGTAATTAAAGATTACCGAGATTTCGGTTTTTTTAACAAAACTTTCGGGATTATTAAAAATAAGATTAATAACGCGAAAAATTACGTTTTTTTAACGTTTTGAATATAAAGAACGTTTAAGTTATTAGAACTATAAAAGTTTTTAATGCCGCTTTGGACAATATTATAAATTTAATTAAAAAGCTTAACATTGAAACGGTATTTATGCGTTTTTTAATAAAGAATTCGTATAGGAATACCAAAAAAACGCTCAAAATTATTAATTTGTTTTATAAGTTAATAGTTATATTTGCTTTAACTAAAATAAAATTATATTAAATTTTAATAACGAAAAAAGTTAGATATATATTAAAAAATCGTTGTAAATAATAAGTATTTCGTATATTTCATAAAGTTTATTAAGATGTTAACGGTAAAAAGTATTAAAAAAAGCTGGATTATTTATATTAAAGATGTAGAATCTTGTACGGTACGGCCGAATTCCTTACTCGTTATTTATAAAAAGAATGCTTAATTTAAAAAAAACTATATTTAAAATGGTATGATCGGCAGATTTTTTTTAAACCTATCTTGAAAGTTATTAATATTAACGAAGCCGTATATCTTATTTTAAACGACGAATAGGTAATTAAGGTTAACTTAAATCCGGTTTTAAAAGTTTTATATAACGAAAAAACTTTTACTTAAAAATAGGTATTCAGGTTAATCTTGAAGCCATACCGATTAATATCTATATAAATATAGGAAATTCGTTAATTCTCTTTAATTAAAAATAGATATTTTCTGAAATTAAAAACTTTAAAGTTTTAAAAATCGACTTTATTTACGTTAAAAATATTGATTTTAAAACCTTTATTAATACCTAAATCGAATTTAATTTTTATATACGAAGTTAAGTTAAAAATAAGTAAATTAATAATTATTTCGTAGTAAAGATTAACGTAAATAACGGTTTAAGATTAAAAATATTATTAAAAATCAAGTTCTTAATGCAGTATAAAGCTAAGATTAACTTTATTAAAAAAGGTTATACCTTCCGATTGGTTTTTAATATAGAAGTAAAAAAGGAAGCCGTTTAAACGGTGATTTCAAAGTTAATATAACGGAAAGTTATAACAACCTATAACGTCCCATACCACCGAACGAGCCAAACCACCGAGCGAGCCGGTTTTTGGCAGCTCGCAACAATTAATCCAAATAACTTAACTATAACGTAATAAATCCATTCCAATTAACGGTATTCTTTGTCGTTTACTGTATTTACAGCTTGAAAACAAATGCACGCATTATATTAAGGCTTGTTGCGGACCTATATTGCTATTTTTACCTCCCGACCGTCTTGCGACTAATTACTTTTAACCGCGTTCAAACCAGTATTACCCCCATTTCGAAAGTCCTGATGCCGACCGACAAGAAAAGCTATTACCGACCGAATTCCGAACCCATATACGCGAGCGTTTTTTAGCCGGCTTTAATGCGTGGAAGATATTTGCAAAATACGTTGTATTATGTCGTATTGGAAAGCTGCAAGGCGCGTTGCAAGGTTGTGGGGTAAGGCTGTAAGGTTTGTTATGGGGCACGTTCCAGGGCGCGTCGTAGGGCGTGTCGCGGTATCGCAGGATTTGTCGGAGCAACAATTCGATTCTGCGCATTTTAAATTACCAAAATAAACGTTTCCAATAAAGAAAATTACTTATTATACGGGATAAACAAGTTTTTTTTAGTTAACAGAAAAAGTGGTGGTGAAAATTTGCTGTTAATAACTGTTACAGGTAATCGGCTGCAAGACGGTTGGAAGGAAGGAATAGCTGTCAGCTAGCCAGGTGCGCTGAAGCGCCCTAACTGTTATCTCAGCTAGCTCAGGCCTCCCTGGCTCGTTCTCCATTTTCTTCAAAGTCACTTAAGTACCGCTCCATAACGCTAAAAATCAACTAATCAAATCCCAAATCCCCGTAACGAGCCAACGAGGCCTGAGGTCTAGTTATGCGAAAGAGAGGTCCGTTCTGTATATTCCTTTCTTAAGAAAAACGAAAATTTTTGATAACTTAACGACAAAACGTTTCTTGTAATTATATATATCTATACGATTCCTTTCATTATAACTTATCATTAGTACTATGCTGATCCTGATCAGAACCCTTTTGCTACTTCTAAATACCAGTACGTCTATTAACTGCAGCCCAAATACGTCGCGTTATTATTTCCTTTTTCAAAACACGACAAATCCGAATTCTCCCATTTTTATCGAATTACGCCCTTGAAACAGAATGTATATACGCGTACAATAAATTTCTGGCATCAATACAGAAAAATTAATATAACGGTTGAAAACTTTATCCGTAATTAATTTTTTTGTAACAATTCCGACCAAGCTATTAATTCGACCGCGCGGATTAACCGGTTAATTAATATCTTGCAAAAAAACAAATACGCGATAAGTTATTAATATGCGACAATTAACAGGAGTTTATAACTGCTATTAATTAAAACCTTATTATACGAAAATATTACGATATATTATATAGTAAACTTGTAACTTTTAGAAAAAAAACTTAAATTCCGCTGTTTACCGGAAAAACTATCTTTCGATATAAAAGTAATTTATATAACTTTAAACGAAAATAAACAATCTGTTAAAACGTTAACTCTTAACTAGTTTAAGTTTTTAAACCAAATAATTGTATACCTAAGAAAAAAGTGGCAGTTATATAATGCAAAACGGAAAACGAAACGGTTTCATAACAATAATAACCCGGACGTTCCTACTTACCTTTTCTTTATAATTCTAGCTATTTTGGTTAAAATCGTTTCCAAAATTAACGGCGGTTACTTACCTTATATATTAAGCAAGTTTTTGTTATCCTTAGGTATATTACGGAATAAAATCGATATATTAAAAAGCTTAGGTATTTGCAAAAGTTATATTACGTTAAACAAAAATATAAACAGGTTATTAAAAGCAACTAAAATAACCGTACCAGATTTTTCATAATAATATAATTTTAATCAAAACCAAAAAGCGCTTTACGATTAAATACAACAAGATAATATCGTATTTTAGTACAATAACTTTAATATTTAGGACTATATTCGTAATATAACGTTTTAATACGGTTCGATTATGCGTAACTTTATTACCGCTTTTACCCGTCGTTATAACCGTATCCTTAAAGAAAAGCTAAAACAATCTATATTCCGTTTTAATTAGCTTTATAAATTAAAATAGTTTTACGAAATGTTATAATAACATTTAATACCGCCTAATAGTTCTTATTAATTTGTAATTAATATCATTCGGACTTTATTCCTTAATTCTGTTAATACGTTTTATAAACGTAAAAAATAAAGATTTCCCGGTTTTCCTAAAATAAAACGTATACCGTATAATAAACGCCGTTCGATTTCGTTAAGTGCAATTAATAAAAACAAAGATACCATCGACGGTACCTATAACGCCTATCGAAAGATTTTCCAGGTAACGTATAAATTTTAAAAAAAAAAAACTTATCGATTTTCGAAACGTTTCCATCCTATTTACGGAAATTAAAAGATAACCAGTTATATCTGGAAAATCCAAGCTAATTAAACCGAAACAACCGATCTATATAATAGGAAACGATAACTTTTTTCCGTTTCCGCCTTGTTTTATATATAAATAAACTTTTTGCTTATACTTATACGTACTTATTAACCTAATAATATAAACGGATCGCGTATAACGTATGCTACCTTAAAATCGGATCGTTAATTTTTAAACAAAATAACGCAATTATATTAAAAATCGCCGAAGTTCTACTTACTTAAGCCCTTTATCTTTTATATACGTAATATTCGCATATTCGCGTTATTTTTGCAAAAATTACGCGTCCAACACAAATTATTTATAAAAAAAGCATTTGGCGTATACGGAATTACTAGCAATACCTTCGTCGAAAATCTTTCTTCGAAAACCCAGCTTACCGAATTTATGAAATATATATATTCCCGGTTAACCGTCGCCAAGTTCGAAACTGTCGCGCATAATATGGTTTCTAAATATCTTAGTTACATTAAATAAATAAAAAAAGCGTTACAGGATTTTAATTAAAACGCGTTAATAAATATAGGTTTATTTAACGAAGATTTTCTGTCGTTATTTAGTAATAATACGTTACTTAATAACGTAAATAATTTAACGGATAATTCGTAAATATTTTTTTATTCGGAAATATAGTTTATTTATATTTCTTTTTAAGCGCCGTAATCTTAATTAAAACGCCATAAAGAAAACCCTGCTATCGATTAATTATAAAACTGGAAATATTTTTAACGCGGATAATATTTTATAAGGTAATAACTTTTTTAACTTTATTATAAATAATAACCAGCCGCCAAACGATACCATTCCTATTAATGAAGAATTCCGAAATTATTACCGTTTTCTTTAAAAAAACCCAGGTTTATTTATACCTTTTGCATCATATATAAAATAGCAACGTTAGTTATATTAAGCGGCTAATACCGATATTATCAATCCTTTTTTATAAAACCGGTTAAAGTAATTACGACAAAAAAATGCTTTATCTTAACTAAATATTACGTCCTAAAGTATCAAATTAAGCGCTTATTAATTCGATCTTAACGTCGAACCTAGCTTTTACAAAATCCAAAAAGAAAATATAAAAAACACTTAATCGAAAGGGCGAATATTATAACCTATAACTTACTAGCGAACTCCGCTGTTCGAAAAACAATACATATAACGTTAATACTGTTTTTTTCCGAAATTCGTTTTTAATTAAATACCGTATTTCCTTACAGCGCAAATTCTATGTCCGTTATGCTTTTTCGCAAAATAAACATTACGTTATTCGAAATTTTCGTAACGGAATCTTCGAACGCATTTATTTTTTACTTTATAATACCTGGATTATTAAAAAACATCTATTTCGAATTAAATTGAATAGCTAAAAATCCGAAAATATTTTAACCGTAAGCCGCAAAGTTATAAAAATTAGCCTTATCGACTTTAATAATACCGTACTTGTTATTAACGACGAAAGTAAGCTTAATTAATTAAATACAACAAAAAACGAAAAACAATTAATAAATAACTTCCACATAACTGCTCGAAAAACTTTTAATACCGAATTCGCTAAAAATAATTTAATTTCGGATAACCGTAATATCCTTGATATAAAAAAAATATAACCCTATGGTATAAATTACGGATAAATCGGTAAATGGTTTTAATTAAAACCGTCCGTTATTATCTACGTCATTATCGGATAAGCAAAATCAGAATTCGTCGGATAACGACAAGCCGATAATATAATTTTTTGTTTTTTGTTATTTTTGTATTTTGGCATACCCGATATGCGGATTTTCCTATATTTTTAACATTAATACAACTTAATATTTTCCGTAATCTTAATTAAGTATATTTTGTTCGAATATTTCATTTTTAATGATGTATTGTAAATATTTCGTATTAAAATAAACTGACGATTTAATAATATCGTATTATTTATAATTAAATATATCGCATAATTTTATATTAACCCATATATTTCGTTTATAATTAACTTACCAGTTAACGTTTTTACGTATTTTCTAAAATCTTTTCGTTTTGTTCTGCCTTTTTTCGCGTATTATTACAACTTATATATTAATAACCTTTTTTACATTATCGAATTCTAAGATTCTTTCCGTTTTAAACGCAATATCCTGGTTTAAGTCCTTTTAAAAATCTTTATTCGGACTATACAGTAATGCCGAATATTTGGAAATTGCGTATATATATTTCTTATCGCGTTTTTATATGCAATTAATACATTTATCGCCTGTATAACCCCGTAAATTATAACATCTATAAAACGGTTACATAATATATATTTTCTAACTAATCGGTTCCGTTTATGAAGTTATAAATTTCTTCTCGTATCGCTTATAAAGTATTCGGTTTATGTATCCTTTTCGTTAAATTACAAAAACCGTAATTAATCGGAAATTTATAATTAACTTAGCAATTTAATAACTTATAAAACCGCTATAATCCGTTATAACGTATATTTTGTTTTATTAATTGCTATTACGTAAAATATTCCGAGTTATAATGTTAATATTTAATGTTTATATAAATAACTTACTATTATTTCGTATAAAATCCCATTTATAATATAAACTTTTTACAATATTACCGAACTTATAAATCTTTATTAATCGTAAAATCTTCCTAGTTAATACGGATAAATAATAATACTAAAACGTAAGATATTTATCTTTTTCCAATTTTTTCTTACATTAATATAACCTTATAGCATATATCTAGTTTTTAAAATCGGTTACGTATAATATATACTTTTTATAAGGAACATTTTATATCTTAAGATAATCGATTATTATTTAATTAATACTACGGCGTTTTAATTAAAACGACGTCGTAAATTATATTATACCATAAGCTTTTCTAATTGTAATTTTAATTATTTCGCAAATCGGGATTTTATTATCTGTTTTTAAGGCGGTTAAAATAATAAAGGTTATTTTTCGGTAACAGTATTAACGAATTTAACCTGTTTAACCGGAAATTCAAAGTTTGCCGGGTTTCTTTAACGTATACCGTTTGCAAAATCTCTAAAAAACGATTTTAGTACATAACTAAAATCGTTTATTTCCTGTAACATTATAAGATATATATAAAAAAACGTATTAATAATAATTATTACGTACAAATAGATTAATTTTATATATTTTAATAAAGTAAAGTATATTATGGTATAATATAAAAAGTTAAGTTAAAGTAAGTAATATTACTTATATATAAAATAATTATGACAATTTTATTCGATATATATTTAATTAAAAGAATTTTACAAATTGTATTAAATGATTAATAATAAAAGTAAAAACTTTTTATAATTTATATACAGTTGTTAGTTTTTTCCTTATATATTATTGCTTCGTTATAAAAAAATAACGTTAACTTTTAGGTTGTTATTTAATAACTTATATAGATCTAACTATCTGTATATTTATAATTACATAATCCCAGAATGATATACATTTTAATCTTAATTACTTGCAATATTTTTGGATTTCCTTATAACCTATTAATTATCCGTAAGCTTCGTTTATATATTATAAATTATTACACATTCCATATTATCACCAATAACACCCCCGGAAACTATTTAGCATACGAACTTAACTCTATCCTCTACATCTTACGTCCTATATTTCCATTTTTGGTTTTAATTAACCCGGATTCCAATTAATAAACCTATATTATTCCTAGATTTTCTAATTTTAAATAATCTTTTTATAATATTAAATATTATTTTATTATTACAATAATACCATTACCGTTTAATAAAAAAAATACGACAATCGTACCCGAAAATTATATAGCACGTTAATAAAAATTTGGGCCGTATATAAAAATATAAATACGCTTAGGTTAATTTTCGATACAAATTATATTAATTACGGCGTTATATTTTATACCTTATCCCCAGTTATATATACCGTCCTTTTAAACCTGAAACTAATTAACAAAATATTTATATAAGTTATTAAAAACTTATTTAACGAAGTTGTAATATTATAAAGTTTTAATAAATTAGAATTTATTAAGATATGTCATAAAACGTAATTTACTTACCGTTATATATGTATTAATACATATTTAACTCACGATAATATTAAAATAACATTTAAATAAATATTCGGGGGTTTCGGTTATATATATATAACTTATAAAACGTTAATAAATAACGCATTTATGTATAATAACGGTTTCCAATTTCCGTTTTTACCGGAGGTAAAGGAAATTACAAGGTGGTATGTAATATTATTCGTTTTTTTTTATCCCAAAATATAGTAATAAAGTTAACGAAACAGAAAATACGGATTATTAGATAATAAGGCTTTGGAACTGTAAAGCAGATATTTTCCATATTATAGATTTAACTGGCGTATTTTTTTTAAAAACCGCGTAATTCGGGCCGTTAATTAATTTCGAACGTTTATGACAGATAATAACTTATATAATATAGATGGTATTAAGGATATAGTAGTTTTGTAATTCCGATTAAAAGTACAAAACCGCGATATATTATGTAATATACATTATATAAACGTTATTTTCATAATATTAAACAAAAGGAAAGTTTGCGATTATAAGTAATTAACTACCGATTAAATAGCCATATATAAAGTTTAAATTTTCAGGTACTGTGGCATATTTGGTATTAATACCAAAAATTTCGGTAATATACCTAAATGTCTAATTGTTATCCATCCTATATGGGATTTTGATACAGAAAAATTCCGAATTTTACCCGAGATTCCAATTACGCCGATAAAGCAAAAACGCCGTAACAAAAAAGCGAAAGCTAATATTCCTATATATCGTTCGTTTCGGAAAACGACGTTTTAAAAGCCGCAATCCGAAATACCAGTAAGCTCTAACGTAGGATATTCCCGGATAGACAATATATTTAAATCCCCGAGAAAATCGTCCGTTTTTACAGATTTACAATTACTGAAATTCCCTAAATTAACGTAATAAAGTAAGCAATAAGTACTGAAAAGTATTAATTAGGACTACGAATTAATTAATCCGAACAAACTATAACTATAAGATCTTAAATTAATTAATTCGAATAACTTGCAATTATAAAAATCCTTATTAAAAAGCTAGCAATATCCGTAACCGGGCTTAAGAATTAATAACCGAACCCGGCTTTAAAAGTTACTGTTTATAGTTACGAAAAGATAAAATTATAAAACGTAATAAGTTAGAATTTATTATAAAACCGGAACTTTAAATATTTCGAATTAGTATTTAAAAAAAACAAACGCCTAAATAGTTATACATATAGCAAAAGGATGGTTTTTCCAAAATTAACGACAAATCATTTACTTTATTAATTTACTTATATATTCGATTTTTTACGTTAATTAATCGACCCGAATTAAGGTACTTTAAAGGCTGGAAAAAATAAGAATATTTTAAAAATTAATATAACGAACTTAAAGAAAGGAACCGGAAGATAAAATTTAAAAAATTTTAATTCGGTATTGTGGATTATGGGTTATAAATTAAAAATGTTAATTTGTTAAAAGTTACGATAAATTATAGTTTAGTACGCGTGATATAAAAATTTGTTAATTTTCCTAACTTAAAAAGTCCATTACATACTTATTACCGCATATAATTAATCCGGATTAAGAAAAATTAACGTTTAAATATACTTTAACCAACTTAGAATTAATAATAATAATAAATATAATAAGTAAAAAGTATATTAATAACCTTATTTATTTAACTAAATCTTTACGTAACTAAGTTATTTCAGCATAAACGATATCGTTTCGGACTTCGAATAACGTTAATATTTCGTAAGGATTTAAATAAATTAATTAAATATACCTATAACGCCTTATATTAAAACGAACTTAAAAATATACCGTTAAAAACTGTTTAAAGTTATAATATCCGTCTTAACCTTTAATATATTTTACTTATTAATGATTTCGGTAGATATATAACGTTATAAAATCCAAATAAAACTTATTTCAAAAAGTTAAAAAATAAAATCTATCCAAAAAAACTAAAAATAATTTAATTTTTTAATAATTTCTTAAATATTTACTTCGACTTTTAATATACCTTACCTATTAGCGACCTTAGCAAATACATAACGTTACAAAACTTAAGCAAAACTTATTTTAAAAAGCTAGAAATAATCCAATTCCTTAATAAATTTTTAAATTATTCTTTAATCGATATTATATAAATATTTATACTTATCGCGTTTTACGACCGCAACCCCGTTTCGAAACTAAATGCGTTTTTCGTTTGCCGTCTTAATTAAAACCGGCCGGGTTTAACTTTTTAATTTTTGATATAAAATTGCAATTATTTTTTTTTAGATAAATAACGTTTACTTTTAACGCGTTTTTTTTAATAAGAACTATTACCGCGGCTTTATTTCCCGATATATTATTTATAACGCCGGGTTGCGAATTATTACGTTTTGATAATGCCGGCAATTCCGGTAACGATATAAAAATAAACGAATTATATAAATACGGGTACGATAATAAAGGCAGGTTTAGTAAATTAAGAATATTAAAAAATAGTAAGCTTTAGATTAACATTATAAATAACGGAACCGAAGCAGGCTTTTAATTAAGGTTATTTAATATGCCACGCGTTACGCGTACAGAAGTATGCGTTATAATAACTGGTATCGTAATTCCAAGTTTCGAAAATATATAAACTGTATATCGGGTTAATGTTTGAATTATTGTAATTATTATTATGTTTTTAATTGTTAGTTTAAACCAAGCCGTTATATACGGTTTACCTTAATTAAAATTAAGCGCGGTTTATAGCGGTTTTGTTATTTTTTTGTTATTTATTAGGTTTATAACGCGGTAATAATTCGTAACTTATATGGGTCGGTACGAAGTATAGGGATACGGCGCCGTTATTTAAAATTAAACGAATTCCGCCGTTTGCGAAAAATTGTCCGTACTGGCTGTGAAATAAAAAATACTGTTTTTTCGAAAATTAAATATAACGTAAATAAAAGATAATTTTTTAAAACGTTTTAATATTATTATTTGTTAAACCCAGGAACCGTTTTAATTAATTCGATTACGTTTTGGATTAAATAAAAACCTTTAGTTTCGTTTAACCTATTCGGGAATATGTTAAATACAAACTGTTTAAGTTTAATGGAAATAAATATTTATTTAATTCCTTAACCGCTTAACGGAAACGATTATGTAAAAATTAATTCGTTTGCCCGTCGTTTATACCAAAATTTAATTATTTTTTGTCGGCAGTTGAGGTGATTTCTTGGAAGGAGCGGTAAAAGGAGTCAAAGGGCTTTGATGTGGCCCTAGGATTGCAAGACAAAGGAGCTGAAGGCTATATGTGGCTGCTCCCCCCCACCCCCAGTTCTAAGACAGAAGAGCAAGCAACTTACCTCCCCCCAGTCTCCAGAATTGCAGCACATTTGCCGACATTTTTTAAATACATCCTTTTATCGAACCGGCTTTTAATTATTTCCATGCAGATTTTTTCGGGTTTAAAAGTTCGGGAATATAGATAAAATCAGGCGTACAATAAAGTTTAACCGGAATAAGGTTATTACGGTTTTTTTAATATAACAGTTTCGTTTTTTTAAATATATTAATATTACTTAACGTATGCATTTGCCGTTAAATAACGTATGTTATTAAGGTTTTATTTTTATCCTGTTTCGCAAATTAAAACTGTTTTATTTCGGAGGTTTACGGGTAATATCTTAACTAACCGAAAGCTGCAATTAAGATTTAATAATTATTTTGTCCTAATCGGGATTATTTGCGATAAATTACGTATCTTTTTTTTTATCCGAATTCGTTATGTCGATTTTTATTACGACTTTTGTAATAAGGTTTTTAATTTACTGGGTTTAAGTTTTCTTCGTTATTTTAATTATTTTTGCAATAAACGGGTTAGTTTTATATTTATCGAAAGTTTAATATGGTGCGAATAGTATAATTTGTTTATAATTAATTATGTTTAATTGCTTATAATTACGAACCGCTCGGTTAAATCGTTACTATAAATCTTTTATCGAAAAGTTTGTCGGTATTTTCTATTATATTATTTAACCGATATCCGGAATATCTATCTTTAATCCAAAAACGACCGTAAATATTACGATACGGATAAAACCGTTAGGCTTTTTTAATTTGTCGTATATGCAAATTTAATTCCCGTAAGGTATTTCGGAATTATAAAACTTGATAGCTTTTTTTACAGCTTTCGACGAATATTCCCGATTTATTATGGTTTTAATTAAGTAATTACGGATATTTATAATTTTCGCCTTATTGTTAACATAAACGATAATCTTAATAATAATAATACGTAAGTTGTTAAGTTGGGTTTTAAGGTTGTTACTGGATAATTCGGATATATTAATTATTAAAAAATTTAAATATACTTAATTCGAACGTTAGCTTTTAGCTATAAAGAAAATAATAATATCGATTTCGGGGCGATTAATATCAAATTGCCGGATTTCCGCTTTATAGCTATATTTAACTGAACTATTTACTTAATTAAAGCCGTTATATTTCGCGATGTGTTTTGTTACGTTATTAGCTGTTATTATATATGCAAATTAATATATATAGGTAAGAAAAATAAATCGTAAATAACGGATATTAATATATTAAAGCCAGAAGTTTTTTTATTTTGCTAAAAGGTATATTTCGTTAATAACAATTAAATTATATCGTTATTCGAAAACAAAACTCCTTATGGTCTTTTGAAATTAATTACTTAATAATTACTTAAGATTAAGAATGATATAGTTATGTTATCCAGTAACGATACGTTTAAACATTTCCGAATTAAGTTTTTTCGTATCCGTAAATATTAAAATAAAAGCAAAATATGGTATTATTAATATAAAAATTCGTTATTTTTCGGTTAACTTAATTAATAATGCGATCTGGATAATAATTAAGTCGGTTATTAAAAAAAGGCTTAGATAATTAAAATTTTCTCGAAATTTATTTTAATAACAAAAAAGATATTAAGTTTTCCGAATATTAGATTATTTATTGTATTTCCTTATTTTTTTCCGCGGAATACGGCCTTATCCGTTAAATATGGCATTTAATATAAAGCGAACAAATCGACGGTGCAGAATTTCTATAAAGTTGTTGATAATACATTTAACGTTAACGTATCGGTTAATTACGTTTGTATCGGTAAAAAACCGGTAAAGCTATCGGATAAAAATAAACGTTTTGTTTTAAATAGTTAAATGTTCGAAAAATTAAGGTATCTACTTTAAACGTTCGAATACTTTATCTGTATTTAACTAATTAAGAAAAAAAAGTATTTCGGGGTTTGTTATAGGCGATCTTAAACTTTATGTATCATTATTTTAGCTCGTAAAGTTGTGTTGTTATCCTGCTGGCCCCGGAAGGGTAAAGGGTTATAGCATATGCCAAACGGTATTTTAAGCCATCTTTCCTCCGTAATAATAACTTTTTCGTCTTAATTAGGACTATGCATATATCAAGAAATAAAGATTTTAATTCTGCGTCGAATTATGTAAGTTATAGCGTTACGGACTTAGTAATTAATATATGCCGCGAAGCTTATTAATAATAACTTTTACGAATTTGTATAGAAACGTGCCAAAAAGAAAAAAATTATAACTTGGAATTAGGCCCTATTTTTAAGGTTTTGTTGTTTTTGTAGAAAGTCTTCTTAAAAAGGTTTAGTTAATATATTAAACCCTTATAGATATATTGTAATAGAAAGCGCTAGCCACGCCTGCGCCGCAGGCGCAGCCCCAACCTCAAAAATGGGGCCTGACTTAAGTAAGGTAACCTAACTGAAGAAGGCTACGCTCTGATCGGAGGATAATTGCTCCGTTGCTAGGCCATACAAAAGCTGTACGCGTACTAAGAAGTGGCATAATTAGCTGAATATAACAATATAACTGACATTTCCTATATCTAATAATTAAGAGTTCTATTCGCTTAATTCAAGTAATTATTAATTAATTAGCTGTTGTTAAGACGATATAGGCTGTATATTAGTAGCATTTATCTTGATATATTTTAATAACAACAATAACGATCGTACTGTTTACGTTTTTAGTTATTTATAAAGAACTTAAGGATTAAGACCGCTTTAAAGACGAATTTAAATTTAAAGCGTATGCGTTTAATATATGGCACTTTATCGATTTTGATTAGTTATTTCCGTAACCTGTTAAACTTATAAAATCCGATATAACCTTTTATCCGAAAAAACGAGTTCGCTATATAACGCGAATTAATATCTTAGCGGCTTTATTTTCATTTTTAAAAGAAACCTTCGAAAAAATCGTTTATATAGGTTATTTAACAAATATCTTAAAAATGACGACCGAAGATAGATAAGCCTATAATTAGGATTTTATGGCGTATATTTATAAGGATCGTAAGTACGATATTTTCTGAAAGAATATTAACGATTTTACGAAATGGGTTTTGGAGTTTGTATTTTTAGCGATTAAAGAGTTCAATTTTTTTAAGAAAGAATTTAAAGGAATGGTACGCTAAGTTAGCCGAATTTGGTAAAGTGTATGATAGTAGATTTTTAATTAATATTTAACGAGAATACCGAAAAAGGTTAAAGTAAGCTGCAAAGTTAGGAAAGAAATTAAACGAGTGGATTGTAAAATAGTAAGGGATAATAGTTTAAAGATAGCGATACGGTGTTCCAGAGACGAAAATAATAGTTATATAGGTTAACGATTTATGTATAGCTTTAGTTTTCGTTGTGAAAACCTGAATAATTATTTTTTAGATAGTAAAAAAGGCTGAGATCGATAGCGGAACGATTAGTTATTAAAAGGTAGCGGTTAATTTTTTAGATTATTAGATTATAACTTATTTTTTTTATGTTCCGAAATATAAAAGTATCGTTTCAGATTTTTTACGGGGATTTTATAGATTTCGTTAATTAGGATAACCCCGATTAGGAAGAAAGCAACTTTATTAACCGTTAATTGCAAGGTAAAACCCCTGGAAGATTAAAGCGAGGTAGCCGTGGAGGTTTTATTATAAATAAAAGCGTTAATAAGCAAAAACGCGAAAAGTTAGATATTTAAGGTATACGTTACAAAGTTTGTTTAAAACCGTTTTATAGATTGCTTAAATGTTATTATGCGTTTTTTAATAAGGCTTTAATTAATTTTTGTTTTAGTATCGATATAATGAAGTTAATTTAATAACGAATTAGCTTTAATTAGTTTTTAAAAGAGGAAATTCACCGTTTGTCGAAATTTATAGATAAAGTAATTATAAAGATTGATTAATTTTTAAAAGGAGTAAGATGAGTTTTGGCAAGTTTTTTGATTATTGATTAATAAAGCGTTATAAGTTTATCGTTTTACCTTTTACGAAATTCGTTTATTTTGGATTTAGAGTTTATAATATACGTTTTTAATTTTATTAACAGGTTTTTAAATTTTAAACTAACTGTATAAGGCGACGGGGTGTACGTAGGCAATAGCTTCGTTTCGATTAGGTGTTATGGAAAGGTTGATGTGTTATTTCGAAGCCCTAGCGGTACGAAAGCGTTGCGGTTATATAACGTGGCCTATTATAAGTAATTCGTCTGTAATTTGGTATTATTTTAATAGTTTCGAAAGAAAGATTATTAGTAGGATAAGAAAAGGACTAATAATTACATTCGAAATAAGTATAATTAAGTTGTGGTTATTTTAATAAATAAATTTGATTAATTTGTTATCGAAAGTATTAGCGTAATGTAACGAACCTGTTATACATCCACCTGGAGGTATGAGCAGTATCCGAAAAGGGGTCTTGATTTGCAGGTAACAATAGCATAATGAATAATTTAGGGATTTGTTTATTAAAGAGATTTGCGGAATTTTTTTTTAATTAGAGAACGATGCTTTTGATTAAAGATTTAAATTGATAGCTAAGGAGCGAAACTATTCAGAGGTTATTTACATAGGGAATTGGCTTATTATATATTTATTTTAATTAAATGAGTATGTTGGTGATTTGTGTGATTTGTAGGATCTGGTCCTAGATCCAGCAGATTTAGCAGATTACTTTAATTTTGCCAAGAAAGACAAGTTTTCCTTTAATCGAAAATTAACCGTATGGAGTCCTTTCTTAAGCCCCGAGGGCCGGTCCTCCCAAGGACAGGAACAGGGATTCCTATATTGTAATACGTAATAACGTTTTCCGTAGTTTTGGTTATTTATAGACGAAATATTAACTTATCGACGCCGAGACTGCTACGTACCGGTAACGATATTTCGTGGTATCTGCGATTAGGGTACCTAGGCCTTGAAATAATAGCTTAATTGTAGTTTTATATTAAGGAAGTTAAGTTAAAAGGTTTTATTATTGTCAAATATTAGGTATGTAATAAGGCGAAAGCTAAAAGGTAAATACACCGCAAGCTTAAAAAAGAAATTTTCCGATTAGGATAAAGAATAATTATTGATTTTATTAATTTCGAAAAAGATTTTGAAGGGTATAAATACGTTATATTTGTTACCGATAAATATTTAAGTTTTATTTGGAATATTTACTTTAAGAACTGAGAATAGGATATATTAATTATTACGTTCCGATATCTGCTAGGCGTTTTGAAAAATTAAGATAAGGTTTTTTTATAGGTAATTAAATACGATAACGAAAATTTAAAAAATTACTTGTTTCGAAATATTTTTTGATCGCTTTTTTTTTAATATTAAGCTTAAGTTTTTAATATTATATATCTAGGTTTAAAACGGGGTTACGGAGCGTTTAGGGGGTATAATTAAGAAGAAAGTGATTGTTATACGAAATAGCGTTAAGTTACTTACGTTTTAAATCGTATACATTTTTAAAGTTGTAATATATTTATATAACCGTACCCTTAAATACGTTTTTTTAGCAGATTTTATACGAAATTTATTACATTTATTTGGCATATAAAAACGATGTTTTAATATTTGATTATAAGCGTTAATAAACCTATTTATAAGTTTATGGCTATATGGTTTGCGTTATGATAACCGTTATTATGAAGAAAAAACAAAGGTTTTAAAAGTTAAATTTTAAAGCGTAAATAAATTTCTTTATCGGTTACCGATTAATTAATATTTACGAAATTTGGAACTTTTTAACGAATAAGATTATTATTATTCGAAACGTATAATTTAACGAAAAGGTTACTTTTTCTGGTAATATTAAAAACTTAAAAAACAACCTTTTTTACGTTACCGAAAACGAGTTATAAAACTTATTCTGATAGGTCCACGTACCTGATCAGGCTTATAACTACTTTAAATATATATAAAAAGAAGATGAAAACCTAAGTGGAATAATTTAATTACCGGCTGGGCAAAAGGAATGGCTTTAAAGTGATATAGGCGTTTAAAAAGACGTATGGGATAAGGGAAAATAAGCTTGTTTGTAAAGAATTAATTATTTTTATACAACCGTTGTATTCGAATTATTTCCGTCTCTTAAATTATTATTGCCGTTAACGTTCACCTTAATAATTATTATAATTATTACGTTAACGGAAGAAATAAAAACGGTTTTAAGTTTTTGTTAAGTTATTTAACTTAATATAACGGTAAAAAAATAAAGGTATTTTACGGCTTATAAATGTAAGCTTTCCGTATATTCCGTATCGAAATAATGTTATTAAATACGATTACAAAATATAAAAAACTGCATTTAATACAAAACGGCTAATTTATTTTATAAGTACGATTAATAACCGGTTGATAAATTATGGAAATTTAAAGCGAATAAAAATCCGAAATACGCGTTATTTTTAATCGGAAAGGTTTTAATATATTAAGAACAAAGTTAAAAGTAAAGATATTACTTAAATCGTAAAGCCGAGTATATAAGCAAAACTTACCGTTATTTTCGAAAAGCCATAAAAAGCTAAGTATATACCTATTACGGAAGTTATTTCTGGAGGTTAAAAAGGCCTATTTATAAAGTTATAAGGATATGTAATTTTGAGAAATTGTCGATTAATCCGTTATTAAAAAGAAATAGGTTTTAAGGTATATATAAATATACGTTTATAAGTTTAATAAATATAACTGGTTTTAAAAATATAAGGTTTATTTCGTAATACGAAATAATTAATAACTTACTGCTTATAATAATATATACGTATTTACTTTAACCGGAAAATTTTTTAAAGCTTTAATAATTATTACGGCTAAGATTAACTTAAAGTTTAAGTAATATAATGCTGTAAACGTTTTCGTTAACGCGAAATTTACTTTATAAAATTTTTATAAAAATATTTCCGGAATACTTTTAACGTAACAGGATATTTTTAATTAAAAAGGCCTTATACGGCCTAAAAAAATTGCTGTTATTATAATAGAAAAATTTTATCAGTACGTTTAAAAACTCAAAATTTAATCCCGGTTTTTTTAAAAACTTTGTTATTTTATTCGTTAAGCGATATTAATTTTTTTTTACGTCTACGATATTGTTATTACGTATAATAAGAAAAACCAAGCCTTTATTAATCGGTTAATTTAGCAAATATAAAAACGGTATACCTTTATAAAAAATAGAGATTTATAGTGGTTTTTAAATATCAAAATAATTAAAAACAAACTTAACCGAAAAATCTAGTTATCCCAATCTGACTTTATAAATAAATTAATTAACTTAATTTTTAAAGAAAGTCTAAATAATTTTCCAAAATTTTCCAAAAACGTCTATAATAAACGCCGAATTATTGTCGAATTTTAATTTAGCCTATTTAAGTTTTATTAATAAATATCAAAAAAATCGGTTCTTTTTTTAATATTACGGTTTATATGCAACTTAATATATTCTTTATAATATCCAAACTTACTTAATTTAACCAGAACTTTAATAACGTATATTATAAGGTAATTAATCGCGTTATACGGTACTTAATTAGCACCAAAACGCTAACGTTACAGCTAGGTAATAAAAACTTTTTAAATACCTAAAATAACGCCTTTTTTGCAAAAAATATATTCGATCGAAAAAATTCTTAAACTTATGTTATAAAGCTATTTAAGGAAATTATAAAATAACGTACGAATAAGTAAAATATAATAATTACTTCCATAACCGAAACGAAATTATTATCTTTTATATAAATTATTAAAAAAACCTTATTTGCTTTTAAATTAATTAAAAAACTAAAAATTGGCCTAAATGCAGAACCGTTAAATTTATAATATAACAATTAATAAATTATACGGCTTATTAACGCCGACGTCGCTTTTTTAAAAACAAAGTTACGGCACGTAAATATATATAACTACTGGTTACGAAAAATAATAATAAAAAACCTAATCAAAATAGATACGTTTATAAGCGATATGTTAGTTAATAAATTAACTAAAGCCTTGTTACGTAAAGCCTTTAGGTACTTTAAAGAGCAGCTAGGATTAATGGACATTACAAAAGCCTTGAATTACCGGAGGAAAACGCTGAAAGCAATTTCTGATAAGGAATTGGCTGATCAGGAGGATACAATCACCGGAGGAAAGGTTAAATGGAAGGCTGTGGCTCTAGAGAGTGATAAGGTGTGATAATCAACGCCCCGAATTCTTTAAGGCGTTAAGGGGGTGTGTCAGCTAGCCAGGTGCGCTGAAGCGCCCTAACTGAAGAAGGCTACGCTCTGATCGGAGGATAATTGCTCCGTTGCTAGGCCACACAAAAGCTGTACGCGTACTGAGAAGTGGCACAATTAGCTGAATACAACAACACAACTGACATCTTACCTCACTTAAGTCAGGCCCTTTTTTTGAGGTTGGGGCTGCGCCTACAGCGCAGCTGTAGCTAGGGCTTTTCAAAATCCCGTAACTCTAAGTACCGACCCATAAAAGACCCATAAAACAGACCCACAAAACAAAAACCTCAAAAACAAGGCCTGACTCCAAGTTGTGATTTCTTGGCACTGTTTGGCACACTTCCATACAAAATTTTCGAAACCTTTCGAATAAACTCCCAAATATAATAACGACAAAAGTATTATTAAAAATAACAAAAAATACCATTATATACAGCTTTAAAAGGGCTACTTAACCGTATATATAACGTACCAATCGGGGCTGATTTGGTGGAGATATTAAAGAATGAAATGAAAATTTCCGTTTGGCACATACCCTCCAACCGGAACGCCCTTATGGCTGCGACAACGCAACCACAACGTACATCATTTCGCCATGGGCCTTCCAAGGGTAATTCAGTATGGGAAAAGCCCGTACAGCTATTTTTTTGTCCGTACGGGTTATGGTTGGTGCATCGCAGCCATAAAGGCGTTCCGGTTAATCAAGTCTGGAACTTTCTCAGGGCCACGACGCAACAACCATAACCCGTACGGCCGAAAAAATCAAGATCCGGGCTTTGCCCATACCAAATATACTAAGAAAGCCCGGTACACGATAATGCGACCGATGGTTGTGCTGTCGCAGCCATAAGGGCGTTACGGTCGCCTATTTCCCAGGCCTTCATTCAGTAGTATTAGCTGCAATTCCCGTCCAAAAAAATAAAAAAAATCCTTATATACATATTAGCTTATATTCGACGCGTATACAAAGTTATATACTTACCGGGCTTAAATTAACTGCGTAATCGCTTTTTTTCATTAAAATCTTTAGATTCGAAAAAGAAATGGAAGGAAAAGTTAGTAATTTTGTTAGGGATGTGCCGAACGGACCCATATTTCGCACAACTAGACCTCAGGCCTCGCTGGCTCGTTACGGGGATTTGGGATTTAATTGGTCAACTTTTAGCGTGATACAACAATACATTAACAGCAGAGGCCTGAGCTAGCTGAGGTAACTGACATCCCCTATATCTGACAATAGCAATATGCATGCGCGGTAAGACTTAATATAATGCGTACATTTGTTTTGAAGTTTCGAATACTGTTAGCGACAAAGAATACCATCAATTAGAATAGATTTATTGCGTTATGGTTAAGTTATTTGGATTAGTTGTTACGAGATGCCAAAAAACCGGCTCGCTCGGTGGTTTGGTTCGTTCGGTGGTGTGGGACGTTATACAATTTACTAAAATTAAAAAAATTATAAATTAAAATATTTTTAACTTTTTCGTCCTGTTTTAAATATTTAATTTCGTTTAGCATAAAATTTTTGAAATAAAACGTTTGAAATTAAACTTTAATCTTCTTTAAGTATAAGTTTATTAATTAAACTTTTTATATAGAATTTTGTAAAACCCTTTCTTTTTATAAGCGTTTTGTCGGTTATTTTAATAATATTTCTTCTTTATTAAATTACTCATAAATTGTTTTATATAATACCTATAAAAGCTCGTCTTTATATCTTAATATGGTTTTGTTATCGAATTTCTAAAATTCGTTGCTTTTAAAAGTTCCAATTCAGGATATCGGTCAATTCAGGAAGGGGGTCCACCCGAAGTAGTCGACTGGAAACACACTCACCGCCTTCTTTTCTTGGCCAGCACTTTCCCAATTAGCATCACTTCGGCAGAAAGCTGGCACCTCAAAAAACATCCCACACAACAGTGCCCCACCAAGCAAAGAAGCAATCATACATTTGGTATCACATCTCCTGTCAGGCTGTGATCAATTCAGAGGACATTTCCCATCTCTTCTTGTCTATGCCTGGCTCGATTATCGTATCTTTACTCTGCATCTCTCATCTGATTCTGACCGCTTTGTCAGGTTATTCAGGTGCCTAGACCAACTCTTAAGGAACCAGACGAACCGTGAGTTTCAAAGATGGCGACCCATACTGCTATGGCTCAAGGCAATGACGCCGCCCTGCGAAACTCGCTTGAGCAGCGTCTGGGTATCTTGCACTTCGTCTCTCCGAAGGAACGTGCCTGGCATGGCCAGCTGCGAACACGGTAAGCTATTCACCCGTTCACAATTTTTCTACAATTATTACACGCCCCCTCGACCAATTCATTTCAAGCCACAGTGGTGAAGCGCCGACCCAACTTCTCGTACAATTCTCATATCTTTCACCTTACCACAGACTGCTAACAGTCTTTTAGATTCAGTGATTTCCTGGTCTATGAGATCAGCAAGGATGGAGAAGTGGTTCATCTCCATGATTACCATACGAATGCAAGAGACTATACGAAAACAGTTTGTTTCCATCTGACTGCTCCTTGAGATATTCGAACATTATTCGGGCTGCAGTCCACTGACCTGGATTCCAGGAGACTCCGCGCCAAGCGGCGCAACGACCTGATGAGGGGCAGACACCAAAGACTGCCAAGGCTGAGTCTGTAGTACAGCCTGGAAGTACGACAGTATCTGGACCACAGAGTTCTATTCGCGATTCAGGTCCGCCGGAGGCAGAAAATAATTCCAGTTCGCCCATTTCCTCGTCTGATGAGTCAATCCTAATCGATCTCCTCGGCCAGGCCACGACTAAGGAGCTGGTTGCCTTCTATGTGAAGATCAGGCAGAATCCGAAGGCAAAACCGAAGAGTCTCGGGGCCGTGGTCATCCCTGCCATCTCTGACAGAGCGAAAAGATCACAGATTCATATGGTAATATCTTCCACACTAACTACTTTATCGTGACACTCACATTTATTAGGAGGTTCGCCGTATCTTTGGAGGCATAGTAGATACTCTGACTGAGTCTGACGGCACAATAAAAGCCTCGGCTACGGGCTCTAGCAAGCAGCGACGAGATAATCATAATTCGAACAACCGATCTCAGAACGATCGCCAGGCTATGCCGGGAGGTGGAGGCAAGTTCCTCCACTTTACTCTCTACAAGGAGAACCGAGACACCATCGATGCCGTAAACCAAATTGCTCGCCAGTTGAATGTCAAGCCAAACATGTTCGGTACGGCTGGCACAAAGGACCGCCGAGCGGTAACGGTACAAAGGGTCAGTATGCGAAGTCGAAGCCCTCAATCATTGCTCTTCATCAACAATGACCGCATCCCCGGAGTCAAGATCGGAGACTTCAAATTTGAACAGAATGCTCTTTACCTTGGCTGCCACCAAGGTAACGAATTCGTCATTGTCTTGAAGAATTGCCAGTTCAGCCGAACAGAGCACTTACCGTTCGAGCAGAAGCTGGACGTCGCCAGATCAACTGTAGAGCCAGCATTGACTCAACTTACCCAACAAGGCTTTATCAACTACTTCGGTACTCAGCGCTTCGGCACCTTTGAGATAGGGACTCAGGAGATTGGCATGAAGATATTGAAAGGGGATTTTGAAGGCGCCGTAAAAGACTTGCTGTCTTTCGACCCAGCTCTCCTGCTAGTCTCTCCGTCGGACCAGAATCTACAGATGCGCCGTGAGGATATCAACAGAGCCAAGGCGTGCTCAACATTTTTGGAGACGGGTGATTTCCAGGCTGCGCTAAAAACGCTCCCGAGAAGATGCAATGTCGAGTACACGCTCATGCGTCATCTGCAAAAGCAGCCTAAAGACTTCCTCGGAGCTCTGCAGACTATCCCTCGAGGAATGCGCACCATGTACGTTCATGCGTATCAATCTTTAGTATGGAACTTCGTAGCGAGTATGCGCTGGGAACGATACGGCAACCGAGTGGTTAAAGGAGATCTGATCTTGACCAAGCCGGAGGCATCTGCAAACACAGGGGACGAGCATAACCCTAACATGGACGAGGAGACCATACACCTCGTTGAAGGAGATGCAAATTCACGCACTTTGCGAGTTCATGCTCTGACAGAAGAGGAAGCCAATAGTGGAGCCTATTCCATCTTCGATGTTGTCATACCTACACCTGGCTGGGATGTGGTCTATCCAGACAATGAGATCGGACAATTCTACGCCGAGTTCATGGGAAAAGCTGAGAATGGGGGTTTAAACCCAAATGACATGCGCCGTCCCCAGAAAGATTTCAGCCTGCCAGGGACCTACCGCAATCTGATGGGCAAGATTAGTCGGACGCCGTCCGTGTCCATCAGAGAATACGTGAATGATACCGAGCAACTTGTACCGACCGATTTAGATATCATCAAATCCCGGAAGGCTAAGCAGACAGCGGATGTCAAAGCGAAGAGTTCTGGCTGGCATAGTTTCGTTGAGAATGTTGAGGATGAGGAGCGGAAGGACGCTAGAGCTGAGACGGAGAGACGGAAGGCTGAAGGTCCGCTTCAGACCCCGGAAGCCCGGATTAATGACACCTGGGTTCAAACCTCCCTTGACGGAAGCCGCAAACGCGTCAAAGTTGCACGCCACCAAGCTGATACCCTGCCTGAAAGCCACTCGGCCGCGCCAGATGGTGTCGGAGAAGCTATGCAAGTTGATGGCCAGGCCCCTGCAGATGGGACCTCGGCAGCGGGAGGCTCTACGGGCCCTGTGGCTGAAGTGCATACGTCTGGAATTCTTGGCGATGCGACGGATCTCACAAGGAAGAACCCGGCGGACCGTCCTGATGACAGATCCTTCGGCGCTAGTACCGATGGTGACGCGGAAACAGCTGCCAATACCACGAGCGCTGCCGCTGGCAAGCTTGTGAATGACGAGCCTAAGATGGATGATGTGAGCCAACTCACAGGCGAAGGTGTCGAGACACAAAGTACCCTGATCCCAACCTTCACAACCCAGGTGCGAAATATTGCAACTACATTCATGAATCCCATTCTGAGGCTTTTGGCCACCCTACGAATCAATACTAACGATAGCGCGACTAAGACGGATTCCAAAACATCCCTACCCGAATCTCATGCCACGGCGGAACGTGCATCGGATACACTTGACAGCACGAACCCCCCAGGGGATTCCCGTCCTATCCCCTCAGACAAGCCAGCTCAAGATGGTGACTCCTTACCCCCTCCTAGCGAAGCACAGCCGACGGCTAGTGAAATAACGGCTTCAACCAGCATCGGAATTGGAAACGCAGCCTCAAATGAGACACCCCCATCGTCTGCCACCGATGCTACTGACAAGAAGATCGCAGTAATCCTTCGTTTCGCACTTGATACGAGTCAGTATGCGACGATGGTGCTCCGAGAGCTGCAGGGTGCGCCATCGGAGTTGGGCGGCTCTGACGCATCGTAATCGGCGAAAACTAGGTATCTGGATTCACCTAGTGCTTGTCCCCTACCTAGAGTAGTATCCTGGTGGGCAGTCTAGTGCCACAAGGCAAGAATGTGAATTTCCGAGCTTCTGGAGCTTATGAGTTCTTGTTTACACAGGCTTGTTGGTAAGACCCTCACATATGTGTTGGTGCTAATGTTCAGCTACTGTTAGCCCGAGCGGGATGGAACATGGCGGCAATGTGCCCCCATTAATGAAGCAACTGGAGGAAAACTGTACTAGAGAATGCACTAGGGAAGGATCCCTAAAATTGCCGGAAAAGATTATACGGACTCGACTCGCGGTTTCACCACGCTCATGACGCTAGTGGGATACTGCAAGCTAGTTGTACGAATGTTCTCAAAGAGTAGATAGTCTAGCGCAAATCCTACGGAGCTCATAGAGGCCAATATGAGAGAACTGCAATCTGATGTAGAGCCTATGATGTCCCAAACCGATACAATAGATGGACATTGCGTAACAGAGATTTTAGTTGAATTTGTAGACCCTCCCAGTCCCTTAACCTGCTTTATCGACTTGGGTAGGTTTGACTGGTAATAGAAAGCGAAGGCTGAGATAGTAGTTCACTTAGGGCTGCTTCTAAACTCATGGTACGTATTAACCGTGATGGAGACCCACTCTTACTGTATGCACCACTAATGCACAATCCATTTTCTCGCCAAGTTCTCCGATTGGCTGATTATTTAATTTATTCTCGAGCAAAAGAATGACAAACTCAACTAAGTTAGTGCGCATGTGGCAGCCTTGAATCATTTCAAAGCATCGTCATGTCATCTTCCGCCACGCTCCCTCTCTCCATCTCGACGTTCTTGCCAATTCATCATTCCTGTTCCAGGCGGTTGAGATCCTTGCCACGATGCCACCCAAGAGAAAAGCGCCGGCAGGTAAGTCTCGCCTCCTCCACATGGCGTCTGTCGTCTTCGTTACTAACTAATTTTTGAAGTCGTTGCTGGTGCCGTTAAGTCGGGAAAGGCTTCTGCAGCCTCGACGCCGGGTCCCTCCACGCCTCGAGATGTCGATAGCGACGATGATCCAGGATCCCCCGAAGATCCCGTCGAGATCGAGGAAGAGTTACAGAAGGCCGTGGATCGCTTCTCTCTAGCCGCCTATCAAGACAAGACCATCCGAGGTCCCATCGATAACGCTTCGCGGTACTTTGGCGACAACGGCAAGCGAGATTTCTCATACCTCCCTCTGAAACCAGATTACAAGAGTCGCCCCATCTGGATCGATCCGCTAAGAGGGAGAATCATCCTCGAGAATTTCAGCGCTCTCGCCGAACAGGCAAAGGATTTCCTCATCACCATCGCCGAGCCTTTGTCTCGGCCAACATTCTTACATGAATATGCCTTAACGACCCACAGTCTTTACGCAGCCGTCTCGGTCGGCTTGCAACCGCAGGATATCGTGAACACCCTGGAGCGCTTCTCCAAGACGCCCCTACCCGAATCGATCGTGCTGTTCATTCGCAATTGCGCCTCGGCTTATGGGAAAGTGAAGCTTGTCATCAAAGAGAACAAATATTTCATCGAAAGCAACGACCCCGAAGTCCTCCAAAAGCTCCTTAAGGATCCTGTCATCGGCCCATGTCGTGTGCAGGGAACCGAGACGGTGACGAGCGCCCCATCAATGGGCGGTCTCGTCATCCCTGGAACGTCTAACGCAGCAGGCGTCCAGCAAGCCCAAATTCAGCAGGGCGAAAAGGCGAATGCGGACACAGCCGAAATCAACCAGGCGGAGAACCCCTTCGATGCCCTCAAGGAAGACGACGATGACGATAACCAAGAGGCCGTCCACTCCTTCGAAATCCCCGACAAGTCGGTTGAAGTCGTGCAGAAACGTTGCCTAGAGATCCAGTTTCCCATGCTTGAGGAATACGACTTCCGGAATGACGATCGAAATGCGAACCTCGAGATTGACCTGCGACCTGCAACCCAGATCAGAAGCTATCAAGAGAAAAGTCTCAGCAAGATGTTTGGAAACGGGCGAGCGAAGAGCGGAATCATCGTCTTGCCTTGCGGCGCCGGTAAGACTTTGGTTGGCATCACGGCCGCCTGCACTATCAAGAAGGGCGCTGTTGTCCTCTGCACGAGTACTATGTCTGCGCATCAGTGGCGCCAAGAATTCTTAAAATGGTCGAACATTCGGTCGGAGGACATCGCCGTTTTCACGGCGGACAACAAGCAGAAGTTTCCGGGCAATACGGGCATCATAGTCACGACATACCCCATGGTCACACAGTCCGGCAAACGAGCGCATGATTCTCAAAAGATGATGGACTTCCTCACACAACGTGAATGGGGCCTGATGCTCCTGGACGAGGTTCACGTGGTCCCTGCCAATATTTTCCGAAAAGTTTCGCATTCTATCAAGAGCCACGCGAAGCTGGGTTTAACAGCGACATTGCTTCGAGAGGATGACAAGATTCAGGATTTGAACTTCCTCATCGGGCCCAAGTTGTACGAAGCCAACTGGATGGAGTTGTCGGAGCAAGGGCACATAGCCAAGGTCCAATGCGCGGAGGTCTGGTGTCCGATGACGACCGAGTTCTACGACGAGTATCTGCGAGCGACTGACCGTGGCCTGAAGCAGAATTTATACGTCATGAATCCACGCAAGATACAGGCTTGTCAGTTCCTTATTGACTACCACGAGAAGAGGGGGGACAAGATTATCGTGTTCTCGGATAACGTGTATGCGCTGGAACACATCGCGAAGGCCCTTAGTAAGGCGTATATCTGCGGTTCCACCAGCAATAATGAGCGGATGCATATTCTAGAGAATTTCATGCACAACCCCAATGTTAAGACGGTCTTCCTCTCCAAGATTGGAGATACTTCCCTCGACCTTCCCGAAGCTACGTGCCTCATTCAAATATCATCTCATTACGGATCTCGACGTCAAGAAGCCCAACGCCTGGGCCGAATTCTTCGGGCGAAGCGGAGATCAGATGAAGGATTCAATGCCTTCTTCTACTCGCTGGTCTCCAAGGACACGGCCGAGATGTATTATTCGACCAAGCGACAAGCGTTCTTGGTAGATCAGGGCTATTCGTTCAAGGTCATCACACAGTTGGCCGGCATGGATAAGATGGAAGGTCTGGTCTTCAGCACGCCACAAGAGCGGCGGGAGCTCCTCCAGAAACTCGTGGTGGACACGGAGGCCAAGAGGACGCTCGACACCGAAGACGTCACCGACGACCTGTTCTGGTCGGCCGGCAGGAAGAAGAGGGGCGTCAGGAGGACTGCCGGCACCCTCACGGAGCTCAGCGGCGGGCAGGACATGGCATACATCGAGCAACGGAAGAGCGCCAACAAGGCGCTCAAGAAGAAGGCGGGACCTAGCAGTACTTTCTTCAAAAAGATGGCCCGCGAGAAGGAGAGGCAGAGGGCCCAGCGCTGATCAAAAGGGACGACCGCAATTGTATACTTATGGATTTGCAAGGGGTTTGTTTGGGATATATGCTGTACGAGATGGCCCCAAAATTTCGGGACGGTTAATAAGCATGGAGTGGTGTCTGGCTTGGTTGCTTGACTTAGGAATAGGGCCGCCTATAAAAGACTTGACCGCATGGGCGAGATATACCCGAATTGCAGATTACGAGACAGCGATTGCGTAACTTGGAGAGTTAATCGGAATGATTCGTATATAATTCCTTTTACTTCCCCTAGCCACCCGTTCACTAGTGACAATATTCTATATCAAAGGCATAATAAGCGCTGATTTCATGTATTACCATCTTGTGCTACGGTTATGAGCACGTGCGTTGGTCCGACCTCGAGATACGCCGTGCTATGGTGACTTCCGTTTGATGCGAGGGAGTGGCGGATGTTGATCAATCAATCTGTTCTGTCTCTTATCGGAAGCCCCACACTTAACATGGATAGGCAATGACCTAGAAATACATAGTAGGTGTTGCCAGCATGTTTGCCGGGGGTCCCTCCCTTCACCCCCACCGACTACGCTATCCCCCAGTATAGACTACATACTGTAAAAGTACAGACAGTACCTGTGGGATCGAGATGGAAGGATTTTCTTCCTTGCTTGCTTGCACCTCTTTCGCTTCGATAACTCCTATTTTATATAGGTGAAAAATGGCACTGATAGATAAAGTAAAAGCCCGTTAATTTCCCTCATATATAGGTATGCACACTGTTTCTTGAAGGGACCCGAATAAAAACAATTGAGATAAACTGACGTCATACAAAAAGGAGGCAGGTTACAGGACGGTAGCCGCAAGCAACCAATTGCAAGAAGAGACGCGAAACGTTTCTCCACGGCGTCTTCTCATGCGGCTTTCGGATCTGTGTAGCTCTTTTCTTTCGTTAATCTCCGGGTCACAGGGCAAGCATGGGGGCCCACCGCATCTGTATCAGAGATCTCTCTCCTTGCACAGCCCATTTTGCGTACAGTAGCAGGGCTTGGCAGGGTGATCGGAAAGTTTTTCCAACAAGATATCCGCAAAACGAAGCTCTGCTTCGTTGGCACCATATGGCGGCAACATACTTTATCCTGTATTCGTCGTACATGCAAGCTTTCGAATTAGCTCTCCGGGATCTGTCCACTAAATTCTCACCTTCTCTGGCGACTCTCTTTCGGACTCAGAAGGATTGGGTTCAACTAGGGGCACCCCTGACCTTGACCCTGAAGATACGGTGCCCCGTTTTCCTGCACTGAACTTTCCCAAATATTTCTCCCTACTTGACCCAAAATGCTTAAAAAAGTACGTACCTTATCTCTGCGACCGCACTCCTGGTAACTCTGCGTCAAGGAACAGAGATCCATCCTCGCAGGCCTCGTCACCGATACTTGGATAATTTGGAGGTTCGGCCAAGAAGGCTGCGCTTGGCGCTTTTCCTGGGCGCACATCCTCCGCCTATCCCGGACTCTACTCCAAGTACGCCACAGGTGATGACTGCGGAGAAGTTGCAATTCTGCAATTGGACCTGTCAACTGCAGTAAAGAAGGCGGTGGCTTGAGCTCAGGATTATCATAAGCTTCGCACCAACTGCGCTGTCTACGGCACGCGTCAACGAGCTGACTAGCTCGGCACTGTACTTTAGCACTGATCGGCAACTCTACAACTTTTAGGTGGACCGTGTCAACTAAGCCCCCGTAATATAGACTACTTAAGTACTTAGTATGAGCTAACGGACTCCCCCTTGACGGAAGCAAAAAGTTAAAGTTAACGTCTTCTCGCCTCCGATACGACCATAAGTCCCAGCGTACAACTTCACAACCTCTTTTTAACCCATCAGTAAGACAAGCTACCATTACCGCTGTTGAGCCACCCATCCAATTCAAATTGCGGCCACGGCCAGCGCGTTCTCTTTTGCATGGCGGTAAGTCGTAAAGTAGACTTCCCAGGCTTTGAGAGTCCCGTCACATCTTTTTCGACCCTGGATTTGTATCGCTCGACTTCAAAGCCCCCCTGTCCGCATTTGCGGGTGGAGCATTGTCCATTTCCGCTTTTATCGCGACTCAATTCTGCAGTATTACCTTAGCACCCTAATACCGGTTCTCTTTCTTTTAGACATTCATTGTCTGCCCCCTTCAATTCGGCCCCTTCTCCTAGTTGTTATCGACGGAACCTCTTTGCGTTGGAAGTTGAACTTATTCGGCCGACTTACTGCCCCTATCTTTGTCCAGCCGTAGCCGCCAACATGGCAATGCATTAATTTGGCTGACATTGTTCGCAGCAACGAACCGATCGCTAAAAGTCATTTACCATGTTTGAGTCCCATATCTCAATCGACGACCGGGCGTTCAAGGTCGAGTTCTCAAAACTTTAGCCTCGGGCTTTCCACAGCTTTTCAATCGGTATTTTGTCAACCAGAATTACTGGATTGCAATTTAAAGGGAACAATTTACCTAAAATATCATGAAAGACCCCCGCGAAGTCGCTTGGAGCGTCCTCCAATCGATCCGTCCGTCTTTCTTGTCCAGGGACCCCCATTTCAACTTCATCACCGCGCATTATTTCTGGATTTTAGGATGGACAATCTTGGGATCTATACTGATCTTCGCTACTGCTGGTGGTCAGTTGGCATACATTGATGCCCTGTCCTTTGCGAGCGGTGCCAACACACAGGCTGGGCTGAATCCTGTGGATTTGAACAAGCTTAATACCTTCCAGCAAGTCGTCATATATCTGATGGCAATGATATCTTCGCCCATCACCATCCACGGCTTCGTTGTCTTTCTACGCCTCTATTGGTTCGAGAAACGCTTCCAGCATATAGTGCATGAGGCCAGGCAGCGCCGAGTTACCATCACCAAATCCAGATCCAAATCCAAAGCCACTGCAGCCGACGTCGAGGCGGGGGTCAATGGCAGGAATATCACTGTCATGCATAACACGGCAAAAGCCTCGAGGGTAGCGAACGACGGTACCTTGCTAGGGGGCGAGGTCATGAATGGCGCTGCGAAACCGGATCAGGCAGAGAACGGAACCCTGTCCAAGGAAGGCGCCCGGTCGACAGGTGACGATCAACCCGAGGGCCACGGTCCTACTCAAATTAAATCCTCAGACCGAGTAGAAGACGGTAATGCAGTGGAGGAAGAGGATGATGACGAGGATATGCCGCTGCCTCCGAGGCGCTCTAATGCAGAACATATTGCCATCCTAGAAAGACAGCGCAAAGAGGACAGGAGCGTGTTGAGGATCCCTGGCCCTCTCGATGTCGAGAGAGGTGTACGCCCGGAGGAGTTTGAGGAAGACGAGGGGACACAGGGTCTATCGAGGATGGAATCAAATACACAGTCATTCCGGCCGGCATGGGCTCGCGATCGGCAGCAGAAGATCACGATCGAAGAGCCGACACGGCCGAGAAGAGATGGAGCAAGCAGACCTGACGATATAGCTGAGGAAGGCGAGCATCCCGTACCCTCTTCGAGATTCCGCAGAACACAAGGAGGAATCGTGCAGCAAACGGACACGGGAGCGTCTGCAGCAGAAGTCCGCATCAATCCTCTACAGCGTATCAGGACGGCTTTGGCCCGTAACCAAGACGACGATCCAATGCCATATCTTAGCTACCAGCCGACCATGGGCCGCAACTCTGCTTTCCTAGGCCTGACCGAGGAGCAGAGAGAAGAACTCGGCGGCATCGAGTATCGATCCTTGAAAACCCTGGCGATAATACTCCTCGTCTACTTCTGGGGATATTCGATTTTCGCCGTGATCTGTTTCGTGCCATGGATTATGCACAACAACGAGCACTACACCCAGATTCTCGAAGGCTACAGCGTAAACCCTCTTTGGTGGGCCTTTTTCACTGCCAACTCCGGTTTTATGGATCTTGGCTTTACCTTGACACCGGACAGTATGAGCTCGTTCAATACGGCGATATTCCCCATCACGATCATGTCGTTTCTTATCCTGCTTGGAAATACTGCCTTTCCTATCATGCTACGCTTCATGATCTGGCTATTTTCCCTGGTCGTACCCCGGGGATCGGGTCTTTGGGAGGAACTGAGGTTTCTGCTTGACCACCCGAGGCGCTGTTTCACGCTACTATTCCCATCCAACGCCACTTGGTGGCTTTTCTTAGTTCTGGTCCTCTTGAACGGACTGGACGTGTTGCTCTTCATAGTTCTTGATCTGCACTCCGAATCGGTCGAAGATCTCCCCCTCAACATCCGCTTCCTCAATGCTTTTTTTCAAGCCACGTCTACCAGAACTGCCGGTTTCTCGGTTCTCAATCTAGCGAGCCTACACCCGGCTGTCCAAACCTCATACATGATTATGATGTACATCTCCATCTTCCCGATTGCGATATCAGTGCGCACGACGAACGTGTACGAGGAGAAGTCGCTCGGCGTGTACAAGGGGCCCGAGGAAGTCGATGACAGGAACACGAGCGGAATGGCGTACGCGGGAGCCCATTTACGCCGGCAGCTTTCTTTCGACCTGTGGTATCTCTTCATCGGCTACTTCATCCTCACCATCAGCGAGGGGTCGCGCCTGGCGTCAGGCGACATCTCCATGTTCGCTGTGCTCTTCGAGACCGTCAGCGCGTACGGGACGGTCGGCCTCAGCCTCGGGTATCCCGGTGTCAACGCATCGCTGGTCTCGCAGTTCAGCACCTTCGGCAAGCTGGTCATCGTCGCTATGGAGATCCGCGGGCGGCACCGCGGCCTGCCGTACGGCCTCGACCGCGCCGTCCTGCTGCCGAGCGAGCACCTCAACCGCAGGGAGGCCGAGGAGGCGGAGCTGCGGCTCCAGCGCCGCGAGTCGACGGCGACCACCGGCCGCCCCAACAGCCTGTACCGCGGGCGCAGCCACAGCGTCGACAGGAGGCACGTCCTGGTGGGCCTGCTGCACCCGGGGCCCGCGTACCCCCTCTTGATGGCGAAGTCGACGGCGCGGCCCGACACCGCCACCGCCGATGCGGCCCTCAGGCGGTACAAGTCGAGCCCCGAAGAGGACGACGAGGGCAGCGTCGACCCGCACGTCCAGCCCTCCGCCGGACCCCGGAGAGCGGCGACTCAGCCCGTCTTGGACCACTAGAAGCGGCGATTCTCGGCCGAGCGCCGTCTGCTCTTTGGAAACAGCGCACGGGGGCGTGGGGTCCGTGTCCAGGCGCTCGCTTCCGCAGATTCTCATTCCCCCCCGGTGATCCCGTTAGCTCTGGCGTCCAATAAAATCTTGTTTCCGTTCCGCCTCGTCGATCCCTTCATCCGTCGGACCTTTTCCCAAGCGGGCGCAGTGGGCAGTGTTTTCTTCATCTGCTTTCTACGAGAGAACTTTTAGAATCTAAATAGATAGAGGCGCAAACTCACGCTTTGGGGTAGACATCTGCACCCGCATCTTTTTGATGTTCGGCGTGGCGACAAGAAATGTTTATGTTGTTATTTCTGTTCTTCTGGTGCGAGGGCGAGGTCTTTTTTTTTGGTTGTTCCTCTTCCTTCTTCCTCGCCTCTTCAGACTGGTTTAATAGACATCGGGGAGCTAGTAGGCGCATGAGATACAGATATTTGTGTGCGAAACGGAACCGCATGGGTTCTTTCTTCTGCTACTCCATCTTTTTTATATGTACATAGTTAAGTATATAAGGCAGGGGGGCAGGTGGTCCTGCTTTAGCCGTGGCGCGCGCCGCCGAATACATGATCCAACATATGGATTGACGCATACATGGACCGATGGGTTGATGGATGCGCGCGGTCGTCGTGTTGTAGGGCTGTGAGCTGGGGATTCTTGTATATGCGCGTACATAATACGATACTACGTCCACCACGGCAAAAAGCAGGAGAATAGGGGGCCGGATTGGACTGCGCTGGTCTGGTTGGCCGAATGGGTTGAATAGACAAAGGAATGGGAACTTTACATCTACGCCGCGCCTACGACTTATGGCGCTTGCCTCTACGTTACTATGTTATTTACTTGCTATCTGTGGTGGGATCCTAAGTCGTTTCCGGAGAAGTGATTGGGCGTAGTGTAATCTTTTATGCAAGGTTGAATAGGTCCAAGCCTTTATTTTCCAGGCTGAGCCAATATACAGAAAATCATTACACGATATAATTTGCACGACAGATACTATACCCAGTATCTTCGAACACGATGACTGATCAAATGGTTTTCACGGTTAGTGTAATCTTTTATGTCTTTGTTTTCTGGTGTTTGGGTTTGTTTGTTTCGTGCAGTCTTCCTCTGGGATTGGCGGAGCTGGTTGGCTACCTACATATTGTTGGTCGCTCCCCGGGTCTTGGGTCACCCCCCGGGGCCGGCTCGGCTCTCTTTCGCCGCTGAAAGGAGTCCCCCCACCCCAACATGTTGGCACTCTGGTCAGGCTGGCTGGTTGGTCCGTCTCATGGCTCTCGTCATCGGACTCTCGCGAGGGATCCGCCCGCAAGTTCCTAGCATAGATCGAAAGTGGGAAAGGTAAATACGTTGGCTTGAGTCGAATAAGATGCTGGCATCCGTATACGCTTGCATAACGCCTTGTACTGTAAAATTCGGTGGCGGTCGTTGAGCCACCTCTCATTCAGTAGGGAATTCCCCGAATGCACCGTTCGTCATGTATAGTACATGTCTAGATCATACACACATACTCTACAGCATCTCAGACTAGAGTCGTAGCCTTCTTCAGGGCAAATAACCCAACTTGGATGCTTAGTGACACACCCCGGCCCTTCAATCACTACTGCGGCGGTCATCGGCTTCACCACCATCATAACCCTCGCCTCCGCCCGGACCTCAGCTCTCCGCCGTCTACCGCCTGCCGCCGGCCCTCTTGCCCGGACGTCCCGTGTTCCCGCCAGCCTTGCCGCGGGAACTAAACACGTTGCGCGTGCGGCGCCAGGCCTCGACGAGGTGGTCGACGTTGCCCATGTCGTGCTTGGGCTGGCGCATGTAGGTGAGGCGGGCGCGGCGGGCGCGCTTGGGCCGGCGCCAGATGACCTCGATGCCGAGGACGGTCGGGGAGTAGACCTTGTACCACATCTCGACGCCGACCTTGGTCAGGTGGTTGCGCAGCAGGATGGCCGTGTCGACGCCGGCGCGCCGCACCGACAGCAGCACGCCCGCGAACGGCTCCCCGCGCGACGTCGTCACCTGCAGGACGTCGCCGACGCGCGCCGCGTCCGGGTTCCGCTTCGAGAACAGCGCCGTCCGGGCACCCGAGCGGTCCAGCCGCCGGATCTGCTGCGCGTGGTACGAAGCCAGCGGCGACGGGTGCGCGTCCCGCACCGACGGCGGTGGCCGGTACACGGCGAAGACGCTCCGGATCGGCTTGTGCGGGTTGTTGGTCTTGATCGCGTCTGTTTGACCCCGCGGCGCGGAGTACTGGGTTAGCAACCGTTTATCCATCCGGTGGGTGTGTTGGAAATCAGGTTCCTGATGTGGGCGAGTAGATGGATAGACGTACGCATTCGGGGTGCGCTATTCGGCCTCGGGATAGCGGCTGGGGGGATGGGCGTCGTCGCTTCTACCGGCGTGGTCGTTTCGGTCGCCATTGAGCGCAGCAGGAGCTCCTTTTGCTGTCGTGTTCGCCTGAAGACGGCTTTCCAGCTGGCCAGGGGCCGCCGGGCGGACTGTGCGATCATCGTGGTTGTTCTTCTTCCTCGAGATGACAACGGCCGGGGGCCCCTTCAAGCCGTGAGTGAACTCTCGAAATTCTTCATGCAACACCCCCCCCAACTTGACGGTGGTGGACCGTGCACGACAAGAGAAAAGGTAGCAAAGGTACCAAGGCACCTCGGAAGCAAATATAATGCGGGTCTGGTCTTGGCACGCTTGTTTCCCGGGACCCACCTGCCATTCCGGGGTTGCGGCTTCCCAAATTTTAGGATATCGAGGCCGAGAATCTCCGGTACTTCTTCGATGCTGTTTACTGAACGATGCGCAACGGCACACTACGCTGAGGTTACGAAGAGATGTCCAGGAAGTCGATGCTGGGCGCCTTGTGCGCGGGTCGCGGGACGTTAGAGACGGCGACGAGGAGGGTGGCCGGTCAGAGCCGCCGCACCTTCACATCCACGACATCACGGCACGGTCTGTATAACCCTGGGCGACTGACTACTGTAATATCTGTATACCGACTGATACCCTGTGGCGGCGTCTAGCACACATAACATACTTCACCCCCACATCCTCCAAGGACCTCGACGAGCTCCTCAGCACGATCCGGCACAAGATCATCCTGCCGTCGTACCTGCCGCTGGCCCAGCGCAAGAAGATCTACTCGCCCAAGTACGAGAAGAAGCTGCAGTCGGACCCCATCGTCATCGAGATCGACGGCGAGGTGCTCAAGTTCCGGCACATGAACCCGCTCGCCGGCGACATACCGGAGACGCGGCGGTCCGTCATAGAGGCCGTGTCGCGGTTCGAGACGGCCGACGACTTCGTCAACCTGCAGCCGCTGCTCGAGGGCATCTACTACACTAGCCGCAAGTTCGACCCGGGCTTCTACGCCAAGATCGTGCGGCTCTCCGGGCAGCGGGGCCGCGTGTACGACGCCCTCGCCTGCGCGCGCATGGCCCGCCGCACCGGCCTGCGCCTCGACTCGAGCGAGAAGGCCAACGAGGTGCTGCACTTCGTCCAGTTCAAGGCCGTCGACGCCGGCTTCGCGCCCGCCGACACGGCCCGCGCCCTGCGCTGGGCCGAGCTCGTCGTCGACATGCTCGCCGACGAGCAGCACCGGCCCCGCCGCCGCAAGGACGAGCCCCCCGCCGAGGGCGAGCTGCCGCTCGACAGGGACCCCCAGGTGCTGCTCGCGCGCCTGCACCTCGCCGCGGCCCTGGCCCGGAGCCGGCGCGCCGAGGGCGGCGGCGAGGCCGACGAGGCCATCGTCGAGAAGGTGGACAAGTACGCGGCCGACATCGTGGGGGCATGGCCCGAGGGCAAGCGGCTCAAGGACCTGCAGCCCGCGGCGCTGTACGAGGACGAGGACAAGATGGGCTACCTGTTGGAGCCAAACAAGTTTGTCGTCCTGGCCGCGCCGCTGCTGTACGGCATCGAGACGGCCATCGACGTGGTCGAGCCCGAGCTCGCCGACCAGCTGCGCTCGCGGCGGGACACGCTAGAGGCCGAGGTCCAGGAGGCGCGGGCGGCATACGGCATGAAGCCGGGTAGGGGGGAGGCCGTGTATCAAAAGCTGTACGGTGCGCAGGCGGACAGTGGGGAGCCCTTGTATCAAAAAGTATCGCACGCGCAGCCCGGCGAGTAGACGCGACCCGGCTCGGGATTTGTAGAGGATTCGATAGATCTACAAGATACGCTGTAATACCACCGTTGTACGTCGTATATTGTACATATATACAGGTTCTGTCCATGCACGCGACACCTATGCACACAGCACACACATATGCATACACGTCTCTAGCCGTCGTTCAAAAAAAAGTGACACCCGAGCCTCGCTGCCCTCTAAACCGTTCGGCTCTTCTTTACGGCAGCACGATATACTTCTTAAGGTGTTCCGGCACCGCGCCGAACAAGCCCTTGCTCTCGAGCCACTTGCACGAGAACAGGCGCTCGGCGTAGCGGTAGGCACCGTCGCAGAGCACGGTGACGACGGTGTGGCCCGGGCCCATGCGCTCGGCGACCTCCTTGGCGGCGACGACGTTGAGCGCGCTGCTGGCGCCGAGGTACAGGCCCTCCTCGTCGAGGCAGCGGTACACCATCTCGATGCTCTTCTCGTCGCTCACGTGCAGGCTGTCGTCGACGAGCGCGATGTCGGGCGCCAGGTTGTCGGTGATGCGGCCCTGCCCGATGCCCTCGGTGATGCTGCCGCCGCTGCGCTCCGTCAGCTTGCCCCCCGACTGCACGTACGAGTGCAGCACGCTGCCCGGCGGGTCCGCGAGGAACGCCTTGACCCGCCCGCCCGACGCCTCCTTGAGGAACCGCGTGCACCCCGCCAGCGTGCCCGCCGTGCCCGTGGCGCACGTGAAGGCGTCCACCTGGCCCCCGGTCTGCGCCCAGATCTCCGGGCCCGTCGTCTCGATGTGCGCGCGCCGGTTGGCCGTGTTGTCGAACTGGTTGGTCCAGACGGCGGCCCCGGCCCCCTCCTCGGCGACGAGGCGCTCGGCGTGCCGTCGCGCCTGGTGGTTGTAGTTCTGGGGGTTGTCGAAGGCGACGGCGGGCACCGGGTACACCTCGGCGCCCAGCAGCCGCAGCAGGTCCACCTTGCCCTGTGACTGCGTGTCGGGCATGTAGATGACGAGCCGGTACCCCCGGCTGCGGCACACGTGCGCCAGCCCGATCCCCGTGTTGCCCGCCGTGCCCTCGACCACCGTGCCGCCCGGCCGCAGCTGGCCCCGCTCCTCCGCGTCCAGCACCACGTACAGCGCCGCCCGGTCCTTGATCGACCCGCCCGGGTTCATGAACTCCGCCTTCCCGAGCACCTCGCACCCCGTCTGCCGCGAGAGCGTGTTGAGCCGGATCAGGGGCGTGTTGCCGATCGCTGTTAGGCGTCGGGAGGTGCGTTAGCTAGTGTGCCTTTTGCTTTGTACCTTTCTCGAGTCGGCTATCCGGGCTCTTGCTCGGGGTGGGATGGTGGAAAAGACAGAAACAGAAGACGTACCGCCCGTGAGCCCCTTCGCGATCCCCTGCGCCTTGGAGACGGCCAGCGTATGCACGCTCGGCTCCGCCGCGGGGACGGGGGCGACGGCTGCTCTGCGCGCCGTCGTTGCGAAGCGCCGCACGCTTTGTCGGAACATGGTTTCCAGCCAATCAATTACTCTACAGCCGAGCCGAGCCCACGGGAGAGGATAGCGGTCGAGAGTGTAACCGCAGCTGGAAATCCTGTCGAAAGTCGAGAAGTTTGTTGCGATGCAGCCTGACCTCTGAGCTGCCGGAAATTTTGGCGGGCCTGTAGCTTCGTAAAAGGTACGTAGATACTTATAGCAGCACATTGCCGGTCCCGGCGCTCCGGATCAGAAGCGGATCACGTCATTTCTGCACGGGCTCACGACAGGGATGCTTACATAAGACATAATACCCCCTAAGCTCTATCCACGTGGATAATATTGGAAGCATACTGCTTCTTCGAAAACGGTGCTAGGTTCTTGGTATATTCAATCATCGATACGGACAGCCTCTTGATTTCCTTCCTCTGACCCCAACCGCCGACCCCGCATATATTTCTGAGTCGGAGTCCGGCAGACTGGCTGCATGTGCCGAAGACAATGACCGACTTGTCAGGGTTCGGCCTATGAGTGTTGCCTTCGTGGTGAAGATGGCATTTTTAAGGAAGGCAAAGACACACCGTATCGGGCAAATCTACTGCCTAGAGTAGCCCATAGTTGTTGCTGTTTGACATTGACCGCTTCGACAAGCCTTGACTGCCCTGGTAAATGGGCGTTATATTCTTGCAGCACTGAGCCCTAAGGCGGATATCCAGTGAACGTTGAATATCATTGTTCACTAAAAAGGATATGGGGGATGTTGATGGCCGCACGGAATGCGGCTTTGTAGCTTTCGGTCATGGTCCGGAGTAACGAATACTGGTTCTTCTACCCCCTAAAATGTTGTTAACGCCATCACCCCTCCTCCGCCGAACACCATGCGCATTTGCAGCTGATTTCGAGCGGTGCCGTATACATGGTAGGACTAATCGCAGGCCCATATGCGATACGAGACCCAAGAGACGGATATAACTTCGCATGGTATTTCTTATATGGATAATGCGAGAAGTTACGTATAGGCACTTTCATGCTGAACCCTCCTCTTTGCCTAGCTTTGCAGGAATGGAATGAGTGCTTCCCCAGGGGGACCCTCGCTGCGGGCACCTCTACGTTCCCTGTCGTCCCCAGATGCAGTGCCCAACAGGCGGATCAAGGCCTGCAGCAGGGCCTATCTCAGCCGATCCAGGGAGGGCAACGGGTGGTTTGGTTGATGCTGGTGGCATACTGCGCTTCTTCGGCGAACCGGCGGCAGTGATCCACTCTGCTCGTTTATACTACGACGGTATGCACAATGGCTAAGACTCAAGGCATATATTTTAAGCCTCTACATGTTTCTAAAGCGGTGCGTGAAGAGATGTCCAAGTCTAGATATGGTCGAACGGAGTGGTAGATATATTAACGAATTATAAGGAACCTCTTTTGGAGACAAGGAGTTCCCGCGAGAGTTCGCAATATTCGGGCGCCGAGCTCAGTACCACTAACCAATATATTCTTTACTCTACAGAGGTACCATGTGTATCTGACGTTACCAAAGTGAAAGCCGTAGGACGGTACGCTCAACCTGAAGCAAATAATAAGGGAGGTTCCAGGACCCAGATATTCTCAGCCCCGGCCGGAAATGAGTGGTTAAAGATATATAACAAGCGTCTGACATCAACCAATGCCTGC
Organism: Monosporascus sp. 5C6A; assembly: GCA_004155035.1. Classification (NCBI taxonomy): domain Eukaryota; kingdom Fungi; phylum Ascomycota; class Sordariomycetes; order Xylariales; genus Monosporascus; species Monosporascus sp. 5C6A. Next base: position 154,469 of record QJOB01000052.1, on the reverse strand, counting down.
GTTTGCTTGTCGTAGATCTTCGTGTCGCCCATAGCAGGTAGCTATGGTGGGTGGGTCACTAATTTGGAGGCTTAAGCTAGCCGACTATCGCAACTGATTAGGGAATCCGGGGTAATCTCAAGCATCTTGATTGGCCGTAAATTCAAGGTACCAGCCACAGTGACCACCGCCGAATCAGCCCACTAAGTTACAGCGAAGTTCAGCCCTGGAAACCCTTCAAGCCAAGCTCCATCCGTCTTCAACTTTCTCAATTTCCGCATGCATCATCTTTCACCATGGCGCCAGTATCGCGTTACGACCACGATAATATCGAGCGTAAGGAGGAGACCCCCTTTCTTCCCTCTCTCTCACCGCCCCGTCACCTAACCTCACTAGATCGACACCTAGACTAACCAACCCACTCTCCCCCCAATACAGAAAAGCTCAAAGACACGATCCAGTCGCTGTACCAGATCCTCGTGCAAGTGAGCGCCTACGACAGCACCACCACCGGCGGCACCGGCACGCCCGGCTCCTCGTCGGGCCCGCAGTCGCGCGACGTGCTGGCGTCGGAGCTGCGCGCGCTGAGCCGCAGCCTGCAGGCGGTGCACGCGGCGGCGGGCGCCGAGGGCAGCCTCCCCGCCGTGCCGCCGGAGCTCGTGCACTACGTCGAGGGCGGGCGCAACCCGGACATCTACACGCGCGAGTTCGTCGAGCTCGTGCGCCGCGGCAACCAGCTCATGCGCGGCAAGCAGGCCGCCTTCGCCTCCTTCCGCGACGTGCTCGCCGCCGAGATGGCCGCCGCCATGCCCGAGCTGCGCGACGACGCCGCGCGGGTCGTCGCCGCCACCACGCCCGGCGCCGCCGCTGGCGGTGGCGCTGCGGCGGTGGGGCCGGGGGCTTCCGGTGGGTCGGCGACGACGACGACGACGACGACGGGTCCGTGAAGAGAGGATGGCGGTAATGGCGATCACGGCGGCGAGAGTGTCGAGACCTGAACGATTGCGGTGGATTGGTGGCGGAGCAGCAATTTTGCGCTTCCGGGTGGTATGGCGTTACGGACGGATATAATATCAGGGGCGGCTACGGAGATAACATACATTGCAGGTGTCTTAGGCTGCTTTATAGCGATGACGGTGGTATGTCTTTCTGCTAATTACTTTGATATCATGTCTCCCCGCACTGTCAAGCCGGTCAGATTACATTAGGGCAGCTTTCTCCTGGTATCACCTGCTGCTACCACTCCATGGCGAATGAATGTAGAGGGCGGTTCGTGTTAGACTTCAGACGGCTCGTCAGCAGGCTGGGTAGCCGAGGAGTCAAGGGCGGGTGGTTTGGTCTACCGAACGCAGCCAAGTCAGGGGCCAAAGGAGATAGCCTAAGCAGGCATCACCCTTGAGCGCAAGCCATGTTCAGAAAGGCAAATATGCCCGTATCCGCGACAGAAGACAACGTTTGGTAAATATCGGCATTGGTAATTACCGAATATCGCAGGCAAGCACCTCGCAATCCCAGATTTTTATCTACCACAATGCCGTCCGCCCGCGATCCCAGAATCCATCAGATTCATGCATCTCTCGGAAGTCCAGTATCTACATTAGTCGCTCCTGTATGTACTAGTAGTACCCAGCAGTGAGTGACCCCTAAAAGCCGACGATCAAATCAACCTTTGAGCAACTTGGCGAGCTCCGCGACGACGGCGTCGCCGACCTCCTTGGTGCCGGCCGAGCCGCCGAGGTCCTTGGTCCGGAGGCCGCCGTCGATGATGTTCCTGACGGCGGCCTCGATGGCGTCGGCCTCCCTGGGCAGGCGCAGCGAGTACCGGCACATCATGGCGACGGACAGGATGGTTCCGATGGGGTTCACGATGCCCTTGCCGGAGATGTCGGGCGCGGAGCCTGTTAGTTTCGCCTAGGTGTCAGTACATCGCACGCATATACGTTATGCCCGTCATAAACCCGCCCAGATCAAAGTAAAGAAGGCAATTTTGCGCAAAGCGGAGGAACAAGAAAGACTTACCGTGAATCGGCTCAAAGATACCATTGCCGCCATCCGCGAGGCTGGCTGAGGGGCTGAGGCCGATGCTTCCGGGGATGGCGCTCGCCTCGTCGCTGATGATGTCGCCGAAGAGGTTGCTCGTGACGATGACGCCGTTCAGCTGGGACGGGTTCTTGACCATGATGAGGGCGGCGCTGTCGATGAGCTGGTGCTGCAGTTTTAGGTTGGGGAACTCGCGCGCGAACGTCTCGCTCATCACGCGCCGCCACAGCCGGCTCGTTGCCAGCACGTTGGCTTTATCGAGGCTCCAGACGGGGGCGGGCGGGTTCCTAGCCAGCGCGAGGCGCGCCGCGAGGCGGGCGACGCGCTCGATCTCGGGCCGCGAGTAGGGCTCCGTGTCCTGCGCGAAGCCCTCCCTCCCGTCGTCGCCGTCCTCTATCTAACCATCCGTAATTAAGATTTACCTTCTTTTCCCTATTCTTTGTTAATGCAAAACTTACCCGGTCACCGAAGTAGATGCCGCCCGTCAATTCGCGCACGATGGTGAAGTCGGTGCCACGGCACACGTCGGCCTTGAGCGGCGAGTAGTCGACGAGCGCGTCCGAGGGGAAGAAGCACGGCCGCAGGTTGCCGTACGTGCCCATCTCCTTGCGCAGCCGCAGCAGGCCCTGTTCCGGCCGCACCGCCCCCGTGCCCCACTCGGGCCCCCCGATGGCGCCCAGCAGCACCGCGTCCGCCGCCTTGGCCGCCGCGAGCGCCTCCTCCGTGAGCGGTGTGCCGTGTGCGTTTATCGAGCACTAGATCAGGGGCGCGCCGGGTTGCGAGGTTAGTCGGGATGGTACATTATGTTAAGCCACTACCGCTTGCTTGCTTGCTTGCATATTCGCTTGTAGTGGGTGGGAAGAGTTGTCTCGGCATAGAAGAGGAAGGGGAGGCGACTTTCCATTGCCGGAGGTAGGGCTCTCAGGAACGACAGCAGAAAATGGGATGGAAAGGAGGAGGCCATTGGGGGACGTACACCACCGAGAAGATGTTCCTGGAGGTTGAACTTGCCGGCCGAGGGACTGTTGGCCTCAATTGCCTTGAGAACCTGCACCAATTCGTCGTTGTTAGAGTGCCATTGGGCGAAATCAGTCGCGGGAGTAGCGACGTGATAATACCTTGATAGCCTCGGCTACGACCTATATGGATTTGCTTGCTTATTAGCCCTGCTACCTACTCGTTGCAATTGCAGTACCGGAGAGCTCGGCCTCCGCATTGAGAAAGAACAACGCACCTCGGGACCGCAATGGTCGCCAGCGAATACGACGATGTTGTGAGACGCCATTTTGGGAGGGATAAGATATAGAGAAATATCAGAAGACGCGGAATGTTGGTATCTCGGTCGTGGTATACTGCGTGTCTGTGGTGCATCTATACTATATCCGGCGATGCCCCGCGGCAAGTTGAACTTTCGGGAGCTACCCCACTATCCGACATCGGAGGTTATTTTCTAGACTACGTTCTTACTGCCCCGAAATCCGCGATGTCTATCTCGTCTGCCAGCTCTTTCGGACACCTGGGTAACTTTTCTAATCATTTTTTCAATCTGGAATTCATCCGAGATACCAACCTCCCTAACAGCCCCTCTATACTAGAACCTCAGATGTCTACCAGCTACCTAGATAGCTCCGAAACAAAGCCGAGATTCGCATGTAGACGCCTAGCACTACTGAGCTTCCGATGGAGTAGCAAGAGAGCCCGGGTAGCAGTTGCACAAGACATGATGCCGGGAAAGAAGAGGGGCATAAGGTAACCACTGGAGACGAAAGCCTCAACAAAGATGAAGCTAGTTCCCTTCTTCACGAGCCCACTTATATGGCTACGTAGTGTTTCCTTTGGGAGGACCTTCAGGGATATAGTATAAGAACAAGGTGAACAGTGGTGAGATGTCTTGTGGCGTTCTGCTGGGTGCTAGTTAGTGCAGAGTTGAGAAAAGGCACCGGCTACCCCGGCGAAATCTCATCTGGTGGATCATGCACAAAAAGTAGTAAGGCTGGTGGGCAACCTGATGTGTTTGCCGGTCTCCTTACTTCTGAGATTCCACTGTTATATAGGTTAATGGACTACCATAGCGAACCCACTCTATCCTTAGCTTGATATTGGTCTTGTAAGTGCGGTTGATCCGATGGCCCTCAATAGCTGTTCGGTAGACCGGAGATGGATGGGTTCCACGACCCCTAGTAGTAGGGCAAGAAGCAACATCCGAAGATATATGTCGGAGAAGACCGGTCCTCGGCTTCGGCAACCATATATGAGTTTTATCGAACGGCTCAGGGCTCTTTTGACAGTGCCAAATGCTTTCTTAGCCTCGACTGAGTGGCGATCCGATAGGTCTGCTTCGGGAGGCACGATATATGGGATATATTTCTATTGTCGTGTTGCTATCACATAGTTCAAGCTTAATGATAAGGGTTAGCGAGAGTAACGTTGCGAAATCCGGAGGTGCTTCCGCCATCCCGTCCTTACGCGAGGTTCGTAACAGGGAATATTCCCCATTGGGCGACCGGCAATCTCACGCATTTCATGCGCGGCAGAACCCGGGTCGTAGGCGGCTTGCGGCACTCCTTTCTGTGTGCGGCTAATACATTGAGACGGGCATTTCATGTAAGTGGCACGGGATTGTCAGATAAGTGAGTGGTCTTGTGTTGCAAGCGTTGGACTTCCATTCTCTCCTCCCATTGGCCTCGGCCCGTGATTTTCGAGAGCTGGGCTGGCGTCAAAAAGATAGCGAGTAGGAGCATCAAGGAGCCGCTAATGATCATTATGTAGGGACCTAAAACAGGTAATTTCAAGAGATGACCATGTCGCACGACAAGGGGAGCGGTGAGAAGACTGCTATTCTCCCTTGCTGCAACCACAACTGGCCTTCTTCTAGCTGTTACCTCACCAGATCCGGAGCCTTTGAACAGCCTTTGCGGCAACCAATTCGGAAGGTGTATGGGCGGCATGAATAGGAACCTTACTTTAAGTGCTTGCATACCAACATCCTTAAACATCAGTGGTGCGATTGAGCAGTGGCGAGACCTGTGACTTCAAGGTTATGCATCTCCCACTGCTGTACCATTTACATGCGGTCTTGGTTTGACATTGACGCAATTGCCGGCTAGCACACGCCGCATAAGCCCCAAACTATTGGACGCAGGAGTAGGAGGTCGCCGCCAGCATGTGGTTGCGCAACTCAGGGGGGCGCTATGCACACACATGCACACACATGCACACCCACGGCCGCGGGTTGGTATTGGCGCTTGTAGAAGCAGTTGAAGGCGCGAAGCCAAAGCAGGAACTGCAGCCAACACCGAGACGATCTGCGCCTAAGCGTATGGTCGAAGCTGTGACAGGAAATACCCTTCTGTTATACGCGCCTAACAGCGGTCCACTTTATGATCGAGTCAGGACGGCAAAATTGGGTATGCAGATATCGAATATATCGCGGCGCAGCTTACCTTGTGTAGTAGGTGTTTAGTCTAGCAACCTCATTCGTCTGTTTGCGAAGTTTAAATAGGGAACTGAAGGATGTAAATGAAAAACATGCCACTTCCGGTAGACGCTCTGCGTAGATATTTAATGGATGACGCACCTGTATTACTTTATATGCATCCTATGAGAATTACTGTGGCAACTGCCATAGACATCAAATTTGTAGTGCGTTTTGATAGTGCTGTCCATGGCGAATTCGTGGGGCCCTATCAATCGGTTGAGTCACGGAAGGCCGGCGACACTTTTTATGCAGGTGGGGCATCTCCAGTCTAGGGCTCAAATCGCACTTACGAATTGGATTTAAGCTACAAACCCAAGAGCCTTCCGCATCGTCGCATTCTAGTTTATTAACGTTAGTGCAACCTACTTCGCCGCTTCATTATGTCACAGGCGACGGCAATGGCAAGGCCGTATCCTATTATAATTTTCAGTCATCTAATTTACCCAATGCACATGAAGCAACAGGCGCTCGATGTATACTTGGCCGATATACGTTCCCGGTTCTTCTGACCTCCCCCCCCCCCTGAATTGGTCCGGTACCAGGTCAGCGGCTCTTTATAGATGTGCCGGATAATGTCAAAAGCTACGAACGACGCCGAATGGATCCATCCCGGTTGCTGCCTGCACTGCTGCAACCCATTACCGGGGTTCCATACCCAGCCTTATTATGTCATTCGTCGGGCGCCTATCCACCTCATCAGTTGCCTACACGGGGTCTGTGAAGAGTGGGAGGTCGGAGCACTAATGTACCCGTAAATATGCAAGTTCCAACTCAACTCCGTCCCAGGACAAATTCCCAACTTTAGCAATCGTTAACACCAGCACAGACCCTCTTAATCTCTACTAAACCTACCGGCCAAACCCTACATTTTTGTTCTAACGTCTTTTCACAACTTCATCTAACCCTATTGGCTGTGTGTGTGTCTTGTCCGCCTGCCTTTACAAATTACGGATACGCATTTTTAGGGGTTCTTGAAGGAGGACGATTAATGAAGATTTATTTATGAATAATACAGGAACTTGACGAGCAAACTCCTTGCAGACCCCGCGGCCCGCGCTTAACCTCCGACTTTACCAAGTGAGGTCTTTGCTGACGATTGCGTTTGCTTCTCACTAGGCCTGGTTCCCACTTCACGACTATACATAGACGTAATGTACAATGAATCATGATATACGACCTTCGAAATTAAAAACCGGCAAAAACAGTCGCACCCACCGCCTGTTTTGTATCTAGCCTCAGTCTTTCTGCTTTACTGTTTGGCTATCAACCACCTTCTCTCCCGTTGGATTCAGGAGCGAGAACAAGCATCTTGGGTGCTCGGATGTTACGGTCAGCTCAGCTCAGAGACTCGACGGCCGCTAGACTACAATTGCTATGAGTGGGGATTGTCCACCGTCCAGGCAAGACACACGCTCCCTCCTGCGGCCCCCGAGTGTCTCGGTTCTAACCTACCAGTATACCACAGCTTTGGTGATCCAAACGCTCATCCCCCAACACCGAAAGATACACCAACATCTTCCGTGTTCCCGAGCCCCCTATTCGAGATACCCAAGAACCATCAAGGCTCATTCGACGAGTCTGCCTCTGGTGGTTGGACCCCCCGGTTTGCCGAAGAGTACCCCGTCTTCAACTCGACCCCGGGCAATCTCGGGGCATTACAGGGCCAGTTCCTTGACTTCTCGGCATCGACGCAGTTTCTCCCCTCCCCAGGACACAAGAGATCTCTATCCACTGAAGACGTCGCTGCTCAGTTAGCATCCCATGTCAATCATCTTTCCCCGAATCCAAACCTTCCCTTACCACCGGTCGACCCCTCAAGAAGGCTCCTGTCATCTTCCGGCCCCTTGGCAACAGGCAGTTGCTTGATAGAAGGTCGCCGGCCTTCTTTTCAGCAAGGGTCTGCTAAGAAGACTTGCCGGGAAGCTGTGCAGGACGCCCCAACTCAAACGGCCACACCGCCATCGTCTGGATCTGGCCGCAGCCGAGAACGCAAGATTGCCCCGAGGCTCCCAACCGAGACCATGCAGGATGATCAGGTTTTTGGGCAGGAGTATGTGGTTGATGCGGCACAGCAGCAGAATATGGCAAATTTCGTGACGGCGCCAGCCGACATGTTCGCGTATCCAATATCCGGACCGGCAACTGCTCCTGCTTTCACCGACTCACGTTCGTTCTGGGACGCCGACATGGGTAGCATGGATCTTGATTTCTCTCCTACTGGCGCCGACGTTTTCCAGACGTCAAATCATCCGCCCATGAACTCACTGGACTGGGGAAAGCAGAACCAGATGTTCCAAGAAACCGCAGCAGTGCCGCAGCAAAATCAAGAAAACAGGGCTCCACCTACTAGAAAAGAGCGAGCATTGGCGCCAAAGCCATTGGTTAATATAGATACAAGCACTCCTGATATGGCTATGTTCAGCGCCTCGTTCCCCACTCCGGTGGAAGATGCCTTCGCCATGATGAACCAGGGCAATGGTGTGGATCCTGGGCTTCTCTTCACGGGACCTCCTCCGTCGAGCGTGGATGCGGCTATGTTCGATCCTATGGCACAGCCATCCCTAATGCAATCATTCTCGCAAGCTGATCTGGTCAGGTCGCCTATGAAGCAACCCGTGAAAGGAGAACTTCGTCGTTCAGCTAGTACCAAGGATACAATGGCAAGTAGGAAAGTCGATCGTGCTTCGGCAAGCTCGCCGGTCAAGTCTTCAGGCCGCCCAGGTCTGTCCCGTAGCTTCAGTGAGAACAGAGGCAAGAAGCCTCCCGGAAGAGCTTCGACGCTGCCGACCTTAGCACCAGCCATTAAGCCAGCGGCCCAGCCGCAGAATCCCCCCCGGCCCGCGGCCCAGAGTGCGAGATCAAATGGCAGGACGTCGCCGATAAAGAATCAACATCACCGGCTATCTACACTGAGTTCTATCCCAGAAGCCACAGCGCCGCGGTTACGGACGTCCGTCAAATTCACAATTGACTCCCGAGGGCGAGCCCGAGCGGAGACAACAACCGTGATCGAAGAGGGCGAAGAAGAGGACGCCGTGCGTACTATTATCCGGAACCGGAAAAAGAGCCGTAGTCGCAGCAGAAGCAAGCACTGGGATTCCTCCGAAGATGACCAATCATCCACAGATGATGAGCCGATAATTATACCTAGCCGGAACGCGTCTTTCGCACTGCCGGATGCACGGAAGCCCACCTTGGCACAATCTTTCCTTTCGTCCCACTGCAGTATAAGTGAGCAGAACCCTAGTAGCCTAGGGGTTCACTACAACGAACAGGATTCCGCCCATAATGATGCTGAAAGCGAAGCCGAAACTGTCATGAACTGGCCCGAGACCGGTCGCGGCGATGCAGCAAGTGAACTGCGCAAAGTGGTCGAAAATCGCCAGAAGAAAATGTCCCTGAACACGAGCCAGCGCTTCGTATCGGGACCGCCCTATAGCAGCGCGAGTACCAGCTCTTCTACCACATTAACAGACGCCAGCCTGTCCACCCCTTCAACCGTTAGGGGAAATCGTATCAGATGTGTCTGCAATACCACCACTAGCCGCATTAACGGGGACGGCTATTTGGTTCATTGGTAAGAATTCCTTTATCCCTTCCCCTCGGCTAAATTTCATCCCATTGATAGCTCCGCCCCTGCTTATCCTAAGATCTTGACTAAACTCGATTACTCTAGTGAATCGTGTGAGATGTGGCTTCACGGCAAATGCATCAACATAACGCGCCATACGCTCCCCCGGGTCTACATCTGCGCCTTCTGCGCCAACTTGCCCAATGCACACGGGGCCCGCGGCCAACAGGCAAGGAGAGGCGGGGGAGGCTCGAAGCCGAGGGCGACGGCCGCGTCTCCGCTGGGTCACAAGTCTTTTAAGTCGTTCAGGTGACGATTCGAAGGCCGCGAAACGTGACGGTGGCTAATTGCACGATGCTAATGTGAGACATGGGTTACGGCTCCGAATCGGGCAGCGAACTGGGTGGAGGCAACGCGTTGGATGCGAGACGACCGGAAGGGCTAAGGGGCCCTCACGCATATGATGATACCCGACCTTCATGCCTGTGAGTTATGATAAATATAAACGAGAAACGCTGGATAGACAAGCAACTACTTGGATCCTGATTATGGCTTGAGCTGCAAACCGGGGCACGCCTTCGACATGACACGGTGCTGTAGGGACTAACTAACAACGATAAAGAACTCAATTCATGCCACAAAGCAGAGAGACCCTGCTGAAGTAGGAGGAGCCTAGTAATACCAACCAGTCCGGACGGTCGGTCAATCTGAACGTCATCCATCAGGCTGGATCCGCTCCCATTACTGCTGGCCGCCGGATGCACAGACGCTGCCCAGCGCTTTTAGCCCACGTTAAGAAGTGTCCAAGTAGCCGCGGCTCACTCCACCCATTTTTTCTTTTCTTTTAATTCATCCCCCGGCGGAGACGTCGACCGCATGGATGGATAGACTGTTGTTTCCCTGAGACGGGGACGGTTCCCAACCAACCGACACACCGAAGTGGCACGCACGAAAAGCAGACGAGACGATGGGCGGTGAAAAAACATTGCGTTTCCTCACCATAAGAAGTGGGTAGTCAGCCAATCACCGTTGTCGTCAGCCTGAGGAAGGGATGGAGGGACTATGTATGGCGCGCACGTAGCACCCGACCCTCCCTTTCCCGTCCCCCGCGCCCTGTGCTGACTGTTCTCATGCTGCGTGCGATCACTCATTCACCATCGCTCCGACACGGGCCTATCGCGCTTATTACTTGCTCATATCTACTCGGACGGAAAGTTGGCGACTTCCCAGAACAAAACGAGGGGAGGGAGCAGTACCGTCCGCGACCGCGCCTGGAGATGTGTTCGATGACGGCTTATTAGGGTGTCTGTCTGGATTAGGAGAAACTCGGCTCCCACCCACCCACTCAGCCAGCCAGCCACGACCATATCACAATCTCGTACGTAACCAAAGGCACCGGCCAGGGCAATTCTGGTAAGCACGGTCAAGGGAGCTATTCCTTCATCGTCGATTTGTGCATCTATATATATGTACTGCGAAGCAAAAAACGAGCAGGACAAAACAAAACAAAAACCAAGTCAGCTAGCTAGCAGCGACGGATATCTCTCCGCGTTTTTAAAAGAAGGACCACCCGCAGAACCATCCATCCATCCCTTGCCGATATATAAAAATCCGCTCTTGGGGAAAAGGGGGGGTTGCACGACCGGAGATCCTCCGCTGCGCTGCAGCGGCGAGGAGGCCTAGTGGCAGAACCCGCCTATCACCCGGTTGACGTATATATCGATTATTATGATTATGATGATAATAACATCAATATATGTATCGTCATCCTCCTCTTTCTCTTCTTGGTCCCTCCTTCTCCAGCCCGCCGACCATTTCCACCAGGGGTATCAGGTAATAACTAACTACGGAAAAACTATCTACTATTGAACCGGGGAAGAAAACAAGATCGAAAACCAGAAGACGCAGGGGGGGAATGGCGTGCAAAATTCGCAAATGTGCAATGAATGACAGCAGAGATGAATGATGAACCAAAATTCTCCGTGGGATGCACGCTGGACGGCCGTGATGATCGTGTACTATCTCGTCGACTCGAGATATTTGGCAAACACCGAAGGGAAGTCTGCCGAACTAGATGGCTTGCGTCTCTGCTCTTTAACACTTTGAGGTGTGGCAGTTTCGAAACCTCAGTCCGTGTCGTTCGCTCCTTGCTGAATGCCGCCGATCCCCGTGGGCAGTATCCACCACCGCCCGTTCCCGCAGCGAATGGGGTAAGCCAGTTGATATCGATGTATATCCGCCGAGATGAGAGGAGAACGAGAAAGGACATGCGATGCCCCGCCAAGATGCTGCCACCCGGATAGGTCCTTTAACCCCTGAATCCAGTCTATACCAAATTTCCGTTTCGTCGCCGAATGAATACAAGGAAATGTTTCGTAACGCGTTCAGGCTGATGATGGTTTAGACATGAAAAATCGTCGTGATAAAAATGAACTGATATTCCTGCTCTCAGATCATGTTGGACATCCCGTCGCACGCGGGGTAAGTCTGTTGCGGTTGAAGTTGACCTGGTTGCAAGGGCTGTTCTCGGGTTCCCATGGAGGCCGACTGCACGAAGCCCGAAGCCGGCGTCGTAGCCATAGACTCTGAAGCGGCTCGCAGCTGTGGAGTTGACGGTACAGGAGGCTCAACCTTGGATTTCGATATTTGGGGAGCTGCGACTCTCGAGTGGCTGTTCTCGCGTCGTCTCTTAGATGCATCCTTGACCTTCGGATGAGTGTGGCACTTCAGAATAGTCAGCCTTCTGCGTCAACGTCAGTGTTTAAACGAGTCGCATCATACCTTGTACGCGTGTCTGAACCAGGTAGTTCCCTTCTTCTTGCTGCTCACTAACGCAATCCAGTCGCTGCAGCTGCCACAGAGACCTTCCCAGACATCCGGGTTCCCGTCCATCCTCCTTTTCTCTTGAGGCTCTTGAAACGGGCTGCCTGTGGCCGCACTGATACCGTGGGTGAAACTCTTGTCGTACCAGAACGCAGAATTCTTCAGCACCAGCCAGCGCCCCGGTTTGCAGATACCGCACCATCCCTCTCTCTTGTTTCCATGCCCACGTACCCATCTCGGCGTGTAGAGATCGCCCTCGAATCGTAGTTCTTGTTCGTGTGGGATGAGGTCCGGATCTTCCGGATTCATGTCCTCAGGGGGTGGCGGGATTTGCTGTTCGTTCAGAGAGGCGTACAAATCTGGCGGATCAGAAAGATCGGTATAGTGGTTATGAAGCGAATGCGGATCAGCGTTACTCTGAAGCATTCTAAAGAGTCCGTGCGACAATAACTGCGGCGGAGTCTCAAAGTTGGGTATCTCTGCGGGATGGAACACATGCGACGGCACCTGAGATGGGACGAACATGCCGTTTTGGAAGGCCGGCGGTTGCGGTATCAAGAATGGATGCTGCTGCGCGGCTTGGAGATTACCAAAGTTCAAAGGGAGCGGATTATTCGACACCGTAGGCGAAGAGTGCCTCGACATAACGCGATGGCCGAATGCATCGTGTGTATGGTGGTAAACGAAGGGCGTTGCTCGACGCGGGGTGCCGTAAGTCCCTGTGGACCATCTCTTGTTCCTTGCGCTGCTGTCGGCGTTATACGGTGCAGACCTTATGCCTGGGCGAGGAGATGGCGAGGCGCCACGGCCCCGACTCTGCGCACGGACAAGTTCAGTACGGTTATGAGGCGTCATCCGGGGAGATGCGACGGGCGATAATTGTGTCGATGACATGAGCGAGTTCCTGTTAGACAGAGGTGGGTAATCCGACGTGAGAGATGGCGCCTCGGAATGAGTGGTAGAGAAGTCGTCGTACGACGGCATGTCTGAGAAACCGCCAGTAGTCGACATGGTGAAGGACGAGCCAGACATGCGGCGAGTAAGGTTCGATCCGGGCTCAAAGTTCATGGGGTCGTTTTCCACCTGGGATCCTTGGCATCTGAGATCCAGGACCGGAATAGCCTCGTCGGAGGTGAAAGCCTGACCAATACCCATATCGCCGTCGAAATTCGGCATGTCTATAGGGTCGTCGCACAGCTTCGTTGTCCAGTGTTCTATGCCAACATTTTAGCATTTATGTGTGACATCCGCCAGGGGTACTTACGGCTCTCAATATTGGTAGCTGGGTAGAAATCCTGGTGCATTGACACGGGTCTCGACATCGAATCGCTCGGCGTTTGTATCGAGAAGTTGGAACACACATCCCACGAGGGCACAGTGCCGTACTCCTCCCCGGCGCAGTACGAAAAGCCTTCATGGATAGTTGCAGGTCTCGGTCGCAGACCTTGAGACGAAGGCGCCGTCCACCCACCTACTGGTGCTTCCATGGTTTCCATCCCATCTGACATCTCGTTTCCATTCGGCATTGCGAAAGGTGTCCCGATTAGCGGGGTGTCTCTCCTGGCAGCCTTATTCATGTCGAATACGAAACCATGCGAGTGCTGCATCTGCTGCGATTGCCTATAGTCGCATAAGTTTCCGGCATAATTACAAGTCCAGGGTGAGCCCTTACAGTTGTGTCTGATTTGGGTCCATGACTCAAAGACACAGACGAGAAGAATGAGGTGTATCTGAAGTGTTGCTATAGACCATAGAAGAGAGTGTCAGTCGAGTATAAACTACGACGATATCCAGCAGCCAGAGGAGGCAAAAAGAACGACTGTTCCAAGGCCCGGGGATGATGCCTATTGTGGAGTGTGGCCAGGCGATCTACTCTAACTTACATGGCTATAATAGCATGTGCTATGATCTATATGAGTGCCCTCTAATTTCTGGTATGGCGGAAGCTAGCAAAGAGCGCGTGGATTTTGATTTTGTGAGATGATAAGTCCGACGTCGGTATAGAAGAGAACGTGTAGGGAGAAAGATATCCGTTTCTTGCCGTGGGCCTTGTTCTTCCTAAGGAACGTGGTGAGTTGTCAGTAGAGAGAACGACTCGTTAGACGACTAGTGCCTCGGTTGGATAGGCTGGCGTGTCCCGTGGAAAAAAGAGCCAGCTCCTAGTATTATAAACCAGAAGGGAGATAACGAGTGTAAGTGAAGAATGGGACGAAAGGAGCGGCTTGGCGTGGGAAATGCTGAATAGTACAGGAAGAGAAGGCGAGGCGAAAGAGGACCAAGTGAGCGAAGTAGATGGGGGCGGCCGATGCGGCACCCCAGATGTATATGAGAGGTAGTGGGTGGGAATAGGATGAGCCAGTATGGTCAGACGGATGGGCCTCGGAACGCCGGTAGGAGTGAAGCCGGGTTCCTTGATACAAACCGGGCCACAGTCTGTGGTCGTAGAGGAGACGCTGGCGTGCGAGATCCTGCTTGGCTTTCTGAAAAGAGACTCCTAGAGGGGTGAGCCAAAGCGGGCCCGGAGCAAGAGCCCTGCAGGGATTTGCACCACAGGGTTCAGAGGGTCGCATCTCGTCAATACGTAGTAGTTAACGTCCAGCGGTGTGGGGCGCACAATAGTACCCGGGAATAGCGGACGGCAACATAGATTAAACATAGACTTCGGGCAGGTGTATGCGCGTAAGATGTGAGGAGTGGTCGAGGAACTAAGTGGGAACCAGGAACCGCCCCGGTCACTTCAAAAGCGTATCCATGGAGTTGGCTACCATTTCGGGATGGTGGAAACAGGGATCGGGATATCACAGGGCCAGCCCACCCTGATACTGGACGGAATAGGAATTTGAAAATGGGTCCACTGCCTGTCGTTTGGGTGTTAAAGCCACGTCCACGGCAGAAATTGCATGTTTTTGAGATAGCAGTCTCTCTCTACTCGCTCGGTCGAGGCGCCAAGGAGGGGAGCCCACCGACCGGGTGGGTTGTCATAAATTGTCCTACAATATAGAGAAAGGGAAAACCCAAGACCTGGCTTGTAGGCTAAGAAGAAGTGATGACGCACGGCGGGCCGTCGCAACGAATTAACAGTCTTGCTCTAGAGAGATCCCTTGGGCTAGTTCACCATCGGCCCCATCGGGCATTTTTTGAAATTGTATGACACTACCGCGGCATAGAGTGACCCGGATACGTCGATCTGGAGAAGTTAAGTTCTGGATGCCAGGAATAACAGACGTATTAGATCTTGTGTTATAGAAACATACATGGTGTACTGTGGGTGGTGTGCAGCTTCTCCGCATAACTAGCTAATTCTGACCTGCACCAAAGGAAGCTGCAGTACTAAGGTAGATTTCCCCCAGAGAAAAGTGGCGATGTCGTAATCGAGGATTGCTGACAGAATATCACATTCGGTATGGCTGCTTCGCCCGTTGGGCTAGAGCCGGACTTTCGACCAACCGAGAGTCACCAAATACGAAAGACGATGCGAGTCTGCTAGAAGTTTTCTTCAAAGAGGCTGGGCAGCCGGGCAGTCTATCCGAACTGCGGAAGATAACGCATGTAAGAGGAATAGATGCATCATGGCCCAGTCGGTCACGATTTGTCATGCTGAGGTAGCAATGGTGAGACTGGTTCGCAGTCTCAAAGGGGAACAACGGCATGCAGATGCGTATGCTACTCCGACAGAGTGCTTCAAAAAGAATGAGGCGCTGCTTGCAACCCATTCCAGACCTGATACTCTGACGGCAGAATAGCCGGGGGGGGCGACGTTGACGCTGAGACAGGAGGGCTGAGGCGGAGTCGATTTAACGTTAGACTTCGTTGGATAGCTACCTAGCTAGACAGAGGTCGAGTGTACGGTTGCGGTAGAACAACCTTGGAAGCCTGTCAATTGCCGACTGGGCTGATCGAGGAGACTGGATGGTGGTATAAAGACTAGGCGAGCCTCACACCCTATGGAGACTTTCGGTGATATATGCCAGGTATGAAGTAGATACCCGGATAAACTCGATGGAGGGTAAAATAAAGGTTGCGAAGCATCTCGGATAGACCACTTATGATCGACTGGGAGCCACGGAGGGGGGTCCGATTGGGAGCAGTTTAACTTCATGTCGAGGTTGGCTTGGACCATGCTCAACGAGTCAGCTTTTTGGTAAGAGGCGAACAATCGATTGAACAGAATTCTTTGCGCTATCATTGAATGTTGTCATTGTCAAGTTGTCGGCGCCCGGTCACGTCCATACACAATCCCAGAAAGATGTCGTCGACTTGCTTTGCATTAGTCGCGTTTGAGATCCAATTCTTTGAGGCAGTAGCGGGGTTCTGATTGGGCTACTGCAGGGACAAGGGATTCTGTAACAGAACTTGAAACGCACACCAAGGGCCCCTGCCAAGATGGTCTAACAGTCTAGAGCTCCGGGTAGTCAGGCACCCAAATACCCACCTATGCACCAAGAGAATCTGACCCCACTATGGATGGCAAGGTACCATCGATCTCAATCGGCAATATCGTTCGGGAACTACATACAATCCAACTGGCGCGAGCAAATGCAAATGTGGCTTTTGAGTCTAGTTAGAGTTAGATAGGTATATTGGAAACAACCATCCGTGCTGAGTTGATTATAAGGGAGAAACCGAAGACGCAATCGAAAATAAGCCGGGGGCTCAATTGCTGTTGGGAGTGGAATGTTTTCTCGGAACCAAACGTTTGAATGCTTTCGCCTTGTTTTACTTCATATGTACCCCGTCGTGAGATGTTTCTGCAAGGTTGTTTTAGCAGCAACTCCGCGGCCCTATAATTGCCCACCTAAAACGAAGAAACGGTTGCCAGGACAAGCCCACCTATCAAGCCTACACGTGGATAGCTACCTAGGAGGCAGAGATATCCAGTTCATGTTCGACGGTGCTGGAGTAAAGAGGTACGGGGTTAGGTATTAACCTGAACGACTGATCTCGGACGATGGGACACGTCAACAGCGTGCCCCCCCCCCCTCGAGTTGCAAGTTTCGATACATCGGGCCGAAGAGGTCATGGCACGATATACGTACGCGTGATTCAATAAGACCTGAGCTTTGAGGACGGCAGTAGACCATGACGCGAAAAGATATCGGACCCTCATGATTCACTTCAACGGACATGCGCAACCACCATATTGATAGTGGCCGTTGTCAAGCTGTCAAGCTGTCAAACGCGATCACAGCCGCACAGCGCCCCGTGACATCCACGTAAGCGGGGAATTCTAAGGCGGCACGCGCCGCGCGTTGGCGTCACTACGTTCTTCTTCCATCCTTGTTCGTACGTACAAAGGTATATAGATATCCAAGAATTGCCGCCGGCCCCAGACGGCTCTGCTGTTATGTCTCGTAGACAGGCAGTTAGTCATGCATAGCATTGGTCTCCATTGATCGATATATTAATAACTTACTCAATTTCGGAGGACTCCGTGGCATGTGAGCGGAGAAACCGTGTGGGACCGGACAGCTTCCTTTTTCGATGCGTTGGGTGCCAAGAGCTAATTCCGGAGTTTGGTACATAATGTAGCATTATGGCAGACAAGGCTGATGAGGGGTACATATGTACGAAGATCTGGGCGAGTCCGATCGGCTTTTCAATTTAGAAAGGGAACGGGCGGGTTACATGCATGCTTGCGTAATATCGCCGGTTTCTTTTTATAGAAACGGCCAGTACTTGACTTTCAGTACGTATAGTCCGTGTAACTAACCAACACTTGGTGGATAATGTTGTTCGTTGGTGGGTAGGAAAAGAAAGGTAGTATGCAATAAGGGGGCGTCGCCCATCCTGCTGCAGCAGAATGCATAATGTGCATTTCGAGAATGGTCGAGTCACCGTGACCGTTAACCCAACGTCGCGCGTCGGCCGGGCAAGGGGTTTTTCTGCAAGTCCTCCTCCTTCCACGGCTTCGACGAATCGTTCTGCGGGATCTAGATCCGTTTTGCCGGGGCGGCCTCCTAGCTGCGGGAGCCCTACCTAGTATAGTAAGGCAGCTGTGGCTGTCTTTCGCATGAAGGCGCTGATACCCTTTGGGTAACATATATATTGAACGCTTGTTCTGGCCTTGTCCTATCCCCCCACTCGGAGCCCCACGTAGATCACCGGTTAGTTCGAGAAATGATGAGACGTGTCTCTAAATAGGAATACTATTAAAATTTCCGATACAGGGTCTACCATGGCGTGTTTACGTAGGCACAGGAGAATACAGTCGTCATGTGGGCACGCAGCCACAATCCGGGTAAAATCATATCCATCTCACACTAAGAGGGTGGATCCGTCAGGACATGTGCGTGCCTTTTTACTTCTTTTCGCGTTACGGCTGCCACGCCAAAAGTTGTTAATTAGCCCTATAGCCAAGAAACGCGAAAACAGGTTGATGTGTACGTCTTGTGCGCGGTTCACCAGCGCGGATGGCTCGTTTTGGGTAGGCGGCCGATCGACCGGCCACGCGTTGCATGTCCACCGGGCTCATGGTTCGACTGCCGTAGAAGTTTCGTCTTATCCACCCGTCGCCGTGTTTGACGTTTTAGCTGAGCTACGACCGGTATAACCTGTGATAGGGTGGACGGGTAAGCTAGAGGCGTCAGGCAGGGTGGTAGATCGGTAGGTAAGTCATTGGAGGAGAAGTCGAAGGCTCGATGACACAACATCCCACCCAAAATCTCCTCCTGGCATTCCCACAGAGAATTCCGGAAGTCGCGGAGAAGCCCTGTCCAATCGCATCACCTGGAATTTAAACCAATCACCATCCTCTGGGGGGACCGTGGCATAACGATGCTGGGTTTCCATTCCCTGGTAGGTCCCCTTTACCCAACGCGCTGTTCACACCACTAGGAGATGGCAAGCATATAGGCAGCTGAGGGTCGAGCAAGTTCTCGTCGGTCGCCCCATGATGCCTGTACCTGGTCTTGCCTTTCTTATACCCCTTCGGCTACCGAAGACATGGGAGCGCATCGCAGAGAAAAAACCACGCGTATAGCACCCCGATAAGAAGTCACCGAGCCGTGATCCTGTTGCTCCTCTTTGGAGACCGATCCCAGCTGAGCGGGCCTCCTGTTTCTCATCCCTTCGAGCACTGAAGAGACACGGCTCCGGCCATGAGTGAATATGCCTGGTTGCCGAGGAGACATACTAGAAGCCTAATGGAGGCTTTCCCCCCTCTATGTCGCTAGAGACAGCTCAGGTACCGCCACTCGGGCTGAGCCATGCTAGCCTTGAAAAAAGACCTGCGAGGCCTCCCTGGTTTGTAGCAACAAAACGCTGGTAAATTACTTTAAAGCATGTGATAACCCATAGAGTAGGTACAGTAATGCCCCAAAAGAATCCGCGCACTGATGTACGGATTTTCTTGGTAGGAGCGCACGGAATCTTTTGGCGCATTACCGTAGCTTATTGTACACTTCGGCCGCGAAGAGTTCAGGCGTCAAGATAGTAGGATTCAATAAGCTCGCCTAATCTCAACACATCAGCCATTTTGCCGTCGCGGCCGCACCCCCTGGCGATCAGCTGAGTCCCTGGACGGCAGCTGACTTTAACTCTGCTGCTATTTTCGTCGAGCCCGCACACGCGGGAGTCCCGAGTAGTAGGGTCACTCCTTGTTGATCCTCTTCCAGACCTCGTTCTCAGCCGCTGCAAGCTTCTCTCCCGTCGCCTGGGCCCACTTCATCGCAGCATCCCACACCCCTCCTTCGGACTGCTGCCCTTCCCCTCCAGCGTGGTTGTTGCGCTGGATCCCCGGGTTCTGGTACCTGTCCAGCTCTGAGGCATTCGCGTTCTGGTGATACCCCGGAGGGTGCTGTAAGTTGCGGCCCCCGTAACCTGCAAACGTAGTGGTGGTGGGCCCCTGGTGGCCGTTGGGCGTGGGTGACGGTCCTGTCGCCGTGGACGTCCCCTGCTGCTGGGCTGGATAGGGCGCGGTCGGCGCCGGGATTGACATCTGCGGGGGGTACGGCGTCGTCGCAGACTGCGATGTGCCCTGCTGGGGTTGCGGTGGTTGGTACTTCTCACCTACCTTGGGAGGCGGCGGGAGTGTACTTCTGGCTGCTCCTGGAGGGACAGGAACAGCTCCTGGCTGTGGAGGTGGAGGACCACCGCTCTCTGCTGCCGGGGTGGACGTCGATTGAGGCGCGTAAGCTTGAGTGGTGGCCGTAGGGGTGGGAAGCGACGGCGCTGCACCTGGCTGGGCCGGCGGGTATGGCCTGGTAGAGGAGGTTGATGAGGCTGTCGTTGTAGTCGGCGGTGCAGTACCTGAAGGTGAGGATCCCGCGGGAGCAGCGGTCTGAGGGGTGACCCCAGAAGGCTTCGCAGCGATAGGGCTGTTAGTGAAGACTGTAACGGGCATGATGACCGTGAGAAATGAAGGCTGTTGCGTAAATACTTCGGGGCCGAAAAACCCTAGACTAAAATTTTCTGTTCAGAACAGTAAGATAGACAGCGTCTGTTTTGAGAGGTCCGTCGTCTTATGTCCGAACTCTTATCTGTAAAGGGCGTCTTTGCACTGGCTGTCCAAAATGTGAGTGTCGTGGCTTATTGCCTGCCTACATACAGTATATGTAGAGTGTATGGAAGGCCGAAAAGGCAGTACAGGGAAGAGAAGACCGACGTCATAGGCCGTCAGGTGACTTTAGGCAAACGAGCGCCTATTTAAGGTGCATACTTTGTCTGTGACTCAGGAGTCAAAAATGCTGGCAATAACATAAAAAAGGTAAACTGAGGTTGTAACAGCTTTTATGGCCTTAATGTGCCACGTTTCAGTACTTGCTTTGTGTGACGGTCTTGTTGAAAGACATCGCCATAAGTAGACGACCTGCGAGTGGAAGCAGCCAACTCGACGAATACGGTAACATAAAGAGACCATAATCACTTAGCTTCGGCTACGGGGATTAGGGCCATAATGGATTCGAATCACCGAGGCAAAAAGATTTCTTCTTCAATTAGTCCGCGCTATTCAACGGGCGTATTCATTCCTCGAGCGATCCCGGAATGAGGGGAAAAATGCCACATTCAATAGGTGTTCTGTCCTTTGCCCAAGTTACCTCCTACCTTGCTCTACATCGTTGCTTCGTAGATATAAGTAGCCGATAAGAGTTAGAGCTATCATTATCGTTATCGCTATCGCCGATTGAGCCCCGCAGCGCTATCCCCAGATTGGTATAACGCTTCTCTTTAATAGGCGCAGGAGCGGAAAGCTACCTAACATGCACGCTTAAGGCTACTACTGTATGTACCGTAACACGGCTGCCGCTGATTGAGCAGACGATGACCTGCAAGGACTAAATAGGAGGCTCAAATTCTTCTGATGCCACCAAACTCCATTGACCAGTACCTCCCTAGGTGGTCGATGAATCTTAGGTTAACCTAGAGCCGACAAATATGTGACATGCCCCCGCGTATAACGCATCCAATTCATATTCGTTCCTGCATCTAGAGTATCCGTATCTATATGAGCCGCAGCGATGGTCGGCAAAGTCAGCGAGCGCGTCCTCCTTCGGGAAGGTTTGTCTTCCTTATGAGCTCCTTCGTAGCGGATTGTACTAACGCCATCTCCCAACAAGGACTGGAACGGACCGACAATGGCATGAAGCAGACGAGTTGGCCCGATGTCACTCCCATAAACCAGAAGAATTACTATACGTATGAATATATCACCCGCCATGTTGATTCCGCGAGGCTGACTATCCGACTCTCTCAGGGATTACATGAAGCGCGATGACCAAATACTGGCTCTCCGACTGCAAGCCGAAGCGAATCGGGATCGGCTTGTCCAGAGCGCGAAGGACCGCGATCGAGCACTCGCGCGCAATGGGCACGCCGAAGTCCCATTACCCCTTGCCGATTCCCAGGCTGATGATGGAGCCTCGACCGTTACGGACGGGATGGACCCTTCTAAAATCATCGTCATACATCCAGGAAGTCAGAACCTGAGAATAGGGTTTGCAAGCGATGCGTTGCCCAAGACCATACCTATGGTCCTTGCCACCAAATTTCCCCAGACCGAGTCAGAAATCCACGAAGCCTTGCCGCGGCGCCAATTCGAGGCCAAGACGACGGACGAGCAGTACGGCGAAGAGTGGTCAAAGAAGTACCAGAAGATGTGTAACGACTTGAAGGTCGATATGCGAGCCAACAAGCGCAAAGTTCTACCCAACTCGAAAGAGCTGGTGGTCAATTACAATAGAAGAACGGAGCCCGAAGAGATCCCAAAACACAACGACCCTCTCCAGATCGACTGGACTGAAGTTGAAAGCTTGGAGGATGCTAACTCGGCAGCATCATGTTTCATCGGCCAAGCCGCGCTCCGTGTTCCTGACGATTCGAACCCAAAGTTCAAACTGTGGTGGCCGATAAGGAACGGGTGGATGAATGAAGACGAATACTCGACCGCTGAACATCTCTGGGACGACTTCGAGACTCTGTTGGACAAAGCCATAAGGCGAGAGCTGGGTCTGACTAGGAACAGCGCCTGGAAGAATTACAGTTGCGTCTTCGTCATTCCCGACCTCTACGATAAGAAATACGTCGAGCAGGTCCTCAGGTCTTGCATGACCTGGTTCGAGTTCAGCAGGATATGCTTCATACAGGAGAGCATGGCCGCAACGTTCGGCGCTGGCTATACACAGGCATGCGTCGTTGACGTGGGCGCGCAGAAGACATCGATCGCATGCGTGGAAGACGGGTTGGTTATGGAGGATTCGCGGATCAACCTGAAGTTTGGCGGCTGGGACGTGACGGAAACATTTATCAAGATGATGCTCTACGACAATTTTCCCTACCAAGAGATTAACTTACAGCGGCGATACGACTTCCTACTGGCCGAAGAGCTGAAGATCAAGCACTGCACACTGTCGCAGGCTGACATATCGGTCCAGCTGTACCAGTTCCACGTCAGGGCACCAAATAAACCGACTTACAAATACCAGTTTAAGACGTACGACGAGGTGATTCTGGCGCCCATGGGCTTCTACGACCCGACCATTTTCGACAATTCGGCTAAGCTGCGAGGGCGCCGCAAGCTGATCGACCGCTCCTACAATGCATACGACGTCGATATGCCCGATGACCCGGCCTCAATGGCACAATTTGCCATCCTGGCCCTCATCAAGCCGTCGGTAGCGTCCAATGTGGCCCCTACTAACGGCTTCCATCCGTCCGACCCCAACCTCGCCACTCCGAGCAAGGAGAAGACCCAGCCCTTCAACTTCCTCGCGCGCGGCGACCTCAACGGCACTCCCGCCGGCTCCAACGCTCCGTCGCCCGCCCCCGAGGGGATCTCAACGCCCGTCCCCCCACCAATCTTTCACTTCTCAGGAGGTGGCAGCGCTAACGGCACCGGCAGTCCAGCGCCGACGCCTCAGGCGCAGCGCAACGGTGCCTCCCCGGCCCCGACACCCTCGCAACAGCAACCGCCAGCCGGTATTTTCGTGGACTCGGCGGTGCGCAGCGCGAAGTCGATGGCGGCGGAACGCGACGCCGTGCTTCCCGTGGCGCCGCTCGACATCGCGATCCTGACGTCGATCCAGAACGCGGCGCGGGGGGACGACAAGAAGCTGCGCGACTACCTGGGGTCGATCATGGTGGTCGGAGGCGCGTCCAAGACGCCCAATTTCGCGGCCGTGCTCGAGGAGCGGCTGCGCGGGCGGCGGCCCGATCTGTCGGACCGCATCCTCGTCAGCCGCAGCGCCCGCGACATGGACGAGCAGGTGGTCGTCTGGAAGGGCGCCAGCGTCTTCGCCAAGCTGCCCGTCAACGACTCGTGGATCTCGCCCTTCGAGTTCGAGAGGCTCGGCAGCCGCGCCCTGCACCACAAGGTGCTCTGGGCTTGGTGAGCAGACGGGGGGGCAGGGTATGATAGAACGGGACAGGCCAGGGTGCGTGCGGAACGGGATGGGAAAGAGACCGTATAAGCGCGTAGAATGGGAGGAATAGCTGCTTAACTAGACCCGACCTGCCATCTTAACAGTTACTTTTTCTGGTAGGGACGTGTCGAAAAGCTTTCTGCGGCGTGTAATGTAGGTTCTGGGCTAATCCTTTATCTGCATTGCATCATAGGCGGAGAATATGCGCGCTGCCGTGACGATGACCTTAAGAGGCGTTCAGGCGTCGATCAATATCACATGCGGGAAGGGTTTTACTTCAACTTCTTGATGGTATGCGGAGAGGGTCCTGGCTCCGTGGTTTATCACATAATTGGATATATCATCCCAAGGAGGCTTTGCAGTCATAATTACAGCAACGCATACACGCAATGGAAGGAATACCTGCTAGGACTAAAGGGAGTACCAGACCATTAACAGTGCGCCCTGTTCCTGCAACCCGACGGTCTTGACTATACTGATTACCTACTTATCATGGTGTAAAAGCGAGCCGCATATCTAAGATGTTCGGCCACGCGAAGGATATATTATATCTCGTCCACTTATCCTCAGCTGCGTCGGCCGGGGGCCGGCCAGGGCCGGTGCCCCTTGGGCATCTCGCGGAGACGCGCTTATGCACGACGTTTTTCTTTGCTGTCAAACCCGAGGGACAAAGACCATAGACGTAATTAAAGAATATGCGTTGCCATCGGCTGCCGCACCTGTCGTCTGTTGCTGTTACCGGAGCTCTCCCCAGTCGGCAATTATAGCATCCGAACGCGGTGATTGGCCATAAGGCAGGGGCTCTTGGGCGAAATGCGATAGGTCAGTGCAAAGGGGGTTCTTACAACCCCCAGGAGTATTCCTTGTTATTTACCTCAACTGGGCCACCATGTGCCGTATGAGGCTAACGTTGGAATGCATGCTCCAAAAGAAATTGTATAGGAATATACAGTCGCATTCCGGCCAAGATCGACCTTCGTCTCTTTGCGATGGCAGCAAGCACTGGTAAAATCGTCAGAGCATGGTTATTCCCATACAAATATGTACGAGATTCTACCTAGCCCTATGGGTGGACCCGGTAGAGGCAACTAACGAAGAACACCCCTGGGAGTTGCAAGACTCACCGAGTGATAAGAAGCATCTGATATGGACTATACGCAATAGGGCAAAGATAATGAGGCCACACTGCTTTATTACGTTATGAGATGAGACAGGCCGGGGATTGCAATATCGGATAGCCGGATGGCAAACTTCGGCCGATAGCCGTTATTTAGTCTCGTATTCGAGTTCGCAAGGCACCGGAAATGTTGGAGTCCCTAGTTACGAAGCTCCACTTTCGAGCAGCTACCGGAGAGGAATGATTCCTTTTTAGTAAGTTTCAGCGGGAACGGTTGGGCCGAGAGCTGGCTGGTCAAACAAGGGAGAGATCGCTGGGCCGGAAATTCCGGTGCTCTCTTACGCCTCTTTATATATATTTAACATGTGTCCTTTTGCCGTGACGTTAGATAGTTATTGTCCTGGCTCAGTCCTGTGCTAGATACGACTAACAGCCACTCTCGTTGCTAGCCAACCCGAGTTTACTGGACTGTTCCTATAATCAATCCAACTTATATCCAGATCTAGTCGTCATGGGCGGGGCCGCATCTGTGGTGACGGACCCGTCGCGGAGACTCCAGGTGATCGGGGCGGGATACTCCCGCACGGGCACAGTGTCCATGCAAATGGCACTGACGAAGCTCCTCAAGGGGCCCGTAATACACGGCGGCACCCAGATCCTGGAAGGGTCGGATGGTGAGTTTACCCCAGGCCGACCTTCTTTCCCTCAAACTCATGTCTGTCCCTGTCGTCGTTCTCCTTGCCTTCATCATCATCATCATCATCAAAACTGACTTAACACCGCTCGGGAAAGCATGCTGCAAGGCATGGGTCGAGGCCTACGAAGCCAAGCGGCGCGGCGACAGGGAGAAGACGCTGAAGTGCGTGCGCCGGGCGACGGCTGGCTTCGTCGCTACCACCGATTACCCCACCCTCGACTTCATCCCCGAGCTCATGGAACTGTACCCCGAGGCCAGGGTCGTGCTCGTGCGCAGGGACCCGGAGAGGTGGGCCCGCAGCATCGAGGAGATCAGCAAGCATGTAACGACCTGGTGGCTGCCGTACGCCATGTGGCCGGTCCCGGGCTGGCGGTGGTTTCCCACCTTCCTGCACCACTTCGCCGAGTCGATCGAGAAGATGAAGAAGGTCCTGAAGGAGCGGGGGGAGGATGCGGATATCGGCGGCAGTACCACCGCCAGTGAGTAGTCTTCCTGCCCATCGCCTCTTACGTCGTTCACATGCGCGCGTTGTTGCCCTTAAGCTGAACTTTATATAGACATGCTGCTGGCGCATAACGACTGGGTCCGGTCGATCGTGCCCAAGGAGAAACTCCTGGAGATGGAACTCGGCGACGGTTGGGCGCCGCTCTGCGAGTTCCTAGGAGTTCCCGTGCCAGACGAGCCGTTCCCCAGGGCCAACGATGCGGACGCGGCGGCGACATATGCGAAGAATGTCTTCAAGAGACTGGCCCAGGTCTGGCTGGGAATCTTCTCTGTATCTGGCGTCGTAGCATATTCGGTATTCCGGCTGTAGAACGGACGATCTGTGTTTTAGCGATTAGTCAAAGAGCCTCTTTTCAAGTATGTATTATTTTTATGCGTCGATGATGCGCGCGAAACGTTTGCAACGGAATAAACGGGCGCCTGCATGATTCCACTATCAACTTCTTTTGAACACCGGCAGCGCATTATCTTTCCGGTGTTCGTATCGGACGGTATAATAAACAGAACGATTACGAGACCCTGAATCACACACTGGAGCATTTGCAACTGAAGAAGTGGATTTACCAGGTTGACCTCTAAAAGGTCTTAGCTAAAGTAAAAGGTAATGATTCCTCCTTATATATACATGGAAATCGAACTGTAGCTGTGAGCGATACGGAAGGTGGCTGGAACTAGTCCCCGCTAGGGGTTGATCTGTTTGAGCCAAGACCAAGCTATTCTTCAGCTCCGTAAAGGAGTATGTAGGGACGGGGACGTGCGGGGCGGAGCCGGGGGATATCATCGTTTTCTTGGACGGTGCAACAGCGCCATGTTTGCTGCGGCCTACAGAAGATGCTGCGGGATGCTATCACCTTGTCGGGGAAACATATGTCTACGGTGTCATGGGCGGAGAGATGATGGACAAGGGACTTGGAGAGGTCATGTTTGAGTTGTGGTAGAAGTGGTTTCTTAAAGGGGCGCATATCTACGGGCTTTTGGCGTCAGCGAGCTGGTCCAAGAAAGCGGCGCGCCGCATCGCCAAGGAGCGAACTCGGACTTTCGAGACCTTTACCTCCACAATCTGTCGGCCTTCCGCTCGTTCCGCTTGGCCTATATTGGTGAACCTGGATGTGATAACCGGATCGGGTTCAGACGGACTGGATGGTCTCCCCTGGGCGCAGCGCCAACACAAATCGCTCGGTTTCACCGCGATCAGAGATATCAGATCCTGCCAGCTTATGCACAGGTTGGCGTCGTACTCGCGCGTGTGTTCCAGGGGTCGACCATAGTGCCGTGTTTGAGGATTTCGTTGAACCATTGCTGCATCATGATTGTGGCAGGTGGTCGGAGCCATCGGAGGTTTGATCGTGGACAGCGCGCTTGCTGCAGCGGGCGGTGTCAGCGACTGCGGCATTCTTAAACCTACTGTAAATCATGTTTTGAATCAGGTCATGCTGGGAAAGTGCAAGATTTGGCGCCATATGGGATGTAGTCAAAGCGACTTTGAGCTGGCGTGGGGAGCCAAGGTCGGAAACGACGTTGCAAGGGGAGTGTTGCGGCTCTTCTGACGTCACGTGGCTAGAAGAGCCTCAGCCGAAACCCAGTTTACGCAAGCCTTTCCGGACCGAAAGAGGAGTATGGGGTCCCTTCAGGTACATTAATGTACGAAGGTGAAGAGGAGACAGACGGGCAAGGACAACTTGCAAGATCGGGCTCGTACATAATTACAAAAAGGAGTTCTTTGGTTATGTTTCGGATACTTTATAACGGAATCCAAATACAATATAATAAGACAGATTTGCTTAACTCCTTTTTTTACACGCGACATCGGCAAGTCGAGGCTTAGAGTTCGATACTGTTGATGTAAGAAGCCAAACCTTGAGAAGCCCGCTTTTTATAAGCGACCATTGTCGAGTTTATTACGTAGGTTCCAACCTTGATCGCGTAAAATTCCAAACCTCGCAATTTCTGCAAAGGTAAGCCTCTAGCGGTTAGGCAAGGGCAACGGCCGTGTTAAAATAAATTAAAAATTAAAAAGGGGTGCAGAAAAAGGACGGTATCGTACGGAACAGGAACAGGTAAGGCGCCCGGGGCCTTCGACCGGTTCCGTTTCCTTCGACCGTTATCCGGGTCGCCGTATACGGAAGGCACAACGGGGAAGCTTGGCGCTTCAAAAGGACGTCAAGGCGGTCAGATATGGCAGAACCGCGAACGGAATGGTGGACTGGGATGTCAGCAAAGACTCCGTGAGGCATGTTCGACATTGCCGTTTTCTATATCATATAGGGGTTTGGGGTGTACTACGCGCATAAACCCTCGCTCAAGTCCGCCATTGATGCTGAGTGCTTCTTATCTGGAAAAGAAGTATCTCCACTTTGCCTGCCCCATCGTAATGCTTTGTATTTCCCGTCCGTATTAGTTGGGATGATCGTGGGGATCAGTCTAGCCATGGAGAGGAGGAAACCTCAAGTTGAGCCTTCTCGACTTTCTTAACGTGTCTAAGTAATGCCGGTTAGCGCACACTTCTGCGCAGCAGCGGGAGCCAGTTCGGCTACGACGGCGTTCAGATGGACCGGACTGGTTGGTATGCATCCTACTCGGTAACAAGCGATCTGCCAAAACTGATCTTAGTCTTCGGAGTCAAAAACGACTTAGCATCATGGTTCCAAGGGCTAAACGATCATATCAATGTAACCAAACCATTCCTAGGTTCAAGAATCACGCAGTGAAGCTTCAAATGTGTGCAAATCTCGATTTTGTGCAGTATCACGAGCTAACTAGAGCCTATCTAAGACCTAGCTTCCAGGTATGTAATCCCGTTCAGATGTCGGGATCCTGCCTATATCTGCACTTCCTGCTTCGTCACAATATCCTTCTTCCGGCTTCCGGTAGCGCTGAGTCACCCTTGTATTTTTCCTTCCCCCATCCTCTCGTACCTGTTCGTAGATATCTGTATAACACAGATAAGCAAGCAGCCCTGTCTCCACTGCCGTCGTAGCCGCCTAGTCTTGGTTGGGTATCTCAAAAACAGACGATGAAAGCAGCAAGACTACCGAAAACGCCGACCACACATGACCATCAGCGCGAGTACGGAATGGAAAGAAGAGAGCCGAAGAAACGTAGTGGGGAGGAGCCGGTCGGTATGCATTCGGATGCGTTGCCTGCAAAGCGGTGATCATGCCATTAGGTGAAAGGAGAACGAGGCAGTGGACGCGGCGTCGTCGTCGAATTCGTCGGGGACTGAATAGGCTCCGAAGGCGGTGCAATGCGACCTTGCTTACCCTGATTCGCTAGTGCCCTTCTAGCCCAGCCGGGTAATCGGGGATTGCTGCCGTTCGCAGCTGACGGTTTGTTAGACTGCCTGCGCTCCATCACGGCTTGTAGGGCTAGGACGTCGTCCATCCGATGTGACTTTCGCGACGATTCAGAGTCCCTCTCGGGGGTGGACGTTATCTTTCGGAGTGCATCTTGGAGGTGCTGTTTCTGTGTGTTAGATATTGTCGTGGGGCTGTATCGTGGGGTTGCGTACCTCTGGATCCCCATTGCGAGAATCTTCGGCTATGAAGGTTATCCAGTCTTCACCTGACATTGCATCGAACTGTTGGCGCCTCGCCTCGACAGTCGCAGCGTCCATCGTTGCCAGTCGCTGAGGAGTAAGTATACCTCGATCTATTGCTTCGACGAAGCGTGGGGAGTTCGCAGCTTCCACGATGGCCCATTTGGCTTTGCGCTGTTCATCGAAAGATCTCTGGTTTTCCTGTTCCTCGACTGAGGCGACGACCGCCTTGGCTAGTTGTCGCCTCTTCTCTTGGACTTCAGGAACAGTGGCATCAATCCCGAATAGTCGCTTAAGCTCGGCATTGAAAACATTTGCATTCAGGTTGGTGGCTTGGCTAGCTTCTCCACGTCCTGGGATGTTATCTGCATTGCGTATGCCGGTTGAAGCACCCATCGTGGGTTGTAGGTGCTGACCAAGGCTCGGCTGCTCGGGGTCCACTGTAGCCTGCGCCGGAAGAGTTGGCATCGCTACGGCTTTTTGAGGCGGAGTCGCCGCATTACGAGGAGATGCCCGACTGTCTGATGGAGCGGCTACTGCGGCTGGCATAGGTCCACTGACAATCCCAGTCCCGCGAACGGTGTGCTGGGGGTACCCTAAACTCACCCCATGTTCTTGGATGACAGAAGGAGCTGGATGCCAAGGCTTGCCAGCTCTGCGTGCTTCTTGTTGTGCGACTAGCATTGCCGCTTCTTGGCGTTCGTCTGCGCTTAGCTTCGAGTCCTCGAGCGACTCCTCCTGGAAAGTATCCATGAGTATGATTGATCTCAGGCCATCCCGCAGTTCTGAGTCGAGGAGACGATCAATTACGCTATCACGACCACGGTGCTGGGATAGATCTTTTTGCTCAGGTTCAAACGGCATCTTGAAGAGCTCTCCGAAATGCGAGGCCTTGGGAATTGGATTTTTCTTATCGACAACTCGGTCAGCCAGCTGCATTTTGAAGATTGACCGGCTAAGCAGAGTCTCTTCAAATGTGCCACCGCTTACGAAGCGGTACACAAATACCGGCTTGGTCTGACCGATGCGGTACGCTCTCCCCACCGCCTGTTGTTCATGCTGCGGGTTGAACTTGAAGTCGAATATTATCACCCTGTTCGCACCGGTGATGTTAAGCCCGACGCCACCAGCGGTCGTCGAAATAAGAAAGACCTCGGTACCATTCCGATTGAACTCCTTGACCATGTTTTGGCGGCTGCTTATGGCTGTGCTTCCGTCTAGTCGCTGTACAGTCCGCTTCTGCATTCGGAGAATTTTCTCCAAATAGTCGAGGGTCGGAATAGACTGGGAGAAGACCAGCACGGCATCGCCCACACGCCGACATTCATCCAGTATTGCGGTGAGCATGGGTATCTTCCAAGAATGGAACAACCGATCGATATCTTTCGTTTTGCGCAGTAATGAAATCTGGTCACTAACGAGACGAGGAGGCAGCGAAACGGAAGATTCTTCGTCGTTCTTTGGTTTACCCTTCTTAGTAGTACCTTTTTGTTCCAGGAACTTCAAGAAACAGTTTGGGTGGGTACAGAGAAGACCGAGGATGTTAAGCACAGCAAATATCTTGGTAGTAGCATTATCTGCGGCGGTGAACCTTCCCTGAGATGATTCCACGTAGGACTCGTAAGCTTGTCTCTGAATCTGGGTGAGGGGTACAGTGAGAACGAATTCGGTCTTCGGGGGTATATCGTTCTTCAATGTAGCGATCGTCAGGCGGTGCACCTTTGGGCCAACAGTCGTCTTCAGGGCGTGCAGTCTCGACATAGCCTTTCGCTTCTGGTAAGCAGTGCTGTCAACCGAGAGCCCGTCTCGGATCGGATGGGCATAATCCTGCCTAAACTCCCGCAGATCGGATAGGTAGTTCGGAGCAACCCAATTGATCATAGAATGGTATTCCTCCACATTATTCGCCAGGGGTGAACCAGTCAAAGCGATTCGACTTTGAGTCTTGAAATTGGCCGTCGCAATGTGTGTCTTCGACACCGGATTCTTCATGTAGTGTGCTTCGTCAGCAACGACGAGGTTGGGAGCCTGAAGTAGGACATCTTGAAGACGTTTATCGTTCATGAGGGATTTTAGAAGTTGATAGCCAAGGACAAGCACGCCTCCGTCCTGAGCCCATTTCTGAACAAGCTTTGGCCTCTCGGGGATTGGGATGGCTGTGTCGATCTTGAAAAATTGACCAAGCCCATGCTGCTCCGGGGCCCAGAATAACATCTCGTCTAGCCAGTTATTCACAAGACCCGGCGGGCAGATAATGAGAGTTCTAGACTCCCGAAGTTCGTCTGGGATCTGTGAACGGATCGACTCGTCCTTGGACGCGGAAGCCTGGGCAATGGCTACCAACAGCGTGATGATCTGCATAGTCTTTCCAAGGCCCATGGTATGAGCCAGCAAGCACCCCTGCCTTGTGCCTGATTTCGAAACGACTTGATCCCACATGAATCGGACCCCAGCCACCTGATGCTCTTTGATACGGGGTGCGATCTCATCGTGGACATAGATGAAGCCCTGGTTTTCTTCCTTGCTTTCGTTGATAATCATGGCTCGTTGACTACCCATCACCACTCCTGAAGCCTCGAGTCGCTCCAGATTAGCCCGCAGTTGTTTCTTCCTCGCTTCCTGTTCCTGCGCCAGAGCTCGCTCTATCTCTCGGAGATTCTGAGCCTCTCGGTTACGGATGATCTTGGGGCGGCGCTTCTTAGAGGGGGATCCATCGGCGACCTCGCCATCTATATCATCTTCTGCCATATTAAAGTCGTCGAAGTCTGGATTGGTTTCGCTTGCTGCCTGGCCAGCTGCTGTAGCCGAGTGTAGATCGTCGCTTTGTTCGTCCTTTTTTCGGAGTTTGACCTTAGACCAACCATCGAAGCGGGCACCGACCCTGTCTAGAAAACTGATGAATCGGCTAAATTCCTCTTGTGTCTCCTTTCCGTCTTCCATGATCTTCCGCTTCTCCGCATCACTTAGCCGCTTGTAGTGGCCAAAACCGCGAATTTCTTTTCCCAACCATATATCAAAGAGGCGAAGGATTCGAAAGGCGACAACTATGTCCATCTCCTCTTCTGTATAGGGGCCTCGGGGGAACATCGGAACTTCGAGGGCGGGCAGAATTAAATCCTTCCAGATCTCTTCCGGTTTCATTTCTGAGGCAAGCGTAAAGATAGACGAGAGAAAATTTGGACCCATGCCTTTTAGTTGCTGAGCAATTATCTGCTCAACCTGACTCAAATCATCAACACTCATGATCAATGATGAAGCATACTTAAACTTCTGTCGCTTAGATGGAGACTGGCTGCTTCCCATCTCCGCCTTGGGCACCTTGATTCGGATAATCGAACTGCGCCGCTCGCGTATGACTGTCGAGCCGTCGTGTGGCCCAGGCCCGAGCCTCTGTTCGGGGGTGATAGTTAGATCGATGACGGGCACTTGCGTTTGCCGGCTTTTTGAAGGCGTTCGCGGGTTGCTGGGAACACCAGGAACAAGTGCTCTGTCAGATTGCGCTAGTTTAGAAGCATCCTCCAGGTCCTGTTGATCCATGGCGTGGTCTTGAACTCCATTGGCAATGCTCTTGTCTTTCTGTGGAGAGTCATGGACGGATAGGTCCATCGGAGAACCGGGAGGGAGAGGAACAACATCAGACAAGGGTATGTCATCGTCGACGATGAAGCCATTCAAGTCGTCTTCGTCGGACTCACTCGTCAAGATTTCTGACCCGTCGTCACCCACATGTTTAGGCTCGCGCGGCTTCCTGACTGAGCTCCGAGGTAAGGGTGTGGGTTTCGGCGGTTCTCTTTCAGAGGACATGATGCCAACCTTCCAGGAAGCTGTTTGCTTCTCGTCAACTGTTTGCTCCATAATGCGAGACATCAGTCGGACGTCCGCTTCATTGTAGAATTGCTGTTCAAGTATCTTCTCGCGATACTTCGTAATCCGCGTCTCGAGAGCGTGAACAAGTCGCCGCTCATTGTCAATCGCAAGCCTCAGATAACCGCGTCTTCGAGGCTGATTCCACACTTTATAGGCGCTGCGGACAAGCTTTGGAAGCCTGTGTTCATTCCATTTATCCACCAAGCGTTGAATCTCCTCATCTATGATGGAATTGACTTGATCCGTCTCAAGACCGGTAGCGCCAGTGCCGACAGCCCCTTGCTCGCCGATCTCAGCCTCCATTTCCTCCCAGGTCTCCGAGTCATACTCAGTGTCTGACTCTCCGTATAGAGGTAGTACTTCATCACGGTTCGGATCATTTGCGCCAAACACTGTGTCCGGCTTGGTTGGGATCAGCCTAGCGGGACTTCGCCTTGGCAACAAGAGGCGTTTGTACAATCGATGGATTTGCAGGCGCCGCCCTCGAGGCAAGTGGCTGCTGTAGAATAAACTAAGTCTCTTATCATCTTGAGTCAATGGTCTGTCCGCGCCGGGAGAATCCAAGTCAGCGATATCGATTCTAGTCACGGCATCCGTTCCCAGGTAGGCCTCGGACGGGTCAACAGCTGGGATATGCAGTACCGATGGGCCGGGCGAAACTCCTGAAATCTCGTCCGCTGCGGTCGATATATCGCGTATCGCATTCACATCGACATCGGTCGTAATGATTGTGGGGGCGATTCGCCGTTTCTTCGGAGCCGGCTCGCCAGTGCTAAGAGGCTCCGGCCTAAGACGCTCAGGCGCTGAAGGTATAGCCGGAGCTGGAGCGGGAGAAGGGAGTAAGCTGAATATTTTGGGTGAAGTGGCAGGTCCTATGCGCTCTGTTCTTCGCCCGTTGTCGCCGAGAGATTCGAATGAAGCAAGCTCCGCTAAAAGTCTCTTCTTTCCTAAATCACCAGTAGGTTCCCCTCGCCGAGGCTGTGGTTCTGGAACGTCATCATTTTCAGGGCCTTTCTCCTGTTCTCGTAGATGGCGCTGATATTGGGGGCTGCGCTGGCGGAACTGCTCTATAGCATTTCCCAATTCCCTTTTCCAACTGAGCTTCTTGATACCAAGATCACGGTAAAGATCAGTCGTGTCAGTATAGGTCAGGAGAATGTATCCATCCACTTCATGTTCACGCAGAGATGCCTCAAACTGATCCGACGGTGGGAGTTGTGGGGGTACTTTGTGGGATCTCCAAGATCGGGTTGGGGTGCAAAATTCTTGCACGACCCTGTCGACGTCCCAGTCCCAAGGATCATCCATCTCGCTGGTACTTCTGGATGCATTCACCTCATTGATGCCGAATGCAAGAAGTCGTAGGGAACCTGTTCTAATAACTGTCAGTATCCTAAGTCAGGTGTGGACGTGGTATGTAGGTGATAGCTGAGTGAGATCCCATAAGCTCAGGCTACGACGTGATGGAACCGCTCTGCGTATTTGTGGGCTTCGGCGCCGGAAAAGAGCCTCGAAATCTCGAAAGGAAATGAACAGAATGGTGTCCTCCGTGAGAGAGCAGCATTATCCAATGAACCCTCGGTGCGGTGCCTATATGAAAGCAGCGAACGCGGATATAGATGGCACTGGCAAAAAGGGACTTGATGAACATGCTTTCGTCCCAAGACTGAGAATGGGCCGCAATGTGGAAAGAAGGGATGAGGAGCAGCTTGGCTCACCTTAAGAGGATCTCACAGCGTCAAGAAATTGTAGACGAGTAGACCTCGAGAAACTCGCAATATCTTTGCCTTTGTAGGATGGATCGTGAAGAGCATAGCTCCAAATACGTACGTACAGGTCGAGTTGTTCGCTGTGCAGTCCGCAAGACCTTCGGTTTTTTTTCTGCCTCGAAATTACGCGGTAGGAGGGACGCGTCTCGTCAAGTCATAAAGATATTGGAAAATTGAATTTCAAGGGTAATAGCCACGAGTTGGTGGTCGAAACCCATAGGTCGGATTGGAGGACGGTTGGATAACAATGACAGGTAGGGACACAGCTTGGTCATATCGTGAACTTCGGAAGGAGCAGGTCGACGTTACGATTTCTAGGCGATTTCAATTAGTACATATGTAACTAGGTCTATGTAGGACCCATTCGAGTTGCCGATGTCAACATAAATATGTACAATATCTTGTATGCGTAACTAGACTAGATCGCCGGCTCTCTGGAAATGCTAACCCATGCAGATGTTTCGATCAGATACAGCCAAAGCATTGCCGAGAGTAGTGCTTTTCCTTAATTGAGCTGAAATGTCTTATCTGAAAAGTAGCGAGCATTAATGATAGGTAGGGAGGCGCATGGGGAAGCGACTTGATTCACAGCCGGGCCCGAGGGGTTGTCGCAGTCGTCAGATCTGGAACCAACATTTTTAAAGGTTACGCGCTAGTTATTCCATGGGGAAATCAACTCCTGGCGGCGACGCGAAACGAAAATGGATTGGAGGAAAAGAAGGCTCGGCACGTGACGTACAAAGTTAAATCCCCCCGAGGCTTTCATTACAAGTTGAGGCGGTGGCAATTGATCGACTTATCGATAAAGTCCTTATTTTACGGTGGGGGCGGGGGAGGAGCTGCCGGATCCTTGGTACTGTTTCTTCTTCGGTATACTCCTTCTAGTGCATATATGTCTTCAAATTGTTGAATGGGGTATACATATATTCTTGATTAATACAGCTGTGCACTGCCCGGGTCGTGAGTGTTGGTATTAAATACATATCAGAGCCTGTCGTCAAAATAGGCTTTGTGGGCCCACTGCATCTGTACTCCGCAGTCGCATTACCCGATCGTTCTGGCTCCAAACAGTTCTATCAAGGTAAAAGTGCGGCGACTTTGAAGTTTGTGGATGGCCCACTTTTCCACCTAAACGCTTAATAAGCATTTTGAAATAATAAATCGGAATAAAATGGTAGTAAAGTCGTAAAAGTCTAATTTAAATATAATTTAAAGCTTTATATACTTATTTACCTTTTTAAGTTTTCGCTATTTTTAGCTTTGTTTTTTATAATATAATAAATATATTATAAACAAACTTTCTAATATTAAATATTGGTAATAAATATATATTTTGCTATCAGTAAATATTATATAGCCATTTAACTTTTATAATTACTAAATGCTTTTAAGCTTAAAAGCAAATCTTTAAACTGTTTATTTTCCAACTTTCTTTTAATATATTTAGTGGTTATAAAGTTACTATACATCTTATGTTTAAGTGGAGACCACCCACAAACTTCAATGCCACTAAATCTTTTACCGTCAATATGATTTATAAGCATTAGGGATGAACCTTCTTATAGTCTGACTACCTCTTGTTTCCTGGGCTTAGTCGTAGAAAAGACCACAGTTGGTCCTAATAGCTCCGGGCCTTGAGTCTGTCCCCTTGCTAACAAAGTCCTTGGTTCCATCCATCTCGGCCGAACGAAGTGGACACATTAACTCAGGCCCATCAGCTAATGCTTGAGCTGGCATCGCATCAACGAAGGAGCCCAGCCATAGGATCTTATCCCAAGACGTAACAATCGGCTGTTGACATACGTGCTACAAGAAGTTCTAGTCACAGTAGGCGAGAGATGTGGGTTTATCCACCAGAGCTTACCCCTTCCGAAGGGGAACGGTTGGCCGAGGTCGTCAAGGACTGGGCTGTCGCGCATGGCCTGACTGTCCGCCCACCCCCTACGGTCATACCTAGCGAGGCGGATCCTTCGGGAATTCTCGCCACTGCTGTTCCGGTGACTCTATTTCCTAGCCCATTCCCCGATGTCTGCTTCAACCAGGCTGTGGCTGTTCAGAAGACTTATAATGAGCTCTATGCGTCTATCAGTCAAAATGAAGACTTCCTCGCTCAGATGGTCAAGGAGTAAGTGCGGCCAATTCTACTGGACATACCATCAGCTCCACTATGGATAACAACATTGACAATTCGCAGCATCGGTGATAGCGACGAATTCATAGGAGAGTTATGGAAGGTCCATTTACGGGTCAAGGAGGAAGGCTATGTACAAGTGTGTTAACAGCTCTCCCCGAAGGCAGTTGGCTTGGATGACCGAACTGATCACAAACAGCGTAAAAGCCTGGGCCTCTTCCGGTCTGATTACATGGTGCATCAAGATGCCAACGGATCAGTCCCGCAGGTTAAACAAGTTGAGTTCAATACTATTGCTTCCTCGTTCGGCGGCCTATCGACACAGACGTCACTGCTTCACAAGTACGCATCCTCTGCTATTCAAGCAAGGGAGAAGATTAACCTTGTGCAGATATCTCGCTGCAACCGAGTATCCCTTGTTAGAGAAGCCAATCAAACGAGGACTCCTGAGGCTGCCGACAAGCGAGAGCGCGCCAAGACTAGCAGCTGGCATCCGCCAAGCGTTTATCGAATACGGCCCTTCTTTTACTGCTCATGAGAAGTGCGTCTTATTCCTCGTCCAAGGAGGAGAAAGGAACGTATTCGATCAGCGCCACCTCGAATATGAACTGCGGAAATCCGACGACCCAGTGATCCCCGTATTCAGGCTCCCATTTTCGGAGATCCTGCAACATACGAGCATCGCTGATGGCGATGGTCGACAACTATTGTACAAGCCACCACAGCTACCGGCTCACACATTTGAGGTAGCCGTCATCTACATGCGGTCAGGCTATGGGCCAAGCGACTATCCCAATCAATCCGCATGGGAGGCCCGGTACCACCTCGAGAGGTCAGCTGCCATCAAGTGCCCCACCGTTCTAACGCAAGTCGCCGGCACCAAGAAGGTCCAGCAGGTTCTGGCTACCCCCGAGACGCCATCGAACCCTCCATTCCTAAGTCGTTTCCTCCCCGGAAATTCTGCCGAAATATCCGAACTGTCGAGTACATTCACCAACATCTACCCCCTGGACGAGACCGAGGCCGGCCTGAAGGCACGCAAGATCGCGCTTGACCCGGAGCTGTGCAAATCGTACGTCCTCAAGCCCCAACGGGAGGGAGGGGGGAACAACATTTACCGCACCGCGATCCCGGATTTTCTAAAGTCCGTCCCGGAGGCCCACTGGACATCGTACATCCTGATGGAGCTCATCACGCCGCCGCCGGTGAGGAACGTCATCTTACGGAACGGCAAGCTCGAGCAAGGGGGCGTCATCTGTGAGCTCGGGATCTACGGCACGTGCATCTGGGATCAGCAGGCGAAGACCATCCTGCACAATGAACAGGCTGGATACTTGCTGCGCACCAAGGGGGACAAGAGCGAGGAGGGTGGTGTTGCTGCTGGATTTGGATGCATGGACAGCGTTGCTTTGTAGTGGATCGACTACTATTAAGATTTTGCCACTTCCATGTATCTTCCCCCTACGAGGCAACCATTTAGATAACATGATTCCTATAGATTCCCCGACCAACCGTGATCAAACCGGGGAAATGCACGTACACCGAGGAAATAGGCACTGCCACTACAACTCTGTGATGTCAGTACTTCTGCCTAGGCCAAGACTTCCTATCTGCCTCTAGATGCGTGCAAATAACGCTTAGTTGAACTTTATTAATAAAGAAGTCTTAACTACGGAACTTCAAGCCCCCTTGTCATGAATATGAGATCTTTAGTTTGCAAAATGATATTTGCCGATTGCTCTCCAGGCTCTCCTGTTTGACTTCGTCTAAACGTCTGCTTTGTCTGTGGAGTTATAGTTAATTAGAGCCAATGTCGTAACCCATCATCCGATCTGATCTGACGCTGGATCTACTCGTATCTGTTGCTAGATTGAACTGGTCATTCCCAGCCCTATCCTCCCTGTCCAGACTTCGGTCTTTAGCTGAGGCAGGATCGCATCAGCTTCCACTTCTCAGGCCCGGATGTAGCATAATCGAAGGCGCCTTGCTGTGTATAGCCTTTCGAAGCACATGATGGCCGGTCTTAGCCATGGAGAACAAAGCCGTTGCCAGCGCGGACGCCGAACAGGTTTCCCCAATACCGAACACAGACTATGAAGCATCCAGGTCAGCAAGACCGGTGTTGCCAGCCAGGGCAGCGTCAAGTGGCTAACTAACTCGGCTCTGTTGTATGCTTAGCCCTAGCTGCCCTTCACAGGGGGCTATGGTTGTAAATAGTACAAGGCCCACCCCACGCTCCCTCCTAAGATATCCCGGCACTCGACAGCAGTGGACAGCATGTCCCACGATAGACTCCCAATACGCGTGCTCCTTCTCGGCCCTGAGTTTAGCTAGCAATCGATAGATCATATACGTGCCCTTTCCCCCTCCCGTACGGTAGCGGACGATCGCCGGACCCTCTTCATACTTCTGCGGCAATGCGGACCGTAGCTAGCGGACGCCGACCCCTATTTGTGCTCCTTCCCGTCTCGGAGGATCTCACGATGCGCAGGGAAATGATATAACGGTTTCACATCCTTCTCACAGTTATAGAGGTTCATCCTCACCTTTGGCTATAGTCTATCATCACCCTTACCTTCCTTGCTTCCAAGGAATCCATGAATACCCTCCCCGAATACCCCAGAGCAACGCGTTCATTCTTCGCCTCTCTCTCTTTGTCTATACATACTTGTACTCCACCTAGAACAGCTCTCCTCGAATCCCAATGATACCTGAACACTTCCTCTCCGCATCCTCTTTCTGCACCACTTCTCTCTCTTCTTTAGTGCTTGGCTTTCGTGTCGCCAGTCTCTCTCTTCTTTATCTGTATATACCTACGAGTACTTTAACTAGGACTACTCTCCCCCGGGCCTGGAGATACCTGAGAACATCCTCTACAGACACCTTTATCCTTGCGTCACGTTCCTTTCTATTGTTCATCTATATATAACTGTACGTCTACTGGAAGCACTCTTCTGCGAGGTCCGAAGATGTCTGAACAGTCCCTCTCTAAGCATATCCGATCTCTTCACCACTTCGCTCTCTTCTACACCACTTCTCCCTCTTCTTCACCGCTTCTCTTTCTTGTGACCATGTCTCTCTGTTCCCTGCCTATATACTTGGCTGTCTCCAAACCTCGAGGAGAATGGTTCTAGTTGAAGTACAGGTAGGTATATATTCTCTACGCACATTCTATTCCTTCACCACCTTTCTCTCTTTTCCGTCAGTTCTCTCTGTTTTCACCACGTTCCTCTCCCCTTCTCCGTGTCCCTCTTCTGCACCACTTCTCTCTCTTCTTCAGCTATTCTCTTTTCTGTCACCATGAATCTCTCTTCATATATATATACTTGACTGTCCTTCATCTAGAACCACTTATCCGGGAGATCGGAATACGCCTGAACACTTACTTCAACGAGCCCTGATCTCACGACTTTGCTCTCTCCTTCACGGCTTCTGTGCTTCTTCGCGATGTCTCTCCCCTCACGATCTCACTCTTCTTCACCTCTATACGCCTGTACGTACACTTGAGCCGCTTTTCCGCAGGCGGGAAGGCGCCTGAGTTCTTCCTCTTCCTCTACACACCCTCTCTCCTACAAACTATTTTCTACAGACCACAAACAGAGTCCCACCGCCTCCATCTTCAACCACGAAATCTTTTGACTCTTCATCATCTGTATCTCTAGCGTTCAGAGTTATATTACGACTACAAGACTACGGCACTCCTAGCATCATGGCCGGTCACCCCGCCCCCACTTGCCTAGCCTTCGGCGACACTCTTGCTATCCTATCGACGGCTGCGGCTCAAGTCCTCCCCAGCACTACCGGCGACTACGTCCTCACCTGTTTGGACTTCTTCAAATTCTATAGTTCACTATAAAGAAACTATAAATCCTCCTAGCAAACACAGCTAACGAACACGACTGGCAAGTAGGTCCACAGTTACTTGGGCTTTGTCAATAACTGTAGGAGACTACCGAGCCTACTACCCCTGAGTCCTGACAAACACTGCCCGCGATCCCGCCCCCACCTTCCTGGACCCTCGGATATGGAGTATAATTCGGCCGAATATTTTCCATCGGCACCAACCACTCAGCCAAATGTTTCTAAAGCCCGTGCCATTCTCCTTCGAAGAACACCCAGGAAGTTTAAGCCCCGCCGCATCTTTAGACTCTGGTTCATCTAGTTGCTCGGCTAACTCGTCCGGGCCGTGGAACTATGTTTCGGGAACCCAGGGAGACAATTTCGCAACTCACTTGATCTACTGCGCAGGCGGCCTGTCGGCCTTTAAGTCATAGCGACCACCATCAGCGACCCCAGACCATCTGCCTGATCTTCGATGACACTTACAGTATACTCAGACCGCGCCCCCTACGTAGCATACTGACGTCTCGAAGCAGGCCTCTTCAGGTGCTAAGACCGGAAATGCCGGCTCCAAAGGCGGGAGAAACACCCGACCACCTGATTCAAGAGCAGGCCCCGAGAATGAACATTTTGTTTACTCTGGGCAGCAAATAGTGCTGATTGAAAGATACGGGAGAGTCGAATCCGAGCGAACAGGGGTTGGAGAGAAGCCCGCATCATCTACGCCCGATATGCAGTGATGCCAACGAGGACTTCCGGCCAGGCGCTTCCAACCAACACAACCAGCCACCGGCAACCTTGCGGGAGAGCGAAGGAAAGGCAAAAGTTCAAATGCGGCTTCAATACCGCACACAAGATTGAAAACAACGCCACCACTTCCATCGCGGTGCGCACCGATAATGGACTACATCCACGGCAACCCACGAAGATCAAGGACCTGGTGGACCGTATCTAACAGCTGGAGCTCTGCCACAGGACAGACACGAGAGCCAACGAGGCACAAGCAATCTAAGAGGGGAGGGGACGGTCACTATGGAAGCGCCCAAGGGGACAAAGGGGAGCAATGTTCTCGGGTGTCCACTCGAACGACATGGACTTTGTTCTTCTAACCATGCATTTGAAGGACTCGCTGAAGCTTCTGGGATCTGATGCAGATTGCAAGGTTTAATTTCACAAGGCGGACGATCTCCTCCACCCATGGATGTCATAGATACACAACCAATTTTCTATGAATCGGACATTGGCAGACGACTGCGTCGAGGAGTTTCTGCCGCAATGGGTCAAGGCTTATCGCATTGTCGACCTCACGGAAAACCCAGGGCTCAGGGACGGCCCATACACACCAGCTGAGCTGGAGCGGGAGTAGTTCAGACGTTACGACCGAAGGCCCATCCGAGTCACCACACCGTAACCTCTCTAACCGGAGAAATCTTCCGACGTCGGAGACACTCTCTTTGGCTTCCGCTAGAATCGTCGTAAATGAGTCGAATAGTTGGGATACCAACGGAGCCAGTGTGAACGTCAACCCACCGCAGATGAGACGGGATGCCGGCAACTATCGCGCCATCCGACAATTAGCCCTCCTGACGAAAAGTTTAACCCTCCTACTAACAAATCGAGCATTCACTCTCCTTTCTTCTTTGCCAATCCCCATCTGAGCCAGAATTGGCTCAAATACTTGCCACTCTGGGCGGGCGGAGACGATACGGCTCAGACGAACGACACTGCTGAGTCGGAGTCGGACACGATGTCTCCCTATGCCAGGGCCGATTCTTGTCGGCACCCGATAAAGCGTGCCTGATTCTGGGGCGAAGTAATTAGACGTAGCTCGTTCCCATGCCTCCACTGGGAAGACCGCATTTACTATTATTACGAACAACCGAAATCGCTCCCATACGGGAAATAAATCTAATGCTTCCAGCACTCGCCCCGGCCCAAAAACAGAGTTGGATCAGACACTCCTAGCAGTAATAGCAACCCTAGGGAGAAGAAGCCGCCCACACTTGGGGACTTGATGCCTGAAATCTGTCTGCGCGGAGCTAGGGCTTAACGGCTGGAAGAGCCCGAAACAATGTCGACTATTACATCGACAAGGCTCGACACAGCATCATCTTCAATGCCCGCATGAACATTCCCGCTGGAACGGGATTGACCATCTCTTACGGCACGCAGCCCAGACGTTGTTATTCTATAAACAGGCTCCCACAAGCCCGCCGAGCTTCGTCCTTATCGTCGATTGTGTCGGCTTCCGGCAGGGGACGACGTACTCGTTTCCCGAGCCAGGTTTCTACCGTCACTGGCGAGAAAGAGCACAAGGAACCTGCAGCGGATGGTGTACAACTACGGCTATGGCACTCCTATCACCGCAACCCTTTCTATAAATGGAGAAAAAATTGCCTGCTTTCATCAAGGGAGTTACTGATCTTTCATATCGAGCCAACAATTCCCCAATCACCAAGCTTAGGAGATCGTCTATACAAGTACATGTGTGCAGGGATAACACGCAGGATCAACACATTCAGGACGGGTTGTTGATCGCCTCTTCGCCAAAGGCCTCATCAATGAGGTCGGAGAGTGTAGATTCGTTCGCTTCTCATTCTGTCCGAGAGACACTTGTCGCCTATGCCATGAGACAGGGACAAGGAAATGAGTTCCTTGACGAGGTCCAGGATCTCCCTACGGAGAACCGTCCGAACGTTTTTTTAATTAAGGATTACCGGCACGCTCTTGGTACTGGAAGACGTGGCTAGCACAGGCGTCAACGAACTTGGTTTCTTCGAGATACCCGAGGTCATGGAGGAGTTCTTCTGTCGAGCCGGGACCTTCCTCAGCATATGGAGGCCAATCCTCCACTGACCCCTAATGGTCACACCCCACCCTATTCAGGCGCTTACGACAGGCGGTAGATACATATACCACTAACGAGAAGCCCAACGGCGTCGGGCCGGTCCTTCCAAGCAAG
Source organism: Monosporascus sp. 5C6A (assembly GCA_004155035.1). NCBI lineage: Eukaryota > Fungi > Ascomycota > Sordariomycetes > Xylariales > Monosporascus > Monosporascus sp. 5C6A. Next base: position 110,301 of record QJOB01000052.1, on the reverse strand, counting down.
CATCTCTACAATACGACGACGATAACCCGGCGCAGTTCCTGGGCGTCACGTCGGAAGGGGAGGATGCCGGGAAAGCGGACGAGCCTTACGCTCAGAGTATTTGTCGCACCTTTATCAGCACAGAACGTGGCATCCGACGATATTCGAGAGCTTATACCTAAAGTTCCATGATAACACGGAGAGGGCAAAGGGAGAGAATAAGGGGTTGCAGAAGAGCATACAGCACAACATAAGCATGGAACCTGCGAGTTCTCTCCACCTGATCATCCCTCTGGTCTCTAGGGCTTACTACCTTCTAGGGGAGAGAGACGGCGCCTGCACTTCCCCGGACAACGCTCTTCTGCAAGCCTCCCAAACTCATATCTAGCGGCTCAGTCGTCGTAGCCAGTTTGCTTGACTACTTCTCCCGTTCTGGCGGCTAGGGTCGCTTCGCTAGCCTTTGTCGGTCTTGTAATATGGTGACCTGACAAAATTACGGTCCTATCAAACGGAACTGGCCGCCCTCCTATCAACACCACCAGCGACTCTTGTATAGACACTATTGGTGACCCTCCTATCACAATCGGTAACCCAACTGCCTGGACTTTGAGATACTTTAGGTCGTAAAATCCTACCACTGAGATTCCGGGCCTTCGGAGAGATATGGCTGATGGATCTGCTCTACCATCGCAGTCAGCATGCCTGACTTGCCCACTCACGATCATGCCGTCCTCATCTTCTGAGGTACCAACTTTCGCACCAACCCAAATCCGAAACAGAACTTCAAGCAAAAGAGGACGAGGAGACATAGAAAGGAGTACAAAATCTTGCGTCTTCAGGTTGAAGATCCGACAGATAATCAAGTCCTTACAAGTTTCGATGCTAAATACTAGGCTTAGCAGCAGCTGCTTAAGGGAGATTTCAGTTAAATGGGTGAAACAAAGATATCCTCGCTATACAGAAGTGGGAAAACAGAAGGTGGCATGATACCGAGGGTTGGTGGGCCACACCAGAAGCTCACCGCATCGCCGACCAGATGAAAGCCGCCCATTACTATCTCATGGCCACTGACGACTGGGTCCCTGTGTATGAGTTCATCACCACTCGGCTTGTCCTTGTTGCAAGCTTGCGTCTGATATCGGACCCGGCCGCGGTGGAAGTAGTGGCACGGGTCAAGGAACCAGAGGCCTGAGTGGTGCGGACTCCGGTCTGGGTGATGGTATTCGTCAGGGGCTCTTTGGCGCTTTTGACGTCGGCGCTACTGGTGGTCGTCGTCGACCCGGAGGCTACCCTGGTCCCCTAATGCTTCCTGAACAACCAGAGCGTCCTCATTGCACCCGAACACTCTTGAAGAATAATAACCCGGTCTGAATGGCACCCAGAACAGTGGTCTGAATGGCCACCAGACAGACAACAGCAAAGGCAACCACAACCATCATCGGACCATTGATCATCACTGACACTAACAAGGCTACGGCGGTCTTGAACGGCACCATTGCTAACTTTCCCCTATTTGCTGGTCTAGGCCCACTTATGGTACTTAGATGAGATCACGCCATTCCCTACCAAACACAATCAGCGACCACGACAACATCTGGCTCAAGCCGCTCTCATCACAACTGGGTTCATTATGGTGTATACTGCGCCAACCTTGGCTAGAGCTGGCCAGAATACGACTGTAACCGTTCACCAATGGTACTCGACAGACATGGTAAGCTCTTCTCGAGAAATTGGCTTCTCTCTTGATGAATATCGGCAAACTGCGGGATAGTCTACAACAAAACGCCCGAATCATTTCCTCTCGCGCAAGGTATCAGGGATCTGCAGCGATCCAGCATGCCAATCTTCAACCGCGGCTCGGCTTACTGGATCCGCCAAAAGGGGCAGCGCCGTCTTCCCAAGGACCTACGAGGGAAGGTCAAGAAGCATGGGAAGTCCATGGAGGATTGGGAATGAATACGGTCTCTAGGAAACCTCCGTCTGGACTGTTGGACACTTATGGATACTGCTTCCGTCATAACCACCTCCTTCACCACGAAACCCTACTCTCCACAAGAATCATCCTCTCAACTGAAACCCTCGTCTTAACGTAAAATCTTTCTTCGCTAAATTCGCCGCGACCTTCGACAGTGAGTTAAGAGACTTCGTAGGGTGCCTTTGGCCCCTGGGAGCAAGTCAAGGTTTCTAATCACCCATAGACCCCCGATATGGTTACCAGCCAGACAACTACAATGGCAACTATAACAATCATTAGCCAATTACAATCCGGGCCTACATTTATAGAGCATACTACAACCATCTGGTTGCCATACTCCAGCCTTACATGACCCTTGCGAACTCATATATTCTAACTCGATCCTCCAAAGAGTGATTCGTAACTAATCCGTTTTTAGGTTCAGGGGGGGTTTGATCTATGAAAAAACCACCGCTCTGGGGGCCTCCTGGTCTGGGGTACGGATCTGCTTTGACCCAAGCCATTGACCCACCAGAAAATGTCAAGAAAGCCGGGCAGCGGTCAAAGAAGGCCCTTTCGTCAAGGGCGCAGGGGAAGCGCCACTACGCGGCTCGTCGAACTACGGGCGTTGATCTGCATGGCCTTCATCAGGCCGCTGAGCAGGTTCTGAAGGAAAGCCCCAAACTCAATATCGAGACTAGTAGTTGACGTATTCAATCTTTCCATTCTAGATGGACAGCAGTAAGATGACGCGGTACAACTTACTTGCCGCTGCGCCGAGCGGCACCTCCAAGTCAAGCGGTGAAATAGATAACAGCCAGCCAGCGGAGCGGTCCTTTACTCCGTCAGCAATGGTCCTGCAGCTCCAGGACGAGTGTAAGAACCAGCAGTTTCCCGCGGATGGCCGTCATGTCTAGGTCGGCATCAGACAACTGCCTAACGGCTCTAACGTTTAAGGTGATCCGCATAGGCGCCATTCCGTTCCGCACAGTCGTTTACCCAATTCCGCAGGATTTCGAGGCCGGTAGTACGAGGTTGGATTTCACGCACATAGCCGTGTCCTGGAGACAACTTCCTAGGTTCGTGATCCCTTTGCTGTAAGGAAACCTACCGCCACTCCAACAGGTGTCTATGAGACAGGCAGCAAGTACTGTATGCAGGATAAACTCAAGTTCATGATCCCTCCTGTCGCCACCACCCTCCTTCGCCGTACTCTCCTCTCACCATGCTGCCAAGGCAAATTTTGGGAGCGTAGAGATTGGTAGAGCCATCCTTTCCCGCAGGGCTTTGGCGAACACAATCCTGGGATCTATAGCCCCAGACACTGCATACAGAACGTAGATGTGGCACAGGCTGAAAAGCGGAGAGAACTCGATAACTTCAGGTGTGTCCTTAGCAAGACGGGAAGACCCGAGGTCTGTCATATTTCCCTTACAGCTCTAACGCGAAGGAGGGCGACAGGGAGAAAGCAGCACAATACTTGAGCTGCACAGCAAGGTTCTACGTCGTCGGCGATACTGTGCAGATATCCGACCAAATCAGGGAGCTTTTTGCGTCAAGGGTTGGAGTCAGCGATAAGAAATGGAACATGATTTCACTCTCCCTAACTCTTCACGATTGGTGGAGCCAGCCCTATTTCGCGCTCAAATGCCTCGGCATTGCCACCATCTCTAACGACTCTGACGAGACAATTCAGTTCAAGCTCCAGTTTCACTGGGTGGTTTGGAGGGATTGACCTCGTGGCAAAGCCCCTCAAAAGCCACTAGGAAGGTCAAAGGAAGAGTTTTTGGCCGCGTTCCGCGGCCTACGGGACCATTTACCTCAGGAGAATGAGATTGAGGTTGTCGGTGAGGTGTTAGACAAGCTCATCTACTCCGGCGCTGTAAAGGCACCTCATAGTCATGGAGGACTACGCGAGGCCTGCCCTGCATTCGCGTCCGGGGGACAAACAGCTCGCCTAGTCCGGCATTCGATGGGGGAGAATGGAAAGAAGAGGAAGCGATTTGACATCGGGAACACAAGAAACCGATGACGGAGATCTCTTGTGTCCCCAAACCTAACAAGTGATGACGCTTCCTCGCTGACGACTAATGGGGCGCGTTTACGCATGATTGACGGGTCGAACCCTTCTAGATCCTCTATGACAGACACGATGTCTCCGGGTGAGAGGTACCATCGAAGAGAGCCAAAATCCACCCAGGCGGCCTCATCCCAACAGTGCCACCACCACCCGCCCGGTCGATGTTATGGTTTCCGGCTTTGGCTCCGTATCTGCCCTCGCTTTACCTAGAACGTCGCCTAATGGCGAAGGAAACTCGCCGACCGAGGCTGCCTGGGTGCTCCTTCAGGGAGGCGATCGATGAGTCCTCCGTGATGGCGCCACTCTGTCTCCGACGTCTGCTCTTAATTAGGCCCCAGTGCGAACCCCCTGCAAAGCGGCTCAATATTTTCGGTCGTCCTCGCCAAGAGCTCTCTGATGACCTCAAGAGCATAGTAGCGCACGCCACTCAAAGCTTCGTTGACCGAATCAAGGAACAAGTATGACCGAAGACTCCGTTGGCACTTGACTAGTGTTTGTCGGTGTTTATTGCACATGGGTAACCCTTTCCTTGCTCTTGATCCTTGAACTTCTTGGAGTCGAGCTTTTGTCGACCCTTCTATCATATCCCTTATCTGGAAGGAGATGAATATTCGCAACAGCTCAGGGACCATGTCGCTTTCAATCCTATAGAGAACTCGTCTCAAAATCATTTTGATCGTCTCTATGGTTGGGGGACCGCGTCGACGCCCCCGTTTTCCTTTCACCATATTACAACCCTCCTAGCAAATACAGCTACCGACCCGGCTCCACTGCCCAGCATCCCATCAGCCCACCGCCGGCTAAGCTCTGATGGCCGCCCATCGAGGATGAGCTCGCTTACTGTAAAGCTCTCAGCCCTGCCATCTCACCCCTGACATTCAAGATGCCTGCAAAAGATACATGACTCCCGATATAACCAGCCAGTGCCGCTTCGGTGGTTAGTCTGGCATCGCTGGGTAAGGCCGGATCCAGTGATTCATGGAGGGGTCAGAGGGAAGAAGAGAGAAGAGATGTTGGATTATTCCCTCCTGTCACCATAAATGTGCCCAGCTTGTGGCGACCCGTACCGGGTCGGCGCCGGCCAGGGTTTCGCGGTCCTGAATTGGGGAGATGGTGACTAGGACGAACTTCAGAGGCAACAACTTCAGACACACGGCATCGAAACAGCTGCACTCGGGTTACCATCCCTGCCGAACCATGTACCACCTCTGGCTGTGATGCCGAGCAGCCAGGGATGCTCCAGTTCAGGTTATGGAATTTGCGCACCTTAGATGTAGGAGATTGGGTGAGCTGAGCGGATTCGAACTGGGGAAGCGAATGCGCCCGGCGAAGGCCTCATCGCCGAGCCCTTCATCAAGTACGCTTACTTTGGCCCGTGCCAGTTTGCTTGTCCATAAAGTCACGGCATTCGGATAAGTAACACCCATGCTGGCAAGATATGCACGGAACTATTGACGCCATTCGACTCACCTTCGGATTGTACCATTCGCTGGTCGACAAGTGCTTTCTCGAAGCCAGCCGAAGAGGAGTGGGAGTGAGATATGCCCCAGGCCTTCCTTGCGCCCTCTTGACTTCGTTCGGCTGCGAATATCCCAACCCCGTCCTGGGTAGGCCTGCTAGGGCCTCACGAGCAATGATACTCGAATCCACCAACGAGCGTAGTGCATTAAGCAAAAGCTCCGACTGCTGGCGCATGAGGACAAGTGGATGATGTACGACTGGGCCCAGATGTGGCGGGGCTACGGTATGCGAATCTACAGCCTCATGTCCTACTCTGACGACTTCGACACGTGCGAAGCTCGGACATCACGTTAGCGGTGGCCAGTCGGCCCGCTGGAGTTATGACATCCCAGCTAAAATCCAGCCAGATAATGCCGTCCCGACCGTCTCATGTCCAGCCGCAATCTCGCCATCCCAAGTGACCAGTCCCGAGGGCTTGGGGAGCGTGTCATCAGAAAGGCCTTCTACGACTGGGATTACGAATGGCTCATCTCGGGGAGCGGAGGAGACGGTCAGGGGTGAGAGAATGGCGAATCGGCGCAAGACACCTACGGGTGCTTCTCATTGCTAATGCTGTCTTTCTGGATGCCTCATGAATCGTTCAGGAGCGAGAGCCTGAGCTGATGGTAGATTATAAGAAACACCTGGCCTGCCTACAAGGCGACACGGCAGAGCAGGTAATCTAGCGTCAGCCTTAGGTGCGGGTACTCCAGCACTGCCATTTTCCTTTCAACCTATTCTAGATACACAACCTCCTGACTTCGCATAAACCGCTCCGGAGTCTTTACCACTTATACAACACGTCGTCGATTGGACAGAAACAATATCTAGTCGCTTTCATACTTAAAGAAACGCCTGCAACCGTAATGCGGGGGCTTTGTTCGGTGGCCAGCATGTCCGGCCCGGAAGAGAGTCTGGCATGTAGCCCTACTCGGCTTCGTGAGTTCCTCAGGGGAACCCAGACGGTTGGACTTATGAGGCCAATCAGTAAACAAACAATGACATCTTTCCGTGATGTCGGAAAGATATCGACAATACATATCAGTCCCCCGGCAGAAGAACATCTTCCCTGCTGCGCCAAGGTCGCCCTCTACACAAAAGAGGCAGCAGCAAAGTTGCATGACCAGATCTTTTCTGGCGAGATCGTTATTCACGGCCATAGCCTGCGCTGCCATGGGAACCGGGTTAACCGTATATGTTTCCAAGTTATGGATTGCTTAATGTCGTACATGGAGAGCCGCCTCTCGTCGTGTGGGACTACCAGAACCGAGACAATTCAGAAGATGGTGAATATCGAACGATAATCTGCTGCTCCGCCACCTTCATCCAGTTCAAAACTTCCTCTCGATCGAACTGCCTCTCATCCCGGCTCCCGTTTCGGTTACTCGGGTACCATGGCCCTTTGTCGTCCGCACCTCTGGCGCAGAGAACCAAAGACCTGTGGCGATCCAGCAGGCCAATCTTCAACCACAGCTCGGCTCACTAGATCAAAGGTTAGAGCTTGGAGTTCTAGGAGCCTCCTGCTGACAGTTCCATCTGTAAAACCAAACGCAAATCCTGTATTCCCTAGCTGCCACCATAAGCAATGCACCTCTCAAATTTGTGCAGGGATTACCAAACACATCATCCGCGATTCCTGTCTATTAGGATGGCTGTTATGAAGCCTTCTCGATAAGGCTCTCGATAGTGGTGATTCGGCGCTGTAAAGCTGCAATCTCGGTATCTGTGCCCGGTGGGACTTTCTTGGCGATATTGATAGCGACGTTGATCTTGCTCTCGAGAGCCTTGACGGCGGCGTCGACTCTGCTGTCGACCAATTTGATTGCCGCGTCAATCTTGCTGTCAATCTTCTTTTCAATAGCAACGAAGATAGCGTCTGGGTCTGCAGGAGTTGCGCGCGTAGCGTTAGAGGTAACTTTTTTCTCCAGAAGTTATTGATGTCATGGATATCCCTCTGGAGGGTAAAAATTGTTAAAGAGATTGCGCCGTCAATGTTACCGGTACCCTTTCCTCCAGCGTCGTCGCGCTTGACTTAACAAAGGTCAAGGCGATCCATTGCTGCTAGGTATCCGCCGACGCTACTATTAAGGTGCCCCTTGGGGTCGCAATACCTTACAGCAAGGATGGCGGCCCTTGCGGGGCAGTTTGCCATCATAAGCGCCGTTACCTTTCCAGGCAGTGTAGGCTTTTTTCCTTCTATTCTCTACCATAGCCCCTATACGGTCCTGATGCCCCTTACGCGGACCAAACCCGCGGACTCCACGACAAGCTAGCAGACATTCATACCTGGGAGCCCCGTTCGTCCTGTCACCAAATCATACCTCCTGCCAACAATAATCCGTACACATCCTATCATCAACCCGGTAATACCGCATCGTATGCCTACAAAGCACGATGCGGTATCGTAGGGGCACCAACACCCGCCGGCGAAACGCTGGCCATACCAGAGGGTATACGGTAATCCGTCGACACGAGCGCGTGAGTGCTGAAGCTCAGCAAGGAGGATGGGTTGCGATAACAAGTGACAGCATCCCCATGCTTCTTCCGCTCTCGAGTATAATTCTGTGTCTTCTAGCCACGACCTATACCTAGGGCAATATGCTCCGGGGAGATAGTGACTATGCCGAAATGCAAAGGCAAAGAATAGGAACACCCCTCTACCGCCAGGCACTCGCAGCACAGTTCGATACTTCCCAAAGCCATCGAGCGAAACAGATCCTACAGAGCTCTAGATTCTAATTCCAGAACAGATGATCACAGCCCGGATTGTCTGGGCATAGAAATCGCGCCCCATGGCGAGAAGTGGCATTCTCGAATTCCGCTGATCGGTGGACCCGAGACAGAGGTCACCCGCGAACGCCTTGACAAGTGCTTTGTCGGCGACGCATCCTATCAACAAATTGTCTTACGGCCTATCAACAAGTCGTAACTTCAAGCTTTGCCAGTTGCCCCCATGGCGAGAAGTGGCATTCTCGGATTCTCCTGATGGTTGGACCCGAGACAGAGGTCACACGCGAACGTCCTGACAAGTGCTTTGTCGAGAACTTTGTGTACAACATGGACGAGATCATCAACCACGGGGTGGTGGATGGCCTGGGACAGCCGGAGTACTGGCTCAAGTTACTCGAGCCCTGCTCAGTTCACATACCAGCGACCCATTCCAGCTTTGGGGTGTCTTGTAGCCTCCAACAATTTTCCTATCACCAACAACTTTCCTATCACTAATAATTTTCCTATCACCAATAACCATCCTGTCAACGTACACCACGGACGAGATCATCGACCATGGCATGGTTAACGGCCTAGGACGTCTAGAGTACCGCTTTGCCAGCTACCCGTGCCAGGCTCAATTCGCCTACCAGACGATCCGATCCAACTTCAGCAAGGCGACTTACGTTCAGTACGCGTACTTCGACACTTGCGAATTTGCTCGCAAATGAAGTTGCGGCATTCGGACAAGAACTTTTAGTATAGATGAAACCGTCGACTACGGATTTTCAGATGGCCTAGGACGGCTGTAATACCGCTTTGCAAGTTGGTTGAGCCAAGCTCAATTCAGATACTGGGCCATCCGTTCTAACAGTAATGTATCTTGCAGTTGCCAACAACTTTCCTATCACAAAGACCCGCCCGTCGATAATGGTACTCCTTTCAACAACGCGCAGACCTACCGAGACCACACGAGTAAAGCGAGTCGCTTTACATTCTCGACATCATCTGCCACCTCTTACATAGTACCCCTTTCACCGTCACTATTTCACACGAAGAGCATCAAAGCTGGCCGTAACACAAGATCAAAGAGATGTCAGCGACAATGCTTAGGGGTCGTCGAAAAAATTGTGAAACCGGATAACACGCGGAATAATCATGGGTTCCACCGAATGGCATCAGAGCTTGCCCATTTATTAAGTAGAGAGGTCTGTGTTAATGCAGGGCAATTATAAGTGGGGGGGAAATGGTTAATGCGTCTCACTGCAGATATATATACGGGAAGTCTTATTAGTCTTTTAGAGAGATTTCTGTTTAATACAGAGAGCTTCTTTTACGTTTCCATGGACAAAATGCAAAAGGAGATGTCGGCAACAGTGCTCAGGGGTCTCCGAAAGAAGTGTGGAATGGGATACTTAACGTGCGGAAGTGTCAAAACGTTCTTGGTTAATGCTATTCCACTAATTACGGCATAGGGGCCATAACGAGAGAGATGCGGCGCTACGCAAATTGCAGATGTTCCGGGCTCCTGGCCAGGTAGAGTGCTTTGTTAATTTTAAAGGGGCTACCAAAAAAGGCATAAACCGGAATAACGCGCAGAGTAACTAAGATTTTTAATTACAATATCATCATTCCGCGCTTATATGCTAATACAATCCAAGGAGATGGTAGTAGTAATGGTTAGGAGTTGCCGATAAGAATTGGGAACGGTTTAACTGGTAGAACTATCATAGGTTCTCGGTTCATTCTGCGGTTGCTCTGCTTATGTCGGTCCTGGGTCTTTAGCCCCTGAGCACGAATAGATACGGGATGTTCACGCATAAGACAAACAAGGCAAAGCAGGACCGAAAGCAAGATTTGACGTTACACATGGTATCATTTCCCTTTCTCTCGTTTTGTTGTTCTCTTTTAGAGCATTAGTAATACACAGAGTCTCCTCGAAACCTTCTATAACCTGGCCACGATAAATGAGGATATCCTCGCAAGAACAGAGAAAGTTCCAACCGAAGAGCCCGTCAATATGGGACCTGAAGTCAGTAGAATAGGAAGCTGTGAGATCCCACAACCTTCGTCCACTCGTGTCCCCCTTCTTATTCGTGGGGGGCGGGCCGGCGGAGGACCTGGAGGCTTTCTGTAGGGAGATGGTGTCAGCGCGCGTCTGTGAACTGGGGGGTTGTCGGCGGAAAACTCTCACTCTGGTAGATTCTCAACCGGGATCTCGTCTTGCCCTCGGTATCAGTATAGCTGTTCAGGACGGCGTCACCCTCGACGTAGACGGTGGAACTGCAATCATTGACACCACACGTCAGCAAACTACACGATCTTCTACTTCCTCTTTCCCTCTCATCCGCCTTGCCCCGCCCCCCCCCCCCCCCCCCCCGGTTTGTCCTCCTCCTACTCCTCCATCCAGTAGCTTCCCCAGGGAATTGCAGGAGCGAAGCACATACCCCTTGGCCAAGCTGGTCAGGAAGTCGCGGCGGGGGCCGGCCTCGACGAAGCTGGCAACCTTGAACCAGCTCGTGGAGCGCTTCTCGCCGTAGCCCTCGTTGCTCGCGACCGAGTACTCGACGTACTCGCGGCCCGTGCTCGTGGGCTTGACCTCGGGCGTCGCGGCCAGGTTGCCGACCAGGATGATCTTGGCGATGTCGCGGGGGGCCGAGGCGCTGAACGCACGCGCGGGAGCGGCGGCGAGGCGCGGGGCGGCGGTAGTAGCTACGCGGCGGGCAAGCAAGGACATGGTCGTCTTTTTTTATTTGGCGAAGGCGGTGTTGCTATCCGGGCTTGGGGAGGTTCCCGACTGAGAATTGGATTGGCGATAAAGAGCGACGGCGTATTACGGCGTGTGTGTGTGTGTATATATACGTATATGTGTCTATGTATGTGTGTGTGTGTGTGCGCGCACACTTTTTAGGCGGGTCTAACGTTAGAGAGAGTGGATAGGTGGATGACGGAATTTTCGCTGGGTGGGTGGGCTTTCCCGCTGTGAGGTGAGCAGTTCCGCGTTTGGGTCAATTTTAGCTAAAGTTTATCAATCGCGCGCTTTGGCCTTTCCGTGACGCGGGTGGAGATTGGGTTTCGGTTAGGGTGGGTAAATGCAAGTCATTGCGCTTATGCATTAAAACGCAGACTAGATCTTGATATGATAGTAATTAACCGTTAAGGGGTACAGCAAGTCTCATCTCCACAACCATGGAATCCTGCCTGCTTCAACACCTTGTATTCGGGTCGTCTCATTATATTGAAATTCATCTGTTATCCTTTCCCCGGTCGTCTGTCTTTGGTGGTAAAGTGGTCGCTGGGATGTCTCCATCGCTGCTACATACACTTGGCTTCTCCCTTTTCGAGGCCACCCCACAGACTGGTCTTGATACTTGCATCTAGGCCGTCAAGCCGATTAGGAGGAGGTGCCCAGCGCAGAATAGACGACGGCGCGCATTGAAGGCTTTTCGGGAATACTTGCACCTGGTAATCAAGACCCCAAAACCAAGTGGTTTCATCCATTGAGCCTGAAGAATCTAGTCATATACCATCAAGAGACATCCACATTGGTGCGTGGCTGAGAAGTTGGCGGCAGGGGAAGATCCAGGAGACGGCCCTACATGTGGTCGACATTTGGAGCCCTCATCTGAATGTTCCATGACGGCTAGAGACGCTATTACAACGCAGGCGTATGACTTGCGGGCAGTCTGGTGGCCCTTATACTCATGAAATGCTTGTCAATGCCCACCGGGGTTATCTGAAAATGAAGACTATGCGCATGTTTTAGGCCTGCAGCGAAGAATGTATAGATAGAGCTTAGATACTACACATGTAGTACTAGGTTCCCTAGCGTGCCTTGACATATCTTATGAAGCTGGAGGCGTCGAAGAACGAAGTTCTGCGTCGCAGATACAGATGCGATGGAAAGATTCAGGAGGCCGTTGGCAGTGACTTGCATGGCGTGAGCCAATCCTGTTGGCCAACGCCAGAGCACACACGGGGGCATCTTCCTTTCGTCAAGTTATAGCATTGGAGGATTGGCCTCGGTGCATCGAAGTGTCGTTGTTGACAGTCACTATCGGAGCGCCAAAAACCATGGAGAGCCTGGAAGAATGATGTACTCTCCACCGGGCATAGGCAGAGGAGGCTCTGGAGAGATGGAATCGTCCGATCGCCCGGAATACAATTCGTGTTGGAAGGGGCAAACCAAGGAGGCAATGAAATTGATCCCTCAAACCTGGGCCGATTACTCTATCCTGGTGAGGAGCCGACAGCGGCTGGTCGCGGAGATCCATATTCGGTAAACTTGGTGATTGACGAAAACGAAAACTATAGCTTCTTTACGCCACCGCCGCCGAGCAACAGCTAGTTACTATATTGACACTGTATCAGTACCTATATGATGCATGCAGTCTGACCATGTCATATCGCATTCATTGAGTATTTCGTGCACTTTGCATCCTAAGCGACTGCTTCAATCCTAGCTGATGAATAGTCCAATTTTGAAGCTCATCCTGTCTCCTCGAGGTTGAAGACTAGTTGAGCCACGGCTCTCGTTGTGCTAGAACCCTAGAACCCCCCTCCAGCGCCTACTAATAGCTCAACAATCTCCTCAACAAGTTCAGGGTGTCTTTCCAGCAGCTCTGATTCTCCTGCAACTCGGGCTGGGGTAGGCCCAGGCGGACTGCCGGACGATGGATCGGCGCCGTGTGCAAGGAGGGCCTTGACGACGCCGAGCGCGCCATGCCGGGCCGCCCAATGCAGCGGCGCCATATCGGGTACGACCTTCTTCTGCCAATTCGATGGGCCATTAAATACCTCCGGTACGCGAGAACCCCACGGGGCCCGCAGATGGTGTGGCAATATGCGAGAGAGAGCGTGGGGTTCAACCAAGAACGGTGCACGGGCTTCGACGTCGGCGCCACGCAAGATCAAGTCGCCTGCGAATTGCGCTGCTTCATCGCTTTCGCCTCGGTCATAGTGGAGTGCCAGACAATGTAGTGGGCTCCAGCCCTCACCCGTAGTGACGAGAGGGTCAGCGCCGTGAGACAGGAGGAGTTGGGCAGCTCTGATGGCTTCGGGCAACTTCTTGGACCGGTCGGGTATAGAGCCTTCCCTGGTAGGGACCAATGCGCATATCAAAGGTGTCCAGCCATTAGAGCTCTTCTCGTCGACATTGATGATTCCTTGGGACAGAAGAAATTCCATGACATCAATTTTTCCTCCAGCGGCTGCAAAGTGTAGCAACGTTTCGCCGTGGTCATTCCTCATCCCTATCGCAGTGCGCTGGTCCAGGGTCTGGCCGGAAGACAGATACAAGCGGAATATGCGCAGATTTGACCCGAACGCAGCCCAGTGAAGAGGGGTATCTCCTCGCGTGTCACGCTGGACACTGGAAGCGTTATGCTGAAGGAGAAGACGGATTCCCGTTTCGTTCAGACGTGGAGCCCTGTGGGATTGATGAATCAGAACGGGGAACGCGAGACGATGCAACGCAGACTGCCCGTTACCATCGGTGACGTTGGGATCCGCTCCTTTCTCGAGAAGAGCCTTGAGTGCGCCACCCAAATTCATTAGACAAGCGGCCCGGATCACGAGGGGCCCGTTGAGCGAGGAAGTGTTGGGGTTTGCTCCAGCCTCAACGAGCTGAGCAATAAGCAGTCCCTGGTCAAGGTAGTCAACGCAGTCATAACGTGGAGAACTCTCCTCGGGCAACAGAAATTTGAAATCAGTCGCGCTGCGCAGAGCATCGTCAAGGGTCCGCGGTTCAAACGATGCTCTACTCAATAACAGTTCGACAACGTAAACCTGCCATCTCCTTGCAGCCCATAGCAGAGATTCGTTCTTGACGTCCTGAGTCCAACCGTCCCACCAGCCCAGCAAGTCGGCAGCGATGGACAGATGTCCATATGCTGCAGCCTGAACAAGGCAGGTCTGAAAGGGCTTCCCCTTGGGGCCGTTGGCGTGACGTTCAGGGGGCACGTGTTGCCAAAGACGTCGGAGGATGGCAGGATGCCCCGTACAAGCGGCCAGCGCTATAGGCGAAAGAGGGTGGTTGTCGTTGATTGAAACAGCCAGAGCGTCAGCGCCGGCGCCCAAGAGTTCCTCCACCGCCGCTAAGCTGTCGCACAAGACGGCAACATGAAGTGGCGTGCCCCAGGTATAGTCTTGGTCATTCACATCCACAGAGTCCGAGGAATGAAGCAGTTGTCGCAGCTTTCGAAGGTCGCCATCGCGGATACTTGCATGCAGCGCCAATCCCGGAGACCTGAAGAAGTTGCGCATCAGCGACTGCGTTGACCTTGACATGGCTAAGGACGCTCCCGTGACTGGCGAAGATTCACAGAGAGAATCGTGAATGTTGGTTGTTTTGGTAAGCGGGGCTAGCCAGCCGGGAGCGCGTAGGTTCGCGGGACCCCCCGCCACTTAGAATTCGCAAGATCCTGCGAAAATGAGTCTGAGGGGCGAGTACCGCAGCGTCGGGTCCAAGGAGTGGCGCTGGCTGATCCGGCAGAAAGGCCGTCGAGGGCGGCGGGGCCGGATGGGCGGGGCTCCGGGTTTTACTTGACGCCGGGCCAGGGCTCGTATTTCCCCCGTGCCGACTACGATGCGCGTCCGGTGGCGAAGTGCTCCGGGCGCCTAAGGGAGCAAAGGGGGGGCGGGCAGGCCGTGATTGGGTTGAGGTTGGTGATGGTGTGCAAGGTTCCTGGCCAGCTGCGGTCTTGGAACATTCGGTATTTAGGACACAATGCATCTCATTCGCTTCCGCGCCCATGGTCTTGGAAAGTCCGGGTAAGAGAATTGCTCTCCCTCGAAAGACGCCATGATAACGCCTCTTTCATAGCACCGCCAGTTTCTAGCTCTTGCGCTCTAAGAGCATGAGTGCATCACGGCTTATAGGCCATGGAAAGGGGCGGGGGTCCGGCTGCGGAGTCATACACCAACCGACCTACTTATGCACCAGTTCATCCTAGCGCGCGTAATAACTTACCCGCGAACCCAAGTCAGATGCCGGTTGATCATTCAGACCGATCGACTAAATTGACACCTGTACTCTTTCAAGTTCCTCGCGCGCCTGCTGTGAAATAGCGTTTGGCGTACCCAAGCATCAACCGGTTAGACATCTACCTGCGGAATACTGCTCCGTCGGTGGTGGAGACCTGCACTCGGGCGGATCGGGCAGCGATCCAGGGAGCCGCGGCCGCCGAAACTCCGGGCGCACCGCTTAAGAGAGGGGCGGGCCGCCGATCTCCTCCTTAACCAGGTCGGTATGCGTCGCATTGCTTTCCTTTATTAAGGCCTGACGCATTCAATCTATCAGTACTGGTCTTCGGATCAACTCCCGCATGTCCCCAGCGTAGTTGTGTTGTGACGCCTTGCCGGCGTCCTGCAAAGCCAAGCGAGGGGACGGAGGATTGCGATTTCGACACGTTCGTCTCCACCTGGCCTACTGCACTACCTCGTTCGTGCAACCTTAGGCCTACTCGGTCATCATAACGATGATATTAGCAGCCGCCCGTACAAGACGGGGCGTCTATATGTATATGTATGTATTATACAAGGCCGGGAAACTAGCATCGATAGCTGCCGTCTGTCTTTCTCCCTCGTATCGTAAACATACCCTGACGCCATCACTGGTTTCTTGCATCATCCCCTGCGTTTCCCTCACACAACGGATCCATAGCTTGATCGTTGAACACACCATTCTGGTTGCCTCTTATCTAGCCGCTCCGACCTCCTCACGACCGCCCGCGCTTCGGGCTAGCCGCTTCCTCTGTAGCTGCCCTGACTGTATGTCCTAGCCCTTGGCTTCTCGTCCATGGTAATCTACCCAATGGATTACCGCCGACATAGTAGGCGTGTCATACCATGTTGCAGCCACGATGCTGATCGTAGAGTAATGTACAGTTCTCCATGACACGCGGGGTCATTAGTCTTGTTGCACCGTTTGCTGTGAGATGTTAGCCGACCACTGTCCTGCATCATACTACCATATGATTCGAGAGAGAACAAAAAAAGGTGCAAGATAATCGGACTCACCACCAACCAATCCATACCCTCGTTCACACCGCTGCCGTCGACGGCGGAGCAGGCCACGATGCTCCAGTTGCGATCCCTCAGCTCGCCGAGGCGCAGGGCCTCGCTGATCTCGCCGGCGCCCTTGGCGCCGGGCTGGTCCTGCTTGTTGGCGAAGACGAGCAGGGCGGCGTCCTTGAGCTCCTCCTCGTTGAGCATGGCGGCCAACTCCTCGGCGGCGGTCTGCAGGCGCTCGATGTCGGTGCTGTCGACGACGAAGATGACGGCGGCCGTGTTGGCGTAGTAGCACCGCCAGTAGGGCCGGATCGACGTCTGCCCGCCCAGGTCCCACACGTTGAAGTTCAGGTTCTTGTACGTCACCGACTCCACGTTGAAGCCTATCGTCGGGATCGTCGTCACTACCTCGCCTATCTGTAGCCGTCGTTCGCGCGCGTTAGTTCGTGTCTCTTCGTTCTAGACAGGAAAAGGGGGAACGGTGGTGTGAAGTTAGTGCAGCGGCGCTTGGTGGACGTCAAGATCGGGGGATGTCGCATGCATGCTTCGAGCAGAATCGGGCGCGGACTGCGGGTAAATCTAACTGACCTTGAGTCTGTACAATAGTGTCGTCTTTCCAGCATTATCCTGCGGAGTTTTGGGTCAGTCCAGCTGCCTCACTACGATGCAGAGCTGCAGGAAGGAAAAGGGGTAAAGACGGCACATACGAGGCCAAGGATCAGGATCCTTATCTCTTTCTTCGACCATAAAAGGCCCGACAGCCATGACACGCTCTGACCCATCTCGTGTGTGATTTCCCTTCAATAACCTGCTGATCCTTTTGAACGTTGTTGAATGTCAAGTGGCCCACGCGACCCGGTGCTGCCCCTTTAGAGGTGGACGTGGCCAACAAGTATTGGCCGTTTCAGGGGAGACCGATAGACGAAGATAGACTGCCTTGCCTCCTAGAATTAGAAGTATACGAGCCTCGAGCGCGAGTACGGGGACGTATATCGCTTCTTATGAAAGACAGCGTATGTATGATGTCGTCAGAAATTTGTAGAATGAATATTACTCCGCTGTTCAGCTGATACTAATGAATGAATGAATGAATGAATGGCCTCCTTGTCTCGGGTTCGCTTTCTAAGCATGGGTCTCGTCTTGTCATCAGGGAGGCGGCCAGCCACAACCGGCCCAGCTCAGTCTAGCCAACTTTTGCCGCAACGGGATTGGGTCTCTGCAAAGCCGTAGCATCGATGGAGTTTATCAGTTATCAAGCAAGCCCCCCCCCATCTTCTTTCTTATCTTACCGCCGATTTCCGATTTCCGATTAAATCGGCACGTGACTCGAGGAAAGGCAAGTGGCGCTCGGACCACTACAAGAAAGACCCATATCGACGGGCGAGACACACACAACCGGAAAAAGGGCTGCAAAACCCTCCCGACGAGCTAAAAATTGTTTGATACGGTCACTTGCTACTACTCCACCTCCCTCCTTCAACTCGACCAAGAAGGACATCAACAACCAAACCACCATCTCGACATAACGACAGCAGTCAAAATGCCAGTATGTACAGTCGACTCGTGCCTTTCTTTTTTTCGAGCCTGGTTCCGGACTTGCGCAATCGCCTCGACATTTTCGGTGCCTCTTTGCCCGTATAGGGTGGGAAATGTCGAAATGGAATCAAGAGGAAGAAATATCTGACATACCCCGAACTGCAAGCTGACCGTCACGTCCTCATGACAGAGCCACAAGTCTTTCCGCACGAAGCAGAAGCTGGCCAAGGCCCAGAAGCAGAACCGCCCCATCCCGCAATGGATCCGTCTGCGAACTGGCAACACGATCAGGTACGGATAGAGACCTCCCCCTCGCACCGCGCATTCTCCCTCTCTCGAACGCGAATCTGGCTTACGAGACACACCCGGCCCTCTCATTCTCGAACCGCGTTCTACTACCGGCTGTAAAAGGCACGATACTGACCAAACAAACAGATATAACGCCAAGAGAAGGCATTGGCGCAAGACCCGTCTCGGCATCTAAACGCTTTTCTCGTCCCCCGCAATGTCCGCCGAACCACCGACTGCGAGTCTGCTCCCATCACGGCAGTAACGATAGCGATGGAAATTCTTCTCTCCGGAGTGTCATCACCTTTCTAGCGATGCATAATCGCTCTAGATTTAGGCCTGTCTATGCAGACATTGGCGGGTAGAAGGCGAATACTTGGAATGCGGAAAGGATGAGAGTGAGGTAATGCCTCGCTCGGGTTTCATGTTTGGTCGGTCGGGGCTCCATTTCGAGATTTGCATGGTACTGGTCAACAGGGAAATGAACATTCTGTCAAAAGAAACAAGAAGACATGACATGACGATGCTGCTGGAAGACGCACGACTTGGATGTGAAACGCTCCTTCGAATCTGATATGTGGACTGATCAAGCATTACGGACTCCTATCCCTCCCCTTCGTTTCCGTGGCCCCAGACTTGCGCTGGAGAGCTCCGTGGTCGACCTCCTACGTCCGGCCGGTCGCCAACTGTGCCCACGTGTGCCTCCATCGAACCAGCTAGGAGGGTGCCACCTACATACACGATGCCGTCTGCTACATCACCGAATGCCCTAATTGATGACCCGGTGCTGCTTCCGTAGTTCCTCATTCTTAAACGTAGATATATGCACCCATAGTCACTTCCCAGTCGGCTATAAATCCTCCTACTCGTCGTCTAAATCCTCGCTCACCCGAGGGATGCGCTGTTTCACCTGACCGTAAGTACCTCAGACAGCCGAGACGCAGAGCATACATAGGGATGCGCGGCAACAACCTACACACCGATAGCTCGTCAGTGGAGAAGTTAAAGTTTTGCCTTGGTGCGAAGTAGAATAAAGGAAGGTCAACTTTGCAAGGTCTCTCTTAGCTCTGGTTAGATGTACAGGTCCCGGGATGTCGTGTAGAAGGATATGAGGGAAGGTTGCCGGCGATGGGAAGAAATGGCAGGCATCATAGGGGAACGGGTTCACGTTACAGGATGTTATTGAAACCAGTGTCAGTCGTGTCATCATCGAGATCACATCTCATGCGAAGAGCCTGGATGGCATTGCCATAGAACTTTGTAAGAAAACCCCAAGATTGCTTCCTAGCATCGGCTAGCTCTGCACTCCTGGCCGGTAAGGTGTATCTAGAGACCGGGAATCATATCTAAAGCAAAGCATGCCTATGCATCCCCTTTGGTGCTTTACCGATACAGCAGAGACATGTTAGTGTACTGATGACGAAGAAAGCCAATCCACCTAGCTCGAGACCGCGATGACCTTAATTCTGAGTATGGCCGATCTTGTAAACGTCTGGGCCACGGACACCTGCACATCGTCATTTTTCCGCCGTACGGTTATCATCATCAACGACCAAAAATGGACAACCCTGAGCCTAAAACGCCGGGCAATGCGTGCCAAAGTTATCACCGTCTACCTCGTTTGTACCCTGAATAGCAGATCAAGAGACCCCATGGTGGGACGCCGGGATGGCGGGCTACTGAATGGGTCGTCTATGTCGCTACGAAAACGGTGTTTAGCGGTCCTCAGCCCACTCGTTCTCACGGCGAATCTGTTCCTCCTCCTCGGGGGTGAAGTCGTTGGTGATGTTGAATGTCTTGCGGATCTCCTCTGGTGACTTGCCCTTGATCATGTTGGCAACAGTCTTGCAACCGACGTCGAGGAGGGGCTTGATATCGAGATAGTTGGAAGCCTAAATACACCATGAGCATTCCATTCATTTGGAGCAAGATGGTTCAGAGAACGGCACGTACCAAGATGATCTCGAACAGCATCTCCTGATCGACCTGCATGAATTTCTGATCCCACTCCTCGATATCGGTAGTCTTCTTGCGGTTATCAGAGTCCTCGTCGGTAGTCTGGAGGGGATCGTTTCGGTGATGCTCGCACCACTCTATGACTTTTCGGAGCACAGCCTCATTGACCTTGGAAGGTAGTCAGCATCGCCATCCTCAGTGCGCCACAGGAAGAGTCCGGGAAAGCTTACGTTAGGGACTGGAATTGTCTCGTTCACCGAACCCTCACCGAGATCCTCCAAGAGGTGTTTGATGAGGATGGATCTCTCAGCAACTTGCTTATCTGAAGCGGATATCAGCATTCGACCGTCCATGAGACGCGGCAGACAGAGGAAGGAAGGGCGCCGGCTTACCGACTTCGACCTGCTTGCCGTCGTTCGACTGAAGCCGAACCTTGATAGAGCCGGCAGGTTTCTCAGACATGGTGGCGACTGTCTAATATGGAGATCCTATTACTCGAGTACGGTGAGAAGGTGATCTCAGTCAAACATATGATGACTGTGGAAGTACTGAAAAGAAATGCTTGGCGTGTGGAGTGGGCGATGTTGTAAGAAGCAGATGTAATGTAGAAAGAAGTGGCGGAAGAAGAGTGTCTCGGGGAGAATTATGCGGTTGGAGAAAGGTTGCTATTGGGTGAAGATGGATGATGGAAGTGGATGCATGCGGAATGGAAGTGGGCAGGCACGTCGGTTGTTGCAATGTAGAAGGCGGAGGGGTAACTTAAGTATTTTGGGGACGGAGCCTTAAGTACTTGGTACTTGCTATCAGGCAGGCGAGACACACAGCAAATGGCGGGATGAGGAAAGATCAATCACACATGTACCTATGAATTCCAAGGTAGGCCGGAGTGTATAACTGGCAAAGAAAAGTGTGAATAACAATGGGAGAGTTGAGGTAGCCTACCAAGGAGCTTGCTTCTACGGGAAAGGAAGGGAAAGATTGAAGGTAGAGAGAGAGGGGTCTGAAAGAGTTAGGAATTTCGAAGGATCAATGGATGAGAACTGCAAGTCAGCCTTTTCAAGAGTAGGTAAGTAGGTAGGTTACATAGATATTGGCTTGTGCCTTATGCGTGTAAGGTTTAAGAGAGACAAAACTTTGAAAAAGTCAAGAGGCTAATGTGAAGTCACAGTGGAAGCGGTGGCCTACAGCCTGTAGGCTACATATGTCAAAGGTCGAGGTAACATGCGTAACATATAAGGGTAATTTTAGTGATCGTGACAGGGTGAGTTGAATAATGTCGAGTAGGTTACTCCGGATGACTTAACTGCCTAACAGCGGTGGACCTGGTGGCCAGGCAGTAAGGCTACCTACCTACCTACCTAGGCAGCGCTGTGCTCCGGTACGCAGGTACCTGATACCTCTCTCCTCTCGCGCCTCCCAAAGCCGACGATCTAAATTTATCGAACTGCAGGTGAAATGTCAGCCATCTCCACAGATGTAGCCGCAAGAAGCAGCACCAACTGACTGGTGCCTGCAAAATGCGAACCCCCGCCAAGACCCTTGGGGTAATGGTTACCAAGTGTCAACCAGGTGTATTCGTCCAGTCTACTGATATAACACGTTTCCGGCCTGTTAGTCATTGTCCGAATTAAGTGGGCTACAGTTCTGGTCTGTACGTAAGAAAACCAAGAAGCCGGTTGATTCACTCACCGGGGGAGTTTTGTTTGTGCAAGGACGACTCAAAGCTTGGTTGCTGAGATATGAATCAAGCTTTTAACAGCGAAGTATGCTTTCGTTAAAAGCCATCTTTGTACTGATCGTAGGATGTGAGGTCAGATATGTGATTCTTGCAGGTTCTACGGGGCCGTTTTCAAGCATAATTTCACTTACATATCACCAGTAACACAATATGGATCTTAACTTATTGTTTGCAACTACGCTTCGTATCGTAGCGATGGTTCCGGCTGATTCGCCGCCTTGCCTGCTTGAAGCGGCTCTCTATAATGGTATGTAATCAGTTAATCGACATGAATCACCTCTTATCGGTTGGTTCATCTCATATATTGTGCTTGATTTACTGGCTAGGCCCCAGCCCATCCTATGTAGCACCCAAGGGATCTGGCATCTATCTCGGTGACCTAACAATGACAGATCTGATTCATGCGACCGCCCGTCATTGGTCCCGCTCACCTTTCCCACGTGTGCCTTCAGCCTCGTGGTTGACAAAGGAATTCCTTTTACCTATCCGTTTCCCATTGACCCATGTCCCTAAACGATCCCTGTAAGCGACCCTTGTAACCGCTGCCAGAAGCGGACCATCCAAGCTCCTCCACCATTATCCTCTGTAACAAGATCCAGCCAATGACCGCAATTAGAGAATTAAAGGAAAGGCCCAGAGCCGGGACGGGCGGGTACGCGTGTATATGGTGTGTGTTCGGTGCATAACAACGAATGTGTGCAGACTTAACCCATTCGAATACGTGGCGCCATAAAGATCTCCATGGAGATAGCGCATGATGAAAGGAGAAGAAACAAATGGTATCAAAGTAGGCACCGTGACAAAACATGACAATCCCTCAACGCCCAACCAGAAGGGAAGAATCGAGGAAAAGAAACCGGCGTAAAGGAAGGAAGATCCATCACTGCAGAATTAATGATTCCTCACGCCACCCTGCAGCCTCCGCATGGCCTCACGGTGCGCGTCCAAGAGGTTTCCGCTGCGCATCCTTTCCTCGAAGGCGCGCTCGCTGCGCTCCTTCTCCCAACGCTCGAGATTGCGCTGCCGTGACTCCGCCTCCATCTGTGAGAGAAGCGTGGACCGCGAGCGGTCGATGCTGCGCCGGACGTCGCTGTCGCGGTGGTCTCTGTTACTTGGAGACCTTCCGATGTTCCGTACCAGATTCGTCGCGGAGCCCCTGGTGGGTGGAGGCGTCTCGTGCCCGTTGCTGTTGTTGTTGTTGTTATTGGCCGCACCCGCTCGGAGATCCGCCGCCACTGAGTTCCTGAAGTTCGCTAACTGCGATTCGCGCCGGCCCGGGCTGGCCACTGCTGAGGCCCGGCGCTGGGATTGGTGCGAGTTGTAAAGGGGGACAACCTCGGCGACGGTGATCTGCGGGAGAGGCGTAGGCGTCGAAGGGGGGGCTTGGTGATGCATGGGTATCGCACTGTTCGGCCTGTTGCCGACGGAGAGGAGGCTGTTCTGGCGTATGAGTTCCTTCCGCTGGGACAGTGGCATGTCATCGACGTCTGGGACCAGCGCCACGAGCGTGGACGAGGATCGGTAGTTGTAGAGCGAACCTGTTTCGCTCGACGGGCCGGAATGCTGGTGTCCAGGGTATTCGGGCACCGGCGATGCTGCTGCCAGTATGGACTGCGACTTATGACGGAGAAGCAGCTCGCGCTGGCCCAGGAGGGTCTGGGGGCTGGCGTAGGGTACTACGCCGGGAACTGGCGCCCGGGTTAGAACTTGCGGGTCGGGAGGTGGCGAGGGGGCATGGGCGGCATCTCCTCTAGAGCCACTGCTGCTGTCTTCGGACTGGCACGTGCTACCCTGATGTTCTTCACCGTTCTCTTCGGCAATAGGAAGCGCAGTAATGTCTGTAGACGTTCGGCGGCCATGTTTCATGCGGAAACTGCGATTTCCGTGTAAACTGCTGGCCGGCAACGCGCTTACAGGGCCCACGGGGGCCGTAATTTTGACAACCTGTTCAGTGGTCACCGTGAGAGCCGGCTGGGTAGGAGGACTTCCTCCCACCAAATCCACTGCTGCTCGTGAGCTAGGACGGTGGGCGGCCGCTGGAACCTGGGACGCCGCCTTCGAAGCCGATGAGACCGTTCTAGCCATAGTCGCCCCGGAGAAGGTACCCTGGGCAGTTTGTTGGAGTTCCTCGACATTGACTGGCACCGCGGGTTCCCTCTTCTTTACCATTACATCCTGCTCCGGATACTCCTTCAGCTGCAGTTTTTCAGGCTCTGGAGCCTCCGCCTGACTCAGATGTTTCGCCCACTCGTTCGTTCGGTACGAAAGCGCGACGCGAGAAAGCCCGGGTGGGAGCCAATCCTTGGTGAGGCTCACACGCGAAGAAGCCACAGACGTTGCCGCCGAGCGTGGCTTCTTTACGCTCTCGGTCTTTTCTTCGGTGGGCGCCGCAGCGTCAGCACTCTCATTATTTGCCTTGGCTAGAGCGTTCGTGGTGCTACTTCGTTTTGATTGGCTACCGCTAGAGTCGCGCGTTACGGAGGGATTGAGGATATCCGATCCCACAATCTTCGCAGTCGAATGCGGACGGATTTCAGGTTGCGTCACATGAAGCTGTGATTCCGATTGATCTGCGAGATTCCGGCCGTCTGTAGTGGACTCGATTTTGGACGGTTTATCTACCAGTTCAGCTTTAATCTCGATCGGCCGCTTCTGCTCGTCCTCTCGCATCCTGCTGGCCCGGTCGGTACCATCCTCGCTCATTCCATCGACAGTCGCAGCAACAGACCCTATCTCGGCATTAGAGCCTCGCCTCTCCGATACTAAGTCTTCCCAGCTTTCACCAAAAGCTGGCAGCTGGGGTGGAGAGGCGAAGTCTCTGGTTCTTCTCTTCGACTGAGATCGTTGGGAACGCCCAGATAAGCTTCTCAAAAGGTCGACTGAGCCCACTGACAATCTGTTACCCAAGGATCCCCGGGAAGCTCGCTTGCTGAGGACAGTCGATCGTGCGTCTTCGTCGGCGAACGTTGCAAAGGATGAGCGATCGGCCTCGTCTCTCTCGTCTATTTCTTCGATATCGGGGATTTTGAAAGGCAAAGGCACGACGTCGGGACTAGTCGATCGAGAGAACCTCTGCGAGTTGGGAGTCAATATGGTGGTCACTGGCCGCACTTCGCCATCTGCTCCGGCTATCCACACCTTCTCATCCGGTGCAGGCATTGGCTGTAATGAACCCCCGCTAACTGGCCCCTCATCCGTGGCTACCCTGACCGTCACCAGCCTGTTGTCGCCCTGCTGATCCGCGACGACCAACCCATCCGCAGCTTGCTTAAGTCGCATTGGTGGGTTGGTGGCACCTGAAGATGGCGGTAAGTCGTCCAGCTCAATCCCCTCGTCCGCAGGCACCGGTATGGTAGTCTGGCTATATTGAATCCTCTTCTCAGGGTCCATGTCTTCAAGCCCCCAATCACCGGATGCGGTAGGACTGCTGGGCGGATCTCCGTACGTTGCTTCCCACCGACGCCTCTCTCTCTTGTTTTCTTCCTCGACCTGTTGACCCACCTTCGCCTCCTCTAAGTCGCGTTGTCGCCTTTCTTCCTCAAGCTCTGCAGCTCGCGTCGCACGACGCTCCTGTATCACCCTCCAAAGTTTGAGCTGGGATATCACCCCCAGCACCGTGAAGATGACGATCAATGCCGTCTCAACCCGGATGACCTTAGTCTGCGGATACGTGGTAGCGCTGAGTGGGAAAAGGTCCTTGTTCAGGTCCCAGATATAAGCCCAGAACTCCTTCAATCCCGCTCGTGTAAAGCAATCGATACCTAGAACTGTAACAGTGGCTCCCGTAAAGGACGTGAGGCCGATCATGGCGTATCCTCGCGTATAATGGCTGAAATAGAAGGCATAGCCGCCCAGTGTGAAGGCACAGATAAATATAATCTTTTGGGTTGTACCAGGGAGCAGCCCACCCGCCCTGAGTGTGAGCAGCCACATGCTTAAACAGAAACCACCAAGCAGACATGCAAACCCCTCGGTCAACTCCCTGAATAATGTTGCCGCCCCACCGAGAACCAGTCCCGTTATGACTACCGCGACGACGTACCCGCCCTGGATTGCATCTCGTATAGGTGGCATCATGACGTAGACGATAAGAATCGCAGTGCACAGGCTCGTCAGAAAGGCTGACGAGAAGAACGTGTGGAGCCAGCCATTTTTGATGCCGATCAGAGTGTAGGTCGCGCCGGAAACGATCATAATAGCACCTGCTATTCCCCAGCCAGGAGTAAGTTGAGGTGCCACAGGCAGTTCGCCAGGTGCTACGGCTGCCGCATGTTCCATGTCAGAGGTATTCTCATGGGTTATATGTAAAGTGACGAAGAAGGCTCACCAGCAGACTCGATTGGGTTATCTGGGTTGTTTCCATTAATCGCAGATGGTGCTGAGGTCGTACTGGAACTGCTTCTCGGGCTTGTGGTGACTTCAAGGGTAGTGGATGGCTCAGCAAGCGTACTTGAAGGCTTCAAAGTTTGTGAGCTCTTTCGAGTGGTTATCGTCTGCTCCTCTCTAGCGGTTGACACCGGCGTTGCCGTCGTAGCAGGATCTTCCATGGACGCATCTTGTCTTCCAGCAAGTCCCGACTCGCCCGTCTCAGCACGACTCAGGCCTGCCGCTATATAGAATAATGCGCATATGCGCAACCCCTTCAGCTGCATATTTGATCCCCTTTCCCTATCTTAACCTCAAGTCTCTGTTAGGGAGATATCACAGGTTTAACACGGGTGTAATCTGGGATGCAGCCGCTACCAGTCGATGGGCATTGTTGGTTGAATCACGGGTACACTTCCCGCCCTGAGAGTTGACAGCGTTGAGTCTGGAAGATTTCGGAGTGTAAAAGGTTGAAGTATCTTCAGGCTTTGGTGCTTCTCTCCAAGCAAAGGTAGTATGAGCAACAGGGCCCAGGCCTCTAGTACACCGTCCAGCCACAGGGACGAGAAGACTAAGTGCGAGTCAATCTGTCATGGGCTCGGTCAAGCTCTTAGACAGGACCAGGGTGGGTCGCAAGCGAACACAGCAACTTGCTAGGGTTGAGACGTCACGGCAGAGAGGGGCGCGTAGATCAAACTAAGGGTTTATATCGAGGAACTGACATCAAGGGCGCTGAAGTCCCTACAAACAAAGCTGCTCCACATGAACCGCGAGGAAGCGTCTGGACATGGGAGGATAGACATAATCCTCTTGGACGAGAAGAGAGAACGAGGAGACATGGTAAGTCAGTCCACTCAGCTGACATCACCTGAACTAGATGCCGGCAAAGGCCAAGGTCATGTCCTTCAACCTTGCTTTTAGCACCCGTCTGGCCGGACTTGGCTCTTGTCATGCTGTGTGATGATGGCCACAGACACGAGAGAACATCACCCGAATGGAGGGCGCGGGAGATTAGCAGAGACAGAGCTAGGCTCTGCTCGGGTCCGCGGCGCCACAAGTGTGTGCGCTTAATACCTCCCCGCCAGGAACGGTCGACTTGCCGTAGCTTCGATTTCCCTCTTGGCGTGCTTTGCAGGGGCAGGGCCCGGCGTTGCAATTCCCAATCGGGAAAGGCAAGATCGATAGATTGACCCATACGGATGCCTGATTGGTGTTGAATGGTCCTGTCTATCCGGCTGAAGTTTGAACGACCTCGCAGCCCGGCGCGTCGCGCCCTACCTCAATTAGGGGGAAATTTCATTTTTTTTTGGCGTCTATCACCTAGGGGCAAGATGACGGAGCCACAGTTTGCTATGATGTATCACATACCAAACTGCCGTTTCTCTCAGGATAGTATAAACAGGATCGGATGGAATACGTCGTTCCTTAACCGCTAGACTCTACCAACATATGTAGGTGTGAAGGTATGCATGGAGGAGACTACGCAATGCCCGTCACCGCCATGCATCCTCATATACATGCAAGCGATATTACGTAGTAGCAGATGCAGCTTCCAAGGTTCCAGAGCCAATCTCTACTTAGCAGAGCAGATATTCTCACCCGTGATCTAGCATTGGCCGATGGCTACTGATCCTGCAAGAAACCACGGGCAGGGAGTCGTGTTGTTTTCTCCGAGAGGGCGAGCAACACGGCATATCCAGGAAATGGGTTCCGGAATTGGTGCAACATTGATTGGTGATCGCGCGACTCACTGACTCGGCGCGGCCTATGAGTTGGCAGGCTGCGTACACGGCCGCCAGCTTCGCCAATGGCGAATCCACGAGAATGCACGTACGTATTCACTACGCATTGACGAAATCCATGGCGTCCATTCATCGTAGCGAGCTGTCATGTAGGTGAGTAGGCGGGATATGGCCTTGAATGTTTCAACTTATAGAGCTAATGTACGATAAAGTCCTCGGGCCCTATGACGCGGAGACACGAGCTAGGAAATTACAGCGTTCCACCCACTTGCATCAACACTATCATGAGCCAGAGGCTTCACACTCTGATATTTGGCTCTAATAATTCTAGATAACTTCGTACTATTATAAGTTAGGACATTCGGTATAACATTCCCGGAGACCTATACATAAGATTCATGGGATAATATCCTCATGCCGCATTCCTTGTCATTTCCTTTATGTTGTGCGGCCAAGGGTTCTGTCTCCGTCGCACCGAAATCTCAGCCCTAGCTGCAAGCGGAAGCAGGGGGGATGCTGCGCTGGACCATGGGATCCTCAAGTCCAAGGTTTTAAATCGCTTGTGCTTCGAAACGTAGCCAAAACACTGGGCCCGCCCGGGCTGAAGCTCGGCGAAAATCGCTAGGCTTTCACTAGTGAAGCCAGCAAGCCAGCCAGCTCAATTAGTGGACTTGAAAGACTAATCGACTCCTGCGCTTGATGATTTGCAGAAGTGGTCGAATATGAACAGAACTCTTCTGGAAACCTAACGTTCATCCCGTAGCGAGACCGGCTAGAATCGCAGAAGACGCCCTCGCATTGGTAGTGGAGTTATAAAGCCGAGCCAAAATAGCGAGCTAGGTTCAATTCCTAACAGCGCTAATGGTCTTCGCTACAGTATTTCGGCTCAACTGGGTTGGGCCATGTACGATCTCCTATGGAACGTGCCATTATTGCAGTTATGGACCGGCAAGTTACGTACTGAACATACGTTTTCAATTCCCATCCCAGACGCCGGCAAGTTACAAAGTTGCAATAGGCGGCTCGCCGAATCTGAGTGGGCTGTGTGGGTAGCTGGCTCTCTAGCTTTCAACATTGCTGCCCCACAATACACATTTGGAGTTTAAACCCATGCTCCCCACACTGACGTCCCGCGAGATTGAGATGGGCAAGGCCACGATGCCCCGAATCGAGATCGATAAGGAAAAAAATGGATCGCCGAAAAGGATGGGGATAAAAACATCTTGCGGTGAAAGCCTGGGGCGTGGAAGTCATAATCGTAATCATGATATGTTTCTTCTTGAAACTCCCCACGGATTATTCTCGGTTCGGCGTGTTGATTATATGGTGAATGTGCTACGCACTATGTCCAGCTTCTGACAGTCATCAAAGAGACTGGCGCTGGCTTCTGCGACGCTTGTTTGATTTCTTTAACTGACCCACACACAGACAGGTCAAGCCACAAGTTACCCACTTCGTGACGGCTTGCAGACGGGCCGCAGACGACCAATACATATATCTTGCCTCGAGGCTCTTACGAGACAGGCGAACAGTGCGGGTGCTTTCACGCGCGAAGAGCGACTGGCCATTCCCAGCTGAAATGGTACGCAAGCTGCAAGTGTTGATCATGCAGAGGCAGATAGGTCGTGAACGATCTCTAAAAAATGTCCATCCATCTCAAATTCCACAATGTCGCCCGCGCTCGTCCGGGCCCCGGCCAAAGACCAAGGAGGCTCCAATACCTGAACTCCAATAGCCGTTCGTCCTCCTTTAACCTTTTCCCCATCGCTGATCCGTAATAATAATGCCGAAAAGAATACAACCTACTCCTAGTACCATAGTACAATCAGCCCTCTTAATCCATTACAACAATGACGTTGAAATCCTGGTCGTGAGAATGCACGTTCATTTCCTTGACAAGCGACTCGGAATACGATCGGAAACATCCCTGCCCTGAGCCGCAGACCCATTGCGGTTGTTCCGACGTGCCGGGGGAGGCGGTTGCTTGCTCCTGAGTAGCTGCGCAGACACCGCTCGAAAGGGGAAAGTGAGAATCGCCACAATAGCCTGTACGGGTAGCATGACGGCAGTGAATGTACTCTCTGCCAGCCAGGTGAACAGGCCCCTCCGTGTGTTGCTGTTCTTAGCCGCAACGGCGGCGAGCGCTACAGTGTCTTGGATCCGGTGGTCGAGGTAGTCGAGCCTGGCGTCCATCTGATTCGCCAGGAGCGCAAGCTTCTTCTCGTATCTTCGCATGGCGCGGTTCAGCGCATCCATCTCCGGCTGCATCGTGTTATTGATCTCTCGTACCATTGCTGCCTGGCTCAGCCTTGAACTGGACACCTCCGTCCCCGCCCTAGAGGAGTCGAGGAAAGGAGCTGCTCGGGCTTCCAGTTCGTCGAGCCTGCTTGATAATGCCTGGAAATCCTCAATAGGGACCGTCTGGTCCTCGTACGGGTTAGACGATACAACTCGCTGAATGTGCAGGGTGCGATTCCGAATCATCTTGAGCAGGTGCGATACCGGTCGCATCTCGGCCGCACAAAGGAATATCGTCAGATTATAATCTGACACCAAGCCTTCGGAGGGCCGGGATAATTGGCTTCGGATCGCGTGCAGGACGTAGCAACTGATAAGGGGGAAGAGAAAACACCATGCCAATGCCATAATTTCGTGGACCTTGAGTTCATTCGATGCGGCTGCTCGTTTTGCTGCCCATTCTCTGCTGGCCTCCATCTCAGGCCCCCTAAAGGTGGTCTCCGCGGGCTCTTTTCCTTTCCCATGGCCTGCCGTTTCGGTTCGCTCGTGCTGTGCTCTCTCTGCCTCTTCTGACTCCTCCCCGAGAGTCTCAAAAGCCGTTGTGGCTGATGGAGTCACGGATGGCTCACGTTCGTTGTCAGTCCCGAAGGCGGGCTCGGTGTCGACCTCATAATTTGCAACCCAAATCTGCTGTGTCTCCAGATACCAGTCCCACGGCTGCGTGACTGACCAGTGGAGAACGACCGCTGCTAAGCTCAACAGTATCAGGTCTGTGAAAAAGGAAGCCCCATTTTGGAAAAACACGCCAGCCAGGGCGGGTAATAACGCAAAGATGAGTGGAAGATATGCTGTCGGCTGTCTCTTCGGCGATTGCGGGCCACTAGCGCTAGGATTAAAGAGATCATCCGCGCTGGCTCCAAAGCCCCTCGTGGCGTCGTTCAGACTGTAGTCGGAGAAGGCAGAGCTTCCCCTGCGAGTACCGGTCATGGGATTTTCACCCGGAGGTGTCTTCAAGGTCGAACGGCGTCGCATATGCGCTCCCGGGTCGATAGTGGCAGCGCGACGCATACCGAGGCCTGGCGACGCATTTTCCGCGTAGGGCGACGGCCGCCCCGTCGTGTAAGATGTAGAGCTTGAGGCGGCGGCATGGTTTTCGTCAGCCATGATAGATATGGCAAAGACGGCACAGACGCATGGGCATATCTCCTCGCTACTCCACTCTTGCTTTATCTGCAGAATGATCGCAAGCTTGCTTGAACCGATATGGAGATGCGCAACGATAAATCATACTTTTGAAAGGGCGGATCGATGATGAAGATCGAACAGGGTGCTGTTGTTGTTAGGCAGGGACTCTAATCTGGGGCAGCCCTTTCTGGTAATGCCAAGCTAATTTTGGCGGGGCATTGCGATCCCATTCCATCACCATATGTCGTCACTAATTACATAGCCGTACCAGGGGCCCTTTAATAGAACTTGCAACCTCCTTGTCCCACCTAATCCCTTTGCCAATAACATTTATTATAACGGAATAAAGAAAAATACTATACGGATGATACAAGTACCTAAAAGTGACTTTATTCCATGTCGAAGGCTTGAAAAGCACCCGGGTTTGCTGACAATATTATAATGTATCCGTTGAATAAAGTTACACGTTCAATTTGAACGGCTCCGCCGCACGTACTCATTACTAGTGGCATATTTCTAAGGTTGGAATGGGGCTACCTAGACTAATACTAAGTGAAGTCCCGAATCACCGGACATAAGCCAATCAAATCGGTTTAAAGGAACATCTCTCTCGGGTACTCGGTCATCTGTCAACATTGAAGTATGGAATCCAGCCAAGCAGATTGTTGACACAAAAATTCGCGGCGTCCTAAATGATATTAAGACCTTACAGACGATTATTAAACGAAAACGTAACATATAAAAAATTCGAAAAAATGGTATATACGCATAGCGAAGAATTAAAAGCAGCGTGGCGCGTTTCTTATATACTTATCTGTTGAAATAAATAAGGTCATTATTCAATGAGTCGTTGGACGGTTATGTGTAAGTGCGCGAATTTTAATGTCAACTACCTGCCAAGGCAGGAATCCCGCATGCAAGAATATGCCAACTGCGTATGACCCACAAATCCTGACAGCTATGCTGGCTGGACAGGGACGCCCAGGTATGACCCTTGCAAAATCCAGGCTTGATGGTTACGATTATTACATGTCACTATATGAAACGCCGGGTCTCCGTCAGCTTACCGCAATCAAAAAGGGAATGAGAAGACTATCGCCTTCAGATTGATCACGCCTCGAATAAGTATGGGATACTCTACTATAAAGCGCCCTTTATGCTACACAAAGAGGGTGTCGTACTGAGAATAATTAAGGCTTCTGCCGGCTCTAGGATCATGCCACTGCCCAGAGCTTCGGTCCGTCAGCCATGACTACCTCCAGTGCAGATATTCTAAGATTTCAATATAGTAACGGTGAGTATAATTGTGTATATATATATGTGAGCATTTTAAGATATACCGTCCGCAACATGATAGCTACTCCCTGGATCTGGGGTTAGGGATTCGGCCTTGTAAGCGGAGCAACCTTGCGGATGACCTTTGTCGCAGAATAGGGGTCACTTGCTTAGTCATCAAGGCCCAGGGCACCCCGGAAGAAAGCTTCCGGGGCTCCCACAAGTATATATAGAGCTTCCTAGTTACTGCGCTCTAGAGCTAGAATTATCCAGGACAATTTACACTTCCCACACCTTATGCACACGTTCCTCGCGATCTGCCTAACTGCGACAACCTTTATATGACTATTCAAGCATGCATGCTTTCAGGAGTGATAACATCCAACTGCATGTGAAGGTTTGAGCGTACCAGTGGTGGATCAGAAGGAATAGATAGGGGCATTACGGGTGAGGATTTCAGCAATCATGGTGAGTTGCACGGTAAATGAGCCCCGGATGGCCATGCTTCTAAAAAGCTTGTATTAGTTCAGATCGGGGTGGGAGAGCAACGGCTGCTGGTGCTTGGGGCGGTGTAAATGTGATGAGGTTCAACCGTCGTATTGAAAAGGACAAAGCCCGTCGGAGGCCTATTACTCACAGCAGTAGCGTGACCATATCAGCATTGAGTCTAAAAACAGGTGTCGTTATATACCTCCTAACTAATAAAGAACCGCATACTAAAAAGAACGCTGTCCGAATTCGGATTCGAATTCTCCAGCCCTTTTTCGAACGATGCACTGTAATCCAGTCCACCAAATTCGCATGTACACACTCAGTCGTACAGAAGCAGCCTCCCTACATCGTGCCCAGCTCACCGGCTAAGATGAAGGCATATGAAATTTGACATCAGCGGTATTTGGAGATATTACGATTCTTACTGGGGTGTAATCGCCACCACGTCATCCATCCCCTCCCAAAAAGAGTCTCGGTGGCACTGACTGTACATTCTACACGATACTATAGACCTAAATGCTACACAGATCCGCAGCAGCCTTGCTTTACATCAACTCTAAAAGAAATCAAGCTAAAAATGGCTGGTCTCTCGTGTAGTTGTATCAGACGTTCGGTATTACAATGACGGAGAACAAGAGTTCAGAAGTCTCTGTTCGGCCTTGAGGCGAGACCTTCTCCACGGCCAAAAGAACGTAACTGGCTTTCTGACCATCTATGATGCAGGGGTTTATCCAATGATACAGCATAACATAAACGTAGAAAGAAAGCCTCCAGTCTCTTCTGGGGTCGGTGTTACGCTGGATGAACCCATCCGTTGGGGGCTCATAGGCGATCTTACATGGAACTTCCCGATTAGAGAGAGTGGGTGAAGTGTATACAGAATGCTAGAGTCCAGCCCAGTGTGACGCCCCGTCCACGACATTGTCGCTCCTACTTGACATTCGCATCCGTTGGACACTTTACTCACTTCAGTTAGGAAGGTGGTGATCCCGCATTACAGATTAAGCAAGGGGATGAAGAAATATAAAGAGGTCGAGCCGTTCCGGCTTGATGTTAGGAAGTATAATTCAGCATCCCCGACACTCCCGAACCTTACATACCACCTTTTTATAACCGACTTTCGTACACTTGGGACCTACTAGATCGACTTTTAATCATGAAGCCCATTAGTATCCTCACCACGGTATTCGCTGCCGCTAGCGCCGTCGTCGCAGACAGCTGCAACCAGCGCGGCGTCTACTGAGGTTCGCCTCTGCTTCGAAAAGGTAAACCCAATTCACAATCAGAACCCCTATTCTTAAACCGGTAACTATCATGCAATGACCACTAACATGGTCCGTTCTTAACTTAGGCAACTACTGCGACCACAGTGTGGAGACGCTCTAGTCCGCTGGCCAGGCTACGGACGAGGCCCACATCCAGAACTCTAAGTTCGACTGCCTCTCGGGTGGCGACATCACCTACCGACGGGTCTGCGGCAATGGCTGCGGAGGGACGGATTCCGAGAACGCCGACCACTGTCTTTAGGTTTCGGACCGCCCATAGAGACAGTGACGAATACGGGGTGAGTTGAGAGCCTCTGAGGTGCTCGTGTATTAGGGGAGGGTTAAGGTTGCCAGATACCGCCGTGTTAGATACACCGATAACCCCAGAGTCATTCGTTAAGCCATTGATATAAAGAAGGGCTAGTAACAGTGCGGCAGTCTTATCAAGGTGCTCTGAGTACTTTTGTCCTTACCACGGTATGGTCTTATCATCATCATTATTCTGACTCAAGTTTACTCATGCAGGTGTCTTTTAGCTGGGTGTTACACAAAGTAATGGCCCGGGAAGCCTCCGTCAGCGTCGGAGTGTCGGATATTGGCCTAGAGGGCAGTAAGGTCGAGACTAATCTCCAAAAGGTGTTCGATCTAGCTGGACTGTGGAAGGCAGTCCTTCTCTTGTATGTTTCTCTTAGGCTTGTTGTCGAGGACGGTATTCTGACCATGCGAAGCGACGAAGCAGATGTGTTCCTCGATGCGAGAGATACCCACCGCGCTGGCATTCAACGCAGCACCATCGTCTCGGGTAAGGCTAGTAGCCTTTCTCTGCATACGTTCTACTGAGTATGGTTTGCAGTACTTCTTAGCTCCCCGGAGTATTACGACGGCATTCTGATACTTTAGGATTATGGCAAAAGATCGGGTGCTTGAACGTTGTTAGTTCAAGCGTTATATGATTATGTACGTATTCCTACACTTATGACAAATCGCTTGAGATGTTTCGACTTGGCCGTCCAAAGTCGCACCCGTAAGCCTCCATGCTTTACTTCAAGCCATGTCTCCAATGATAGATCTAACCAGTTATGCAGACATCCCTATCGAGTAAGCTACTTGGACCAAAAGCAGAAGGAAAGTATCCTTATGGAGTTCCTTACTCAGTTTAAGCAGAATGGCTTGATTAATCCGACCAGATGGGAGAGCATAAAGTCATGGGTCGAGGAGGAGGGCCGTAACAAGGTATTCAACGGTAGGCAGATACGCGACATTGTGTCTACAGCCATGGGTCTCGCGCATGCCAAACACAGGAAATTGGAAGGAAAGGACTTCTCTTTGGTTGCGATGAACAGGTCGGCGTTCAAAAATTCGCTAGCTGCGCAGGAGGCCGTGTTCGAGAACAACCAGCTCAAGGCTATGAGCAATTAGCTCCTAGCCGTTGGCTTTACCATAGTTGTATGCCATAATATGCTTCTCGATGGGGATATGTGTTGAAGTCTCGTTTCATCGGACGCTTGGGGACTGTTTCCTTTTACACAATTTCGGATATAATAGATAGTTTTGAGGATGACTCCACTTCATGTGCTTGCCCTGGGCATACAGTTTCTTGACGACTACTTAACCGTGTGCATCCGAGACCCGTTGGGCTTGAACTCCTGCAGCAGCGATAATCAATGAACTCTCAGTCATTCATCAAAGCCGGTCTGGGACCGCCATTAAGATTGATTGTAGACATATAAGTTTCATTAAGTCCGAAGACTCTGAGTAGGACCCGTCACTATAGAGGTGGCAGGTGTCTAGTACGTGCGTAGCATGAGTACTCCTGACGTAAATCGATGTGGTTTTATAAATTACTATTGGATAAGATGTAGACTGCGATTATTCGACGGTAATCTCAATCGATCACCACGGGTTATAGTGCATTGTCAGGCTTAAAGGCTGATGCAGCCAAGCAGCCTAGGAATCTGGAGCCTCAGCTGACAGGGGCCGTTCAGTCTTGTGTGTGGAGACGACTTCAGCCGCAATCAAAGAACTGTTGTGTTTCACGACTACTTAGTAGTAGGCACGCCCCACTGAGGCCAACGGCACATGAGAATTACCACATTAAAGTTTGAATATGAAGTGGGTGAATTCCATCAAAACTACGATTCAAAAGTCAAAAAATAGCGTGGTTGGAGTAGGGTCTGATTCTAGAGGAGATGGGCAAGATGAAGAAGAACGGATTAGAAGACGGGACCGGGTCCTAAGTAATCGGCTGGTGAAAGGAGATGGCCAAGGAGTCTAAGATGATGATGAAAAATAAAACCAGGCCCATTAGAGCCGATACATTGCCTAAATTGACTTGTTGCCCTTGCAATTTCGTGTCTTTGGCAATAAGTGACAAAGATATGGGTGATTAACTTTATGACTTCCACTATACTTACATTCGGTAAACACGTGAAACATGAATGTGAAGACCCAAGAGCAATTGAAGGGACTAAATAGAATGCGTTGTTTGAGAATTTTTACCAACTCCGGAGTGATTTCATCACCTGCGCTCGTTGCCCTCAAGTTTCTACGCCGAGGTATGTCCCAGTTGACGAAATAGAACTGTATGGTATTCCTCGAGACTCAGCTAGACCAGATGAAACAGATTGTTGGCCTTGTACCTTTTGGAGAAGTTTCGAACCCTCTCCATCCACCATCACCGCCTAGGACTTCATGGCGGTGAGCGCGGTGTATGGTTAGGAAGCTGCCACATGTGATATGTGGGTGGCGCACTTTTTCCAGGGGATTTTAATCCAGGAAATGAGCCTCCTCTCTAGGTATCCGCGTAAAGCAGAGAAGCATGATACAGTTCTACGAAATCTCTTTGAATCAGCCATGACATTTTCCGTTTGGATTAGCGACATGCGGTTATCCTTAGACTGCTGACTGAATGATTGAGGTCTCTCTTATTGCCTTTTTGGGAAGTGGGGGGAACGATCCTTCGGTGGCGGTTGGTTGCTCCGTGCAACAGGCCGATAGATCGCGGGGAGGAGTGGGGCACCTCCCGGGATGCAACTTCACACCAGAGAATCCTTGAGCATGAACCCGCCCTCAACCTAGCTTATGCAAGTTTGGCTTTCCTGATTAAAGGAACATCTTGCTTTGAAATACCATAGTACAATTGGACTTGCCGATACGGATATTTCGCTCACTATCGCCGGAAAACCGGCAACGCAGGACTTTCCCCTTCTTTGTTTACGAAATTAACACCGCACCATGGTAAGTAAGAAATGCATCTCCACATGACAGGGGAGTTCCTTGTAAGAAGTGATAATATCCCGTTTCATTAACATGGTACCTGATCCCAAGGCTATGCCCTCTGCCTACAAGCCATCGCCTCTAGGCTACGGAACTCCTCGAAG
The DNA here is from genome assembly GCA_004155035.1 of Monosporascus sp. 5C6A. Classification (NCBI taxonomy): domain Eukaryota; kingdom Fungi; phylum Ascomycota; class Sordariomycetes; order Xylariales; genus Monosporascus; species Monosporascus sp. 5C6A. Next base: position 72,609 of record QJOB01000052.1, on the reverse strand, counting down.
TTCTCCCTTCCGCCGACAGGAGTCTCCAGCCTCCCCATCGCCGGTCCGACAGACATCACCAGCGACGTCACCTACGAAAATAGGAGCTTCTTTTGCGCCTCCCAGACTTCCGAACAGTCCCGCGCCTGCAGATAGCTCGGAGAGCCGAACGCTACGCGGTCACGCTCAACCAAACACCATGGCATCGCCATCGTCAAAGCTGGGCTCCCCAGTTCAAGTATCCGCCAGACCACAGACGATGAGAACGCAGTCAGCCGGTACCAACGCGTTATCGCAACTACAGCCGGCGCAGATGCGGGTACTCAGAGACGCGTTCCAGGTCCTAGATCGAGATAGCGACGGGGTGGTGAACCGGGAAGACGTGGCGGACATGTTAGGCCAGTTAGGTACGCCACAGATCATCTTCCCTCATGCCTTTTCTCCTGTCGCTCCGAACCTTCATTCTAGACACTATTTCCAATGCTGACCATCCGTCCACCACGCACGCAGGCCTGCCCACGAGCCCGTCAGACCTATCCGAATTCTTCCCGCCGGGCGGGCCGCAGACGATGACGCTGGCCGTTTTCCTGAACAGCATCGCGGCCTCGCTGGCGGCCATGTCGCCGGCGGCGGAGCTGCTGTCGGCGCTCGCGGCGTTCGACGACGACGACAGCGGGCAGGCGGACCTGGCCGAGCTGCGGGACGCGCTGGTGCGCACGGCGCCCGAGCCCGGCGAGCGCGCCCTGACCCCCGCCGAGGTCGACAAGATCGTGCAGGGCTTCAGCGGCCGCCGCGCCTTCACCAAGCACAGCGTCTCCGCCGCCGGCACCGCGAAACGTGGCGAGGTCTTCCGGTACCGCGAGTTCGTGAACTCTATCGTCAGCGGCGGCGGGGCGGCGGAACCGAATTCGAACGAGGCCGCCGAGGAGTAAGGCCTTTGTACGATACGTCTGGTGTGAGGGAGTCGGTTTAGGCGTGGTGCAATAGGGGGCGCTACCTGCCTGAAAAGTTCCAGTTGTCGGTTGGGGCCCTGGAGGCGTTGCCGCCGCTGTATTATCCATGGTTCGATGATGTTAGTGTAAGGGTCTGTTAGACGGGTACGGCGTATGGGTATTATGAGCAAACACGGTTGATGGTATGTAATAATGCGAGACGCCCTTTCCCCAGGAGCAGGTAGTCTAAATAGTGAAGCAGGGCACGGAGTTGTTGCCAGCCTGCCAGTCACCAACTATCCTCAGTCATAGTGTCTCGGATCCCATGAGCACCCTTCTGGGCAGTGACTAACGTCTCTGCACACTGTTTATGATATGTATCTCCTCGTACTACGACATCCTGGATTGGAGCTTTCTCGCATGCCCCAATTCTCAGGTGTAGAGGTCGGCACAAAGCATCCCTAAGGGGCGGAACCACTTGGATAGTTCCTTAAAAGGGAGGCTCTGCCCTGGTTGGTGCATAGAATGGGAGCCATACGCAGTACTAGAAGTAGCTTGCCTAAGGTCCATGCAACTAGTGATGTGGATGGCCACTGGCGAAGCAGGAGTCCTCGTCGACAGGAAATGCAGGGGCTGCGCGGGTCTAGGTCCGCGACGTGACTCCGAACGGACGGATGAGCACGACGGAGCGAGAGAACGTCCGCGGACTTGCAGCGCAGCTCAGTCAAGCGCTACACCGACGTCGGTCTCTTAGGTGCGGACTTGAAAGTGACGGACAGCAGCCCTCCAGGGTGTCTCTGCGGAAACGCCGTGAGTACGCCGGTTTGAAACGCGCGGACAAGGCGCGCGGCCACGGGCGGGTGTAACGTTTAGTGGTAGCGATACCGTTTAATACACTCCAGTTCGCTTACGCCTAGTCCTACGTAGGCACGGAGGGAAATCTCGTGTTATAGAAGGGAAACGGCAGCTTGGAAGAAAGCCCCGCTTGTCACCCTGCGTAGCTCATCCACTAGGTCTGGTCTCGATTTGGCGAGGAGAGATGTGTAAGCATGTGGTTGGTTATTATTTATGTTTATCCTGATTTAGCGACACTCTAAAACAAGTGAACATGCAGACTGTCTGGGCTGAGCGAGTGCGTCTGCAATGTGACTGGACTGTTGAAGTCTACTCGAAGAAAGAGCAGCCTGCGGTCTCGAATAGCCATACATGACCCTAGCATGATTAGGAGCCTGGTTCATTGTACAGAATAGCTATAGCCCATCTATTATCTGCTTCGAGATTACCTGCGGAAAGCCTTTTCTTACAGAAGTGAGTTTAGTAGGCCGAGTTCTGGGTGTAAGAAGCCTCTCTAGGTTGCCTCGCCCCTAGGGGATGAATACGTTACTATAGAGTCACTCCATTAGAATGGGACATCATTATACCCTTAAGTAGCATATCAAGCCAAGTTATTTAGACAAAGAGGAATAGTGCCATAGTGGCTTTGGTATTGTGTAACCTAGCGTCATCAATGTATCCCTGCAAACCGATGAATCATGCCATACAGGCAGAATAGCTTTCGTCCCGTCCATCCTCGAAAACAATTACGTAGATTGCCTTCAGTCCATCACCTAGGCAGCTCCTTTTTTGCCAGCCGACTTGGTCTTCTTGGTCTTGGGCGCCTCGGGCTCATCATCGCTAGTGGTGGTCTTACGCTTGTTCGAGGTGGGCGTCTTCGGGGCAGCAGAGCCAGGCGTCGCTACCTTGGCGCCCTGGTTGGTGGGGCCACCGTCCATGTTGCGAAGAACCTTCTTGGTCAGGCGCTGGCTGTGGTGAGGTCATCGTCAGTATGGCTATTGCGTGGAAGCGTACATGTTGGCTATAACTTGGCAATAGCATAGTAGAAACCCGTGAGGGAGGACTTACCGGACGGCTGAGACGTTAGTGTCGTATCCCCATTCCGTCATCTGCTCGATGACGGCGTCATACGTGATCTTCACTTTTGTGTCCGTGTCAGTCTTCTCGATGAGGTTGGATGCCACGATAGCGAGGAGCAGATCGCGCTCTGCCTTGAGGTCCCAAGCCACGGGCATTTTGACTGAGTAGGAGTAGATGATTGAGTGGGTAGACGGCTGAGAGAGATATTCTCGAATGTGACGAGTTGTGGTGGCACGGGTGGTGATGGGGAGATGCTTGTGTGAGGGAAGATTGAGGCTTTAGACAAAGTCAGGGGTCGTTGAGGTGGGCTGGTAATGCGTGTAACCAGATGGGAAGGTCCTTATGCGCGTTGGTTATTGAGATCTTAGAGTAAAAAGGGGCCGTCGAGATATCCGCGAATGTGGCAGGTTAGCCGTGCAGGTGATTAGATGGGAAGCTACTTCTGTGGGTGGATGGCCAAGATTTCAACAGAAACGATGTCGTCGAGGCGGTTAGTAGTACGGGTGGTCAGAGAGGAAGATATTTGTGTGAGTGGAAGGCCGAGATTTGGGACTGAAAAGGGGTCGTTGAGGTGGGCTGGTAATGCAGGTGGTTAACTACGACGATACTTCGTGGGTGGATGGTCGAGGATTTAAACGGGAAAAGGGGCCGTCGAGGTGGGAGAGATGTGAAGAGGATCGGGGGATTTCGTCTCTAGTAAGCGCGCGGAATTCCGGAGCGGTGACCGGGTCTTGAACAATCTCTACACATATACGTCTACGCATCCAGTCTCGGGTTGCGCGGCAGTTGCTGAAGGACCTACTCTTCGAGCGTTCCCCGTATATACTTCCCCATAGAGACGCGCATGGTAACTGGCATACAACCATAGCATGCATTACACTACAAAGGGAATATCAGGTGAGCCACTGCCCAGGACACGACAGCAAAGCAAGAACATTGTGCTCTGTGACGTTGAGTACATAAAGGATAAATTATGATGACTATCAGTTAGTTCCAATAACTACGTTAAGTAAGCCCCTATTCGACGATGGGGCTGTACGAGTTTTCGAAAGGTAATCCTACGTCAACGTTGTAGCTGAACTGATATAGGGCTCGCAATGGACCCCAATCCCCTTCTGAGACGCAATATCTCTTTTCCAAGGAATATTTCCTACCTCTAGACGTCTGTGCTGACTAGTTCCTCGCTCGTGTCTATTCTCCATTGTGCCATCATACATCACTAGTCATGTCTATTTGCCCTCTTAACAACTACAAACGAACGTGGATATATGAAACATGAATACCGGGGCGCCCAAATATTTGAATTGGATATTTTATAAGTGCAAGCGATGCAGGTTATGGAGAACTCCTATCCTAAAAATCATAATGGTGGTATGCTGCCTATGAGCCCCTGAAGAAGTGAAGTCTGTACTATCAGAAGGTCGAGGGGAGTTGGCCGTTTCGTTCTCAACTACTAGGGCTGAGAAAATACGCACAAATCACAGACGAGAGCTTAAGTATGAGAAGTTACAAGGTGAGCAAAGAGTAAGTGTAACGACGGACAAGTGCTTGTCTCGGCACAGCCACTGTCAGACCAGCGAGCCCCTGTTTACCAACCCGTGATAGTCGATTGCGGTTACTTTACAGAATTGTGGGGAAGTTGTGCGCCGGCATATCTGACTTTGCACCAACCAAATATCAATATAGCAGCAAAGGCTAAAAAAAAGGAAAAAAAAAGAGCGGTAGTTACCTCCGCCAAATACACACTATTTCCCATTATACCCATTACTTCCTTTTCTTCTAACTAGTGCACTCTTCTACAGCGTAACACATCTATGTTTCATTCAACATTTAATTCAAAACCCCCACGCTCGTGATCCGGTTCCTCGGCCCCTCAGGGGCCTTTCGACTTATGGGTTCCAAAGAAGATTTGAAAGACCCAATGGACGACCCTTTGATCGAAGAGGTCACTAGCGAGGATACTACCCTTACCAAAGAGGATGTCAGCCTCAGTGGAGAGGACGCCAGGGTGTCTGTTGGAGACAGTGAGCTCAGTGACAACTATATCGACCTCAGTGACGAGGACATGGACCTTACTGAGGACAGTGAGGCACCCAAGGCCGCATTTACCTAGCTAGATATTGGCGCATACAATCAAGCTTTGAAATGCCCGTTCGGCCGTTGCTCAAGCACAAGAACCACCAGGGCCAGACCATGCTCAACGTGACTGCGCAGACCGGCAACCAGGACATGGTGGCGGCGGCGTACCGCATTTTCTGCCGGGACTGGCTTCCTCACAGGCTGCGTTTCACTCCGCCCCCCGCCGAGGAGGTCAATCAAGGGTTCCAGGACGAGCGCCGCCTCCCGCCCCTAATGCTCTTGCTGAAGCAGAGTGCGGGTAGTCAGGATGCGGCCAACGTGGCGAGGGGAAAGGGGCACGAAGATGTGGCACAATGGATCGAGCGCCTTATAACACAACTTGACCCTCATGGCGATAGGAATGATACTGAGGAAAGGGAGAGGATGGAAGAGTTCATTCGCCCGCGTTACCAACACGACTACACTGAGATCCAGGTGGAAGGCGAAAAGGTCGACGAGGGGCTGTAGGAACACTCGCCTCTGGTAGAAGCGAGCTACGTTCATAATATCTGAGATTCTGTATTGACTTCGGCTCGCCTCTGCCAGAAACAAGCTGGTTAAAGGGTACTAAAGCGATCCACCGGATCGTTATGGATTAAATGCAAAAGACCCAAGAAGCAGAGGACCGAGGGAAGGGAGCCCCTTTAACACAGGTTAACAACAAATTCTCCTATTATAGGATATGTATATGGAGTGTTACAAGCATGCCTCCAGATATGTCTATCCCTCGTCATATTCCACCCGGGTTGTTGTAAGATGTTCGCCAGAGTACACGACACGTAGAAGAAGATTCGCTTTCTATTTAACAAGTTTTACAATCACACCCAGCCCTGATACGCCAACCCAACTGCCACAAACTACATTCGCTTTTTTCTAAGTGGGCGTGGGAATAAGATCACAGGGCCGCCTAAAGAACTCGGTCATTCTTTGCACATTCCACATAAACCTTGCAAGGCCCATTGTCATCCCCACCTCCCATCACGACCGACGACCACGTACCCTAACACCCCTCCCCAAATCGATCGCCAGGCTCGCGACGAGCAAGACGGCGTTGAAGGCCGCCATCATGTAGAAAGGGGCGCCGCGGGAGGAGACGTCGAACAGGAACCCGCCGAGCTTGGTGAGGAGCAGGATGGCGGCGCCGCCACACAGCGAGTAGACGCCGGCAATAGAGCCCTTGAGCTGGACGCGGGTTGCCTTTCTCCTTCCTCTTCCGCCGGTCTCCAACCCGGTCCTCAGGGCGGCGGTGTCGTTCCCGAGGAGCGCGTCCGTCTCGGCTGCAGCGGTGCCGTCTTCCTCTCTGTCATTGCGTTCGGCGGTTAAGTAATTGTAGCCGCGCCGCTGCTTGTCGGCGGCGCCCAGCACGCCCCGGCCCAGCGAGCCCAGCGAGCACACGATGGCGCCGATCTGGCTGACACCGAGCAGAGCCACGACGAGGAACACGGCGGGGGATCCGCCGCGGCCGTCGACATTGCGGTACTCGGGGCTCGCGAGGCGCGGGAATGCCGCGTAGCCTGCGACGCCGAGGGCCGCGGCGACGAGCACGGGAGCGTTGACACCGAACCCCGTCCCGCTACTCCTCCATCTACCGCTCGCGTACCCGAAAGCCGGCGCGCAGAGCAGCGCCACGAGCTGCGCGGCGCCGGTGAGCGCGCTCGCGAGGATGTAGGCGGCGCGGCACTCGCGCTTGAGGTCCGGATCGTTCGGAGACTTATCGGGGGAGGAGCAGAACCCGTGCCCGAGGAAATACGCGTTCACGTACAGCGGCACGAAGAGCGAGATGGCAACGGTGCTGGCGCGCGCGACGAAGCCGCCGAGGTAGCCGAGCGCGATGTCCGGGTCCGAGAACCCTAAGCGCAGGGAAGTGAGCAGGAGGTCGCGGTAGGGCAGTGGGCCCTCGTCTTCTTCATTTCTGCTGCTGGGTTGTGGTGGGTGGCGGTGCTCTACGGCTGCTGATGATGACGGAGGCGCTGCTGCCACTTCGGCGTAAGAGGGCCGCGGCGGCGCATCTCGGTATTCGGCCGGCGTTGGCGTTGGCGAAGAATCAGTATTCTCAGCACGCTTGCGGAGGCCCAGGAGCATGCGCCACCCCTTCTCCTCCTCGCCCCTCAGCCCGTGGAAGCCGAAGAACACGACGGCGGCGATGAGGAAGGCGACGCCGCCGACGACGTAGAAGCTGTACGTGATGGCGAGGGCGGGCGTGACGCCCTCGCGCTGCGAGAACCGCGCCGGCAGGGGGAGGAACAGGACGAGCGCCAGGAGGGCGCCGCAGCCCGTAAACAGGCCAACGTACCCCGCGAGCGCCGACGGATTCCTGCTGCTGTCCTTTGTTCCGACCTCCTCGTCGCCCCTGGATACATCCTCTGCGTCACGGGCGCCGTCCCCGTCCAAATGCTGCGTCTGCGTGAACCGCGCCGGCGTGATAGTCGCATCGCTCTCGAGGCTCGTGGCGACGCTCCCGTGCGGGTTATGGCCGTTAGGCCTGCCCGCGCCGCGCACCCCACTCCCATGCTCGTCCCTGCCTCTAACCTCGCCATCCACTCTGTCGTTCACCTCCCCTACCTTATCTTCATCACCACCATCACCAGTCAAAACCGGCAGCGCAGCCGTGACCATCGTCGCAGCAGCACTAGCGCCAAGAGCGAAGAAAACCCTACCAACGACTAACCCGGCCACAGAGCGCGCCTGCACGAAGGCGCAAAGGGCGACGCCAATGATCACATATCCCAAAACGGCGACCCAGCGCACGCCGAGGCGGTCGCTGGCAAGGCCCCAGGCGGGGCAGGCGATCAGGGCGACGACTTCGTCGACGAAGCCGAGGGTGCCGACGACGTCGCCGACGCCCTTTTTGATACTCAACAAATCTGTGACCACGAACGAGACGGCCGAGTTCAGGAACACCAGGAACGCGATGCTGAACAGCGAGATCCCCAGCAGGTACGTCGCCGCCTGTGGGGCCGTCGTTGAGGGCCCGAAGGGCAGGAGGCGCAGGAGGCGGGACATGGTGGCTCCTTGGTTTCGCGCGGGTGTGTGGACGTGTGTATGTGGGTGTAGGTGTACTGTGTGGTTCTTCTAATGCGAGCCTTAGATGAAGATGAGTGGCCTATCGCCGTTCTGCTGCCCTACTAAGTGTGTGTAACTAACTACTTTGTACGCCCCACGAATAAGCGACACTGGCAATGGGGAGACGTCGTGGTCTCGCCGTCAATTGGCGAAGTCCGGACCTAGGTATCGCGCCAAATGAAATACGCTTTCGAGCCGGGCTATGGGATGAGCCCAAATGCGCGCCGTAAAGAACTCTATAACCGAGAGAAAATTACATAGCTCTCAATTGTTCAATACTAATGCCTCGGTGCTCGCATCACGGGTAATTTGGCCATACTGAGAAACCAACGATATACGAGCAGTCGGGTCAGAAAGAGATGGACACTGCAGGATCAGGCGATTGTCCCCAGCCCCCCCGATCGAATTCGGTGACGTCGCGTTGGAGCTCCGACGTCGAGGCACGGGACCCACACCCACATGCCGCCTTATATAATCATTTGTCCATCCCTTACTCAATGTTTGACAGGGACGCCTGGCTATAGAATAGAAGATACGGAAAATTTAAGGGTCAAAAGTATTCAGAATAATGTGATATGGGATACGTTCATAGGCATCACCCCTAATAAGCGCGGAATGACAGATAGACAGATTAATTGCTGTGAGGAGCCTGCTGGCTTTAAGATATGTAAGATATGTTTGTAACTGGTTGAGGGCCCGACTACGCGTACGTAACCCAACCCCTTTGGCAACATACCCATTCTCATCAAGGCGAAGAGGAATTCATGGAAACATATTACAAAGTCTAGATGATGGGGTATGGGAAGATGTGTGCTTCAAAGCGCACCCCTTCCCCGACTCTATGCGAGTCATGCTGCTGTTATGCGGTGATTGATGCGCCGACCCCTCCTGAACGCCGACATATGATGGAGTGTCTATTCCCAACTGTCCGAAGTCCTTTCCTTCTCCTTACAAAATCCCGCGCAGGGTGCCGGAAGACCTCGCAAATACGAGGGAGATATACACCACCAGCACCATCACCGCCAACTCGCCTGGCAGGAGCACGAAGGCACACACGCCCACGGCTAGCGACCAGCGAAACTGAGCGATCCTGCCGTTAAGCGACTGCTCATCTCGAGACAACATATCCTCATATGGCCCGTGGAAGTCGTGCTCCGAGGGATGGCCGGCTCCGTCATACTCTTCATGTTCCACCGCGTCATTATCGTGGTCCTCGTCTCCTTTTCCTGGTTGTCAGCCGAAGTGGAATCCACTTGGGAACCCTTGAGCACGAGTGCGGCCGCCGAAGCCGCCGCCTCCAAAACCTCCACCAGCACCACCGAAACCTCCACCAGAACCGCCGAAGCCGCCGCCGCCGTTCATCATGCTGAAGATAATCTCCGGGTCGATGCCGCCATGCATTCCGCCGCCCATGCCGCCGCCGAACATGTCGGACGGGTCGATGAGATCCTCGCCGCTGTCGTAACGGGCACGTTTCCTAGTATTTAGTTAGTTAACCACGTTACTCCGGGCTCTGCCAGGAGAGCACTTACTGAGGGTCGCTCAAGGTTTCGTAGGCTTCACCAATATCCTTGAAACGTTCGGCGGCTTGCTCGTCGTTGGGGTTCTTATCGGGATGGTGCACGATAGCAAGCTTCCTGTACGCCTTCTTGATGGTGTTGTCGTCGGCGTCTTTGGGCACGTTGAGGATCTTGTAGTAATCCTTCCGTTGGCTCTTCTTGAGCTCTAGCTCGGCCTTCCGGATTTCCTTGGCGATGGTCCGATCCTCGGGGTCCAGCTCCTGAATGGACTTCCATTCATGGATTGCATCTTCCCACTTCTCGGCGAGACCCAGTGCGTTCGCCTTGGTCTTCCTCGCCTTCAGGTAGGAGGGATCCAGGCTGATAGCCCGCTCGCAATCGGCGATGGCCTCCTGGTACTGCTTCAACTTCAGCCGGCACATGGCCCTGTTCTGCAGGATCTTCGAGTTGGTGCTCTTATTGGAAGGATCCACCGCCAGTGCGGCCGAATACTTATCGAAGGCTGCCTGCCAACGGCTAGCCTTGTACTCGGCATTGCCTTCCTCCTTCATGCGGTCTAGTTTCTGAACTGTCCGCAGCCACTTTACGGCGTCGCGGAAATCCGGATCGCAGCTCAGTGCTTTCCGGAAATGTGTGATAGCCGTTTCGTTGTCGCCCTGTGCATACAGCGCCCGGCCTCGCAGGACTAGTGCTTCCGGGTCTTGACTGTTCTGTCTCAAAATGGACATGGCAACATTCTGCGCCTCTCCAAGCGAATTAGCTCCTCCCATCATAAGGTAAGCGTTACCTCGCATCAACTGCCACTTCCTAGGCTTTGGCGCGCCAGCGCCGAGCAGTCTCTCAGCCTGATCGAGCGCGTGCAAGACCATGGAGCCACTCCTCCCGCTATCGAGGGCAGATTGAGCCGCCCTGACATGGTGCTGCATTTCCTTTGCACCAGCCATGTCCTTGGCCGAAGGAGGTGGCTGAATGCGGGCAAAGGTAGTCAAGGCCTCGTCGGCACGGCCCAAGCTCGTGTAAATACGGGCTAACCGTAGTAGAAACTTGGGATTCTGAGGTTCTAGATCGGCCGCTCGGGTACAGTCATCCAAAGCAGCCTGATATGACCCATTGGACATATACGCCGCAGCACGGTTGCTGAGATAGGTGGCCGACTCGGGCATTAATTCGAGAGCTGATTTCAGACTTTAGTCAACTTCCAGAGAAACACAATAAGCGGACCGCCATCGTACCTTTGGTGTATTGAATGATGGCATTCCTAAAATCCTTTTCCTTGAAAAACTTATTACCCGCAGCCTTATATGCTTCGGCCTCATCAGCAGCGGTGGGAACCGGACTGGACGGCCTTGAGCCATGAGGAGGTGGCGCTGGTCCTTCCTCCCTAGGCTTAGGCGACAGTGGTGCATCCTTGACTCCGTTCGTCGGCGGCGCACTAATAGGAACGGTATAAGAGGAGGAAGGGGGCTGCTGCGTAGCGGGAGGAGGTGAGGATGGAGGGGCAGGGCTCGCAGCGGCGTCCTTATCAACATCCATCTTGTCCGTCTTGTCGAAGGAGCTTCTATCACTCATGGCGGAAAGGGCGGACAAACGCTTGTACTCTTCCGGAGGCAGATTGAGGGGATGGGTGTTCGGGTCGTGCTTACTACGGCGCGATGAAAAAGAGCCGTGGTCGGTAGAAAGCCTCGCTAAGGAGCGAGAACTTCGCGGTTTTGGATCCCGTTCCCGTTGTGGCGGCTGCTGTGGTTGTGCGGGCGGTGGTGCGGGGCGAGTGGACTTTTTCGGGGACCTGGCAGAATTCGATGGGGACCGGAGCGGCGAAGAAGGCTCTGGCTGGCTGTGATTATTATGCTGAGGAGTAGCAGGTGGGTGAGGGGGAGGTTGGTAATGATTTTCAACGTCCTCGCCGGGCGCGTGTTTCTTGGGCAATTTTTTTGAGTTGAATAAGTTCTTCATTTGCGCTGGTCGAGGAAGCAAGCAAGCTGGCTCGTCAACCGGGTCGTTGAAAGTTCCAGTGTCCACACCTCTATTATTATGTAAGTCCCGCAGCTGGCCCCTTTTGTATCTTTTGCTTTTTTTTTAACCGTTAATTTTCGGGTTGTACGACCGTCCCGTCAGCCGGCCTGTGGTGGTAGTGGAAACTGAGGTACCAGATTTGGCTCGTGTTCCCCTAACGTTAAAAAAGAAGTCCGTGATGGGTAGTGCAGTGTGCTGTATGCAAGGTCTGTATGTGGTCTGTAGTATGCAGCCTGCAAGCATGTACCGTTAAAGTGAAGTGGTACAAAAGAGGAGAAAAATAAAATAAGAGAAGCGTATCTGTAAGTCGATAAGACTATCCAGAAATGAAGAACCAGAGTAATATATGGAGCAAGTTTCGGCTAGAAACCCCAGCAGGTTAAAATGAATTTTTGGGGGGCGTATAGATAGGAAGTAGTATGCTGCTGGAGCTTGCTTTGCGGTCCGGTCCTATCGACAGCTTGGCAACAAACGGATCCTTTAAGATGTCCCGTCACACTGGGATCTTCCAACTTCCAAAACCCACCGCCAGAGCCGCCCACAATTGGGACTTTCTCTGGTTCTCTGCTCCGTATCCGCGCGATCCGCCTTATCAACAGTGAGACAATGGTTCTCGTTGAACAGCTCTCTGCTTCGACCTCGATGGTATCTTGCTCTTTTAAGCTGCAGATGGTCGAGGGTTCTCGGAAAGCACAACGCGTGAGCTTCTTAATGAGAACAGTAGTGCGACTGGGAAGATCGCTGTACCGGAAGAAATAGCCTTGGGGAACAGCAGTATACACGCTGCACTGAGGAGCAAACGTATTATTGTTTATACAAGGCAGGGCAGAGTTGAGGCTTCAAGGTACGACTCGAATATGGTGGTGGCTTTTCGTGACAACTCCAAAGAGATGGGACGAAATCGTTATGTCGGGATGATGAACGGAAGACATGGTATTACATACAAGGACATAGTCATAAGAAGGCTCACGTTATCATACTACATTTATCAGCCAAGCCACCATAGACAAGTAAAAAGCATAGCCCAGGACCGGGCCTGACCAGCATGTACAGGGCCGTAATTAAAAGCGTGATGTGATGTGGTCTCTTCCCTTGCTCAGACTCAGAATCCTGTGAATGAATAAATCGCCAGGCTGGGAAAACATGGAAATTTTTGTGAAATCTGGGGGGAATCACACACAGCCTACCCCGGTCCTATGGGCCTCACTAGGTAGCTCATACCGGGCATCCTGGGAATTTCGCCCCTATGCGAAGGTCACTCTTACCTCGAGAACACACCCCCACTATATATACGAGTCCGCCCAATGCAACGACCTAACGGCGCAATGAACCACGAACTAGATGGAGATGTGCGTTGTTTACGTTCCTATACTGCCACTCAGCGTCTACTGCTCTTCCCACTGGTTCCAAGTATGACCCAGGCTTGGGCGCTACCTTGACGGGGTCCAATCAATGGGTTTCCCTGGAAAATTGAAGAGGCTGAATCAGCGTCGTTCTTGTATGCCCAAGCTGCAGCTACGCTTTGATATCGTATGTAGGCACTTCGGACAGTCTGCAGGGATGGTCAGTTCACAAATGATAGGTGCATTCGAAAACGTAATGGTGGTTTTCCAAACCGCGGAGTGGACCCTTGGTATCCGAGAGGAATGTTCGCGCCCACCGGCTTGCATGGAGCGTTCCGACTACGGCAGTGGTGCAGCCACTTGATATCCACAGTTGGTTCTCCGTCTCCCTATTGGCCTCACCCCCAACGGATGATGTTTTGCTGGGCCGGAGATTCTCGAAGCTTCTGTGGATAAATACACTCGGCGCGCACAAGAAGCTTCACAGTAAAGACGCGTAGCAGGAAGTGCCTGTGGTATCGAAACAGTGCAGTTCGATGTTCATTTGTTTCCGAAAAGGTGAATAACTAAACGAGGCAACCGTCGCACAACATCTGCGCTGAGAAGTGTCTGATAGTAAGAAATCCTCAAGAATTTAACTTCGTCGTTTGAAGAGTTCCCGCTTTGAGCCGCACGCCTGGCTACTCCTTCCAAGTTCCTCCGTGAGGACCTGAAAGGCCTCTGGACTTCAAGGATTAAGCCGGGCCGTTATAATTCCGTTGATGCCCGGTCGGCCCCCGAGGCAGGACTTGACCCGACCCTCCTATCATGACCTCACTCGGACCCACCCACACCATCTGCATGGATGCCAAGACTAATTATATAATCGAGTGGCTACAGTACACAACTCACAGGGGTATTTTTATGTTAGTACCTTCACCGCCCCACAGCATTCCCTTAAACAGCTAGTATGTATACTCCCATGCATTTTTTATGCAGAAATACCTCCATTAATCCCTTGGCTGTTTTCCACCACTTTTCAAGCAAGGCTTTATCCTATCTCACTGCACCAAATTCGGCGGCTTCAGTTGAAAGTAACGTTTCCTGGAGGTGTTATTTTTTGATATAACAGAGTTGGGCTTCCAGTTCATGGCAGATATGAAAATATCTTGATTTGAAGCAAATAACAAAAGTTAATAGGTTATCCGAAGCTTATGGTAATGGGTACTACCTCTTATAGAGCACATAGGTAGATTTCCATATAAATTCCATGGAAATCTACATAGTAGGGACCTAGTAAAGGAAACCAGGTGGCGCGGTGGGGGTAACAAACATAAAATACCCCTGTGAGTCGTAAGCATGGCTGCCATGGTTGCCTAGCAGTCTCGAATGATGCATAGAATCGATACTTGCATAAAGTCACGTACAAAGGGGATCACGATATTTCAGACCTTTTGCCTGAGGTCTATCTGTGGGGCAGCGCGTGGAAACACGGTGATTCTTTCAGCCGAGCGCTCGAGCCAATAGATAAGGGTCTATGTACGTACCTCTCGACGTCAGATAACGATGACCCGCTTTAATTTTTCAGAGTCCAGGACGAGATCGCCAAAACCTTTAGTGGTGAACCATGCTCTGCTGAAGCGTTTCTGGAATCGCGCAGGCCTCATGCGCAACAATTGCCGCCGCCATGCCATCCTTCTTCACAATTCCCGGCTCCGGCAAGAAGAGGAAGCGCGCTACCGCCCCCACGGGCTCGGAGGCTACCAAGAAACGACGTGCCACGACCTCCAAAGCCGCCGGCAAGGGTCACGCGAAAGCCGCCCCCGCGCCCAAAAAGCAGCAGAAGACCGCCGAGCGAGACGAGTCTATATCCGGCAGCGATTCTGAGGATGCTGCCGACCATGGCGACCAGCTGCCCGACCGCGGAGAGTCTGGGGACGAGTCAGATGCTTCTGACACCAAAGACTTGACTGCCGCAGAGCGGAGGCTGCGATTGGCCGAGAAATATCTTGCCAATGTACGACAGGAGGTGGACGAACATGGTTTCGATGCTGCGGATCTCGATAGAGATCTAATAGCGGAGCGACTGCAAGAGGACGTGGCCGAGGCGAAGGGCAGGGTTTACCGCAACTTGTCCGCCGAGCTCAATTTCGATGATGCTAGCCAATGCATATGGAAGTGGAACTCGGGCGTTATTACATCGATTGCTGCCTGCGGTCCACACGTGTATACCGCTTCGAGGGACCTGTATTTGACCAAGTTCAAAATTCAGGACCTCCCGCGGCACCAATGGCCGCAGACGACGAAGAAGAAACAAAAGAAACCCCAGGCTCCCCCCAAGAGAAGACCGGAGAGAGTCGCTTTTCGAAAAGGAAATCCTAGAAAGGCTAAAGACAGGGGTTTTAAGGGACATACCGATGCCATTCTTTCCGTTGCTGTCAGTCACGACGGGAAGTTCGTAGCTACAGGTGGTGAAGACTCGAGGATCGTGCTCTGGGACGCGGAAAAACTTATGCCGCTAAAAGCCTTCTTCCACCACCGCGACGCCGTCACGGGCCTCGCATGGCGGAAAGGGACCCACCAGCTATTTTCCTCGTCCAAAGATAGGACGGTTAAAGTATGGTCTATGGACGAACAGGCATACGTGGATACTCTGTATGGACATCAAGACTCAATAGTCGATGTAAGTCAGTCCTGGAAGTTGTTCCCTGCTCGCGCATTCCTGGACGGAATGCGCGGTGTCCTAGGAGCTCGCTTCACAAGCGATGAAGACTCATCCATCACCCTGAAATCCCACACGCTAACATGCGTCATCATAGATTGATGCTCTTGCACAAGAACGATGTGTGACCGTTGGTAGTCGTGACAGGACAGCACGTTTATGGAAAGTCGTAGAAGAGACGCAGTCGATATTTCGCGGTGGTTCAGCAGACAAGAAGGCAAAGCAGCAAGGGATGGATCCCAAGTCCCTTGCCTCCGAAGGAAGCATTGACAGAGTGGCAATGATCGACGAGCAATTATTCGTTAGTGGTGGGGACTCAGGCTCAATATGTCTTTGGTAAGTGACCTGCCCTGCACGATTTTCCCCTTGAACTGCAGCTCCCAGGGCGTTTCTTCTACTACCCCCTACCCTAAGCCCCGGCCCGGCTATATGTAACCATTAGTACAATGCAAACTGACAGTCATACAGGAGCATAGAGAAGAAGAAGCCGTTGTTCATACTTCAGTATGCCCACGGCTTTGACCCACCACTAAAACCAACCGCTGCGTCCGCAGAGGAAAACCCAGATTCATCCGTCGTTCCTCCACCACAACCAAGATGGATAACAGCATTGAGAACAATGTAAGTACAATATGTGGTGTCCAATACACCCGTACTGTTCGGGAGCCTACACCATCCGAGACATCTCTATCATGAGTTTCTGCCTGGTTACTACTGTCCCCTATACTCATTCCGTTTCCCTGCGGGACAGCTTACTAAAATCCTGTGTGAAGACCCTACACAGACATAGTCCTCAGCGGCAGCTGGGAAGGCTGCGTGCGGATCTGGCGGTTGAGCGCCGACAAGAAGCGTCTCGAGGCGGTCGGCGTGCTGGGCAAGGACCCCGACAGTCGCGTGTCGTCAGTCGGCGACAAAGTCAACGGTGACCAAGAGGAGCAGTCAGCAAGAGACGAGCACGCGGCTGACAAGCCCATCAGGGGCATCATCAACGACATCGCGGCCTTCGAGCGCGGGGAGCGGGGCGCCGACGGGCTCTCCATCGTCTGCGCCATCGGCAAGGAGCACCGCCTCGGCCGCTGGCAGCACAATATCCCCGGCGGCGGAGGCGGCCGAAATGGCGGCGTCGTGTTCGAGATACCCAGGTTACCACCAAAGGCGGCGGCGAATGGTGCTGTACAAAGTGATGATGAGGAGGGCAATAGTTGAAATATAGCGGCGTTATGTCGATGAATTATTATTGAAATTACGTTTGTCAAGAAATGTTAAGCGGCATGCTTAGGTGCTTCCACTCGTCCATCTCAACTGTGCTACTTGTGAGATGTCGATAAGATCGTTGCGGAAGGATCAATTCATAGCGACCTAAGTGCTTGTCAAGAGTGTAACATCTGGACGGTTCATCTGGGCTCGAAAGGTTGCAGGGCTCCTTTTCCAACGGTGACTCTGAATCCCCAGCCAGGTCATTGACTTCCAACACTTAAACGGCTGGGCTTATGTCGAAGCTCAGGAAACACGGATAAATGCATCGTCAGGTATTCCTTAGGCCTGCAAAAGTTTCGCTACGTTTTCTTCCGCTTGCTCCATCCAATTACCGGTATAACAGGGTATAACAGGGATGGGGGCAGCGGCGTTCGTCCTTCCAGAGCCCTTGTTTTATTTAATTAGCGGCGAAGACTGGATAGCCGAGAATGGCGTGTAGTAACCATAGAGTTGAACTTTGTTCTTGTGATATTTTCGCCATACTCGCCTGAGGATCGGGTTCTCTCCAATGCCTAGAAACGAAACGTACCGCGAGTGCAGCGAGTATAGACGTCCTCCAATTCTCTCCCGTCAGAGGGGGTGTAACTACTGATTATGTAGAAAGATGTTTGTTCGTAGTCTTCTCTGATACGAGTTTATCCCATTACGTTGAAGACGTATATGATACGTTCATAGTCTCAGAAACACATGGCCCTTTTCCCTTGCCCGTTTAATCGACGGAATTAGAGGATTGCCTCGTACAATTCTGAGCACCGAACCTTAAAACGCCTGCTCTGGCGAACACGATCCCGAACCCCGGCCCTCGCTTCATCGTACGGTGATACCTCGAAGCGTGATCCCGGAGCCGACGTGTGGTCTGCTTAACCGCGCCGGAATATGTGCAGGGAGGGGAGGCCCCGG
This sequence comes from Monosporascus sp. 5C6A, assembly GCA_004155035.1. Taxonomy (NCBI): domain Eukaryota; kingdom Fungi; phylum Ascomycota; class Sordariomycetes; order Xylariales; genus Monosporascus; species Monosporascus sp. 5C6A. The sequence continues at coordinate 54,869 of QJOB01000052.1, read as the reverse complement.
GGCACGCGTTCCTAGCTCCTCCTGCACGCTGCCTCGGGATCCTGCAGTCGGTGCCGGTGGCTCCTCAGTGTCACCGCGGAACTGAAGCGCTTTGGACCGCGGTCACACGGGAAGTTGCCATCCCACCTCCCAATTGCCGCTCAATCGTCCAGTGGTAACCGGTGGTGCGCCTTCGTAGGGCCTCCCGGCTAGCGTGCCTCGATGGGCGGACGGGGACATGTGATGATGTTATTTCGCCGGAGGACGGGGGCTTGAGCGTCGACTCGGTGTCTACTTCGGTGGTGAAGAAGCACATCGACACTACCCCGCTTCCGAACCTCAAGTCCAAAACTGCGATAGTTCAGATTTAGCTTAACTATAACATAGATATATTGACTACTATTCGATTCGAGATACCCAGATGCTCTTGAACCTCTAAACCAGGTTTCCTAAGCATTCTTAACAATATCCATCATCCGTTTCTTACCGACGGACCCGTACTTCGCCTGCCAGGCGTAGAAGTAGAGCAGCGCCGCGAACGGCTGGCCTAGGATGGTGAAGGACACCCAGAAGATGCAGTTCCCGATGAGCTTGCCCGTGGGGCTCTTCATCTTCTGCAGCGGCTGCGTTATAGCGATGAGCGGAAGCTGGAACATCATACCCAGGGCCGCGACACCTGAAATCGCGTGTTAGTTTGACTTGACCCTCTAGCAAAAGGCGACTGACAACAGGAGTCAACAGACCGATGATGTTATGCGTAGGCACGCCCACGAGCAGCTCATGCAAGATGGCGGATACGGAGAAGACGGCTATGCTGGCATGCCCCATCTTGTACCCCCTGGCGACCATGGGGGAGTAGACGTGCCTCTTCATGAACTGGTAGACGGGCTTGTTCCAGAGCCGCCAGTACTCGCCCAGGCTCGCCGAGTTCCACCAGTCGTCGTAGAAGCATCGGTCGCCGAAGCACATGACCTCGGCCAGGGCGTTCAGCAGGGATTGGAACAGCGCGAAGAAGCCGGCAAGCCAGATAACGAGCGAGATGGTCGACAGCTTGAGCAGCCTCTCGATGATGCCCACGAAGTTCAGCGAATCGATCCTCTCTAGCGAGTTCACCAGGGTAGGGGCCGCATACTGCGCGCTGCAGAACCAGATGAACACGCTCAGAATGGAGGCTTCGGCCAGTCGTTTCAGGACGAAAATCCACCTGGTTTTCTCGGTGCGTGGGTAGACGGGCTGGTACACCAGTGTCGGCGCCCACCAGAAATAGACCAAGTTACTCATCGTGATGTTGTCCGGATAGGGGCACGAAGCATAGATCTCGGGCATGGCCGCCAGTTCGCCCTTAGCGGGATGTAGGTACGCATGCCGGAGATCCCGGTTCGTGAGGGCATATGACGCGATCTTCATATAGACGATGATGACGTGGAGTTCCGTAAAGGTGCCGATTAACGGATGATAGATGTAGAAGTAGACGGTCCAGCTGGTGATGAGGAGGACCGCAGTCGCGTTGATCGTGTGAAGAGCCCTAACAACATTCCATGTGTAATTGAACTTTGCCTGTTGGTCTGGCGTCGGACTGGAGGTTCCGCTACGTTTAACTTCCTGGGCCCGTGATATCTTTGCTTTCTGAGAGGCATATAATTCGATAAGATATGCAATGAACAGAAAGCATGGAATTAAGAAGTATAATCCCAACCCGAGCCATACGTCCTGTTTTCGATAGTCGTGGCATGTAAAGCAGATCAGGTTGCCGTACTAAATTCCACAAATTAGCACGTCCATACGTTGCCATTGACTACGGCCTGAAGTAGCAACCGACCTTTTGCATGTTCTCGATAACTAGACGTAGGTTTCCCACAACTGTCATAGGTCAATCAGTATGAAATAGTCAGATGGTGGGTCGCGAGAGGACGGCCTACTGAGGCAAATGATCATTAAGTTACGAAAGCCGAGAAAGCTCGGGGTAGCATGGGCATCGTGGCCTAAAGTCGACGGCCTTGATTTTGAATGGGCGGCAGTTACGTGCCTGTATTTTCGAGGTAACGCCGTTAGCTTGTCGCCTCCGTTCCTTGCTGATCCGTTGGTGGCATCATCTTTCGCGGTCGCCAGGTCCTGCCGTCGCATCGAGGCGGCGGCCGTAGATGTTTCGACGCTCGTGCTGGTAGCCGAGTCCATATCGATCAATGGGCTTGGTGAGAGAGATCGGGCGGAATGGGGAAGGAAATTTGGTCAAATCTAGTCTATGAAGCACGGAATCCTCGGATGGAGGGGGTAGAGGAATTATTCACAACGTTGCGTTATCGACCGACTCGAGTTATGACGCCACCTACTCACACCACACTCCACCGTGGGGTCATAGAGCTCCTGGAAGTTGGACGACGGGAACTCATATACCAATAAATTTGTACGTTAGCACGAGAGTAAGACGGGAGAATAAAATGAAGAGTGGAAACCTGCATCATGTATTAAGATAGCACGGTTGTCTTGGGTCGTATGTCATTTGTTGGCCCGACTGGAATGTCCAAGAATACTAGGATGACTTCTCGTGCTAATGAGTTAGCTTTGTATCGAGACCCTGGCGATCCGAGGATAGTGGAGACAGTGAATCCTAGACTTTGAATTGAATTCTATCTAATTAAATATTTCAGTGATGACATGCCGAAAGTTAATAACACATGTCCAACCATATGTTACCGTTTAACAATGCCATCGGGGCAGGATACTCTGCAAGTGTGCGTCCTTTAATGATCGATTTATGTCGTTTAACACGGGAGAACTCTGCAATATGGAGAGCCGCTCTATTACCTTGCTTATACATGTTAAGACGCATGGGCAGGTAGTGTTACACCCAATTGACCAGTATCCGTCGAAAGAAAGAAGAGGAGAAAAGGGTTTTGTGCAACGGCATAACGGCTCGATTCTCGCTCTGGAGAATAGATGGCCCTTACTCGGCGTGTGTGATTTGCATGTGAAAGTCTTGGCTCATGAATTTCGAGAATCTCATAACAAGGCCCACTGTCAGAGTCTAGGACCGTGCTCTTCTTATCGTATCTTCTGCGTTTGATGATTTATCAGGCGGAATCCTTTATCGGACTGCAGGCGGGTTCGTGATACGAATGAGGCTGAGGGTAGAGAGAGAGAGAGCTGGTCGACCTTCCACAAGTGCAGGTACCTAGGTACATAGAGCAGAAAGTGCCTGAGCTCGGGCCATATGGCTATCGATATGAGCTACAGGCACCTAGAGGTACCTCTTCATCTAAAAAAAATGAATGGTCTGTGCATTTACTGGGCCGATGGACCTTCTGTGATTGTGATCTTTCAGCCTTTCTTCATTCAACCAATCATTACCTCATGTGACTAGCAGTCCAGACTACACATTCTTACTCTTTTGCGTGACATCGATGATCATACTGGAAGTATTCAAAAAACGGTGCATCTTCTAACATACTTACTCTCCTGCCGGGGTTCAAGACACATGACTTTATGGCCGCGATGGCTTACGATCCAAGGGGGGATCACGGCGGAGGACTCGACGGTATAGCCGGTGCTGGCGCTGGCGGTGGGGGAGGCGGCTTTGTTAGAGCTCGTGGGCGTCGTCCAGTTACTGACTACGGCTCGACCTTTATACATTGGATGCGCGACCGTCAACCGCGCTACAAAGGTGCTTATAAAGGTGAACATGAGCGACCGAGCGCCAGTTACATCGTGGATATGATTCCGCCCCTGGCCAGAGTTACCAACCCTGCCGACTCTGTCCCGACGAAGCACCTGCATTCGTCACTCAACAAGGCCAGACATCCAATAAATGTCGTCCGGTGGACGCCAGAAGGCCGGAGGCTCGTCACGGCCTCCAGCAGCGGTGAATTCACGCTATGGAATGGAATGGGCTTCAACTTCGAAACCATCATGCAGGCTCATGACCATGGCATCCGAGCGTTGAGCTATTCTCATAGTAATGATTGGCTGTTATCAGGTGATAATTCAGGCCTCATCAAGTATTGGCAACCAAATTTCAACAACGTCCAGGTCATACAGGGCCACAATGATTCCATAAGAGACCTCGCCTTGAGTCCTACCGACACCAAGTTTGTCACGGCATCTGACGATTCTACGCTAAACATCTTCGATTTCGCCGGCGGCGTTCTTGAATCGACCCTGCGAGGTCACGGCTGGGATGCGAAATGCTGTGACTGGCATCCCACCAAGGGTCTCATAGTGTCTGGATCGAAGGACCACCTAGTCAAGCTATGGGATCCGAGGACACAGCGATGCCTTACTACCCTCCACGGCCACAAGAACGTCGTTACCAAGACTCTGTTTGAAAGGGTGGTTGGGAACTGCCTTGCGACATCGGCACGTGATCATACGGCAAGGGTATTTGACCTCCGAATGATGCGAGACATCTGTCTTCTGAAGGGGCACGAGAACCAAGTCAATGCGTTGACCTGGCATCCTATCCACCCGAACTTTCTCAGCACTGGAGGCTACGATGGTTCACTATTCCACTATCTACTAGACGAGCCGAACACTCCCGCCGGTCAAGCCATCAGCACCGCGGTCTACGAAAGCCCGGATCCCTCCACAGCACCCGTCCAGACCATATATCCAGCGCACAAGATCCGCCATGCCCACGAGTACGCGATATGGACCCTGGACTGGCATCCGCTGGGTCACATCCTCGCGTCCGGCTCCAACGATAAGGCGACCAAGTTCTGGACGCGCGGCCGGCCGGGGGACACTGATATGTTCCAAGACCGGTACCACATTGGCGTAACGGCGGCTGAGGCACAGGGGACCTGGGACCGGCGCGACGGCCGGCGCCAGCGGCAGGAGGAGGAAGAGCAGGAGCTCGAGGACGAGATGGAGGGCCTGGTGGACCAGAAGATGCCGCTTAAGCAGCCGGCATCCTCCAGATTCCCCGGCCTCCCGGGCCTACCCGGTCTCTCGCTCCCCCTGACAGCTAACGGCGTCCTACCGCCACCCCCTATCCCCGGCGTCGGCGCGGCAGGAGCAGGCACAGCAGTACCACCACCGCCGCTGCCCTTCCATATCCCGCCACCGCCGAACCTCAACGGCGCGGCGCCGCCTCCGCCGCCCCTGCCAGGCCTACCCGGCCTCGACCCCAGCAACCCCGCCGACTTCGCCAAGATCGCCGAGATGATGCAGAAAGCCGGGCTGCCGCCGCCGCCACCTCCGGGAATGCTGCCGCCGGGCCTCATCCCGCCCCCAAACTTCGCCGGTGGTGGCCTGCCCCCCGGCTTCCCGCCGATCCCCGCCCCCGGCGCCGGCGCCGGTGCTGGTGCCGGTGTTATGGATGACGGCAGTGGACGGCGTAGGGCGCCGTTGCCGAGCCAGGAGGAGAGCCTGCGCATGGAGCAGAAGAAGGGGAATTACACGCGTGTGCGCTAGCTAGGAGATGTGCGCATATGTGTGCTAGGTTAGCGGATGGGCGTAGGAAAACCGCAAGACGTGGTGCCTTGGCGTCGTCTTGAGCTGGCGAACAAGTGGTGGGTGGAGCATGCAAAGACGCCTGTGCGGGCGGATAGAAAGCGAGCTGAGATGCAGAGCTGAGCCAGAGTCGGGATAGCATACCATTGCATTCCGACGACGGGCATTCACGGAAAGTCTTGGAAGGTGAGGCGGGCGCGGCGAAGACAGCGTTATTCGATATGCGAATGGGAGCATAGTTTGATACCCTAACTGAGGCGTTGGGAAAGTGAGAAGCGAGAGAGCCGGTATAGTAGGTTACGGTGCCAATGGGGAAGAGAAGGCCAAGTCGGCGAGCTAATTTCGTTAGGGGGCAAGCCCGACAGGGGTTCTTCTCTTGTATACTAGGTAGCAATCATAGGGGCGCAGGACGGGTCATAATGAGAAAGTCTGGAGCCGGGCAAAACGTCGCAACTGGGACTTTTTACACAAGCGTAAGATATCCTTAGGTGATATTAACGACGTTGTTCTATGCGAATATTTGTTAGTGTAATGTTACTACAACCATGAAACGCTATGCTCATGTAAATGCAAAATGCGACCGCAGTGGCATCCTTCTTCCCTTGAAACAACTTCTCCAAGCTTTGCAAGAACAAAACAAGAGATCTAGCTACAAGTACATATCTGCACCCCGTGCATGGGGAAACCGGAAGATGCGCGATACGTATATATACGTGGGGCGATGTGTGTGTGTGTATGTGTTGTGCGTATGACCGAGTCCCGATACAAGTACAGATTAACCCGGTTGCCCGGTGCTCCTCTCCGTGTTGGCTTCAACGTGTCTCCTGTCCATCCCAGTCCGTGCCGAAAGTCCCAAGTTGCAGGGGTGGATGGGATTGGCTCCGCTGGATTGGCCGGCCTCCGCATGTGACGAAGCCGCTCTGTCTCGAAGAATGCGGCGAAACGGTACCGAGACCGGCAGCAGGTCGCCCCAGAAAGCCACCAGCGCGCCTGGCACTAACCACCGACACTTGACTTATGCGCCCTCCATAGTAACCTCCCAACCCTAGTGTATCGTTCACGGCGACCTTACTTCTTCGGCGCCGGAAGCCCCGTGGGTGAAGAGGAGGGCTTCGCGGAGGCCTTCTGGCGGTCGGCGTACTCCCTGATGACGAGGGCGCAGTTGGTGTCGGCGCAGAGCCTGCGGCGGCGCTGCGGGGGCAACTTGGAGGCGAACTCGAGGCCGCTGGCGCGCTCGACGGCCTCGAGGGGCACCTCGAAGTCGGCGAGGGGCTTGTCGTTGGGGATGGGGGCGTTGGGGAGGACGAAGGCGCCGAGGGCGACCTTCCCGTCCTTGGAAGAACCGTCCTCCTCGGCGAGGATGACCTTGTAGAAGTGCGTCGGCACGGCCACGTTGGGCGGGTTGCCGATCACCTCGTACCGCACGTACCACTTGCCGTCGGCGGGGTCGCGCTTCGGCAGGTACAGCGGGCCCGTGACGATGCGCACGCTCGGGTACCGCGTCGTCAGCCGCCGGCAGAAGTCCTCGACGTGCGCCCAGTAGTCCCGGTTGAAGCCCTCGCCCACCTGCGGGCACATGTTGGTCAGGTAGAAGGTCTCGTCCATGGCGGACTGGCTCCAGCGCGCGTCGGCCGCGGGGACCTGGTGCCCGCGGTCGTAGCCCGAACGGAAGTAGTCCTTCAGCTTCGCGCGGAACTGCGCCGGCACGCCCTCGTCCTCCAGGAACACGCTGTGCTTCCGGTCGCCTTCGCGCTGCGCCAGAGACGCCGGCGTGATGTGCTCCACCACCCACTGCGGGTTGCGCAACCGCCGGTCGAACGACGAGATCAGCGCGGACCGCGCCGCGATGTCGGATATCGGACCGGGAAACCCGTACTCGAAGAGCCCCGCGGGATCGACGAGGGGGGGCGCGCCGCCTCCTCCCAGCGCGGCAGGCGCCGACCTCGAGAGAGGTACGGGCAGTTGTTGAGTCGGTGGTGTGAAGGCTTGCCTGCCTGGTATGGGGACTGGGGCGGAAGTTGTTGTGCTTGTCGTCGTGGGTGCTAAGGTGGCGCTCGTCTCGATTTTGCGCTCGGATTGTGATCGTAGCGAATACATGGCTGCTGTTACAGCTGCACCGGCTCCTGCGCCTGCGGCTGCGAAGATTGCGAGAGTGGTTTTTGACATGTTTGATTAGAGGAGGCTCCCTTCGGGGAGTGGACCAGGACCGATGGGTATATATGGGATGAGAGGTGAGACGGCCGCCTCTCAGATGATTGACCGAAGCACCTCAAAAATGTGAGGCCGGTGATCTGGTTCGGTGGTAAAAGAGTTGGTCATTCGAATCTCGGTGTCAGATACCGGGACTGGCTGCTTATCGCAACACGAAGGCACGTGAATAATTCGAGTTATGAGCGGTAGCGGTCCACGGGATGGGTGGACACTACGCCGCCTCGTGGCTCTTGCAGGTTGAGGCAGGTGGCGTGGTATGTCTTACCGCAGTAAACCCCGATCTTGGAGATTTTGAGCATTTCAGCCTCGAGACTGCATCGTCTAAGGCGTTTTGTGGTGGGTGGTGGTCGCCTGCTGCAAGGGACCGCACTAGAGACGGATTCAGGCAAGATCACGCAGACCAGAAAGTGGGACATCTTTGCTGCGCCTCCCCCACGCTGGACCTGCAACCCCTTTATCGTAGCAACTTCGCTCACCTCCAGAGACAACAGTGAACCCCCAATCACTTGCAAATATACGGATACGGTCATAGGAACTGTCACAAGATTCCCTCGAGATCGGCGCTTTATTATGACATCATATCTTTATCTGCTGAAGTGTTCTGGGATTTTCTACGAGATGCCGCAAAGGAGGGACCTAAATGGCCCGATTTAGACCCTGAAGGGGTATGGAAGAGGTGGGAGTTACAGGTCATGTCATGTTAGGTTCGATTCCTAACAGCGCTAGTTGGTACTCCCTGTCGGTCGCTTCCATCTGGAGGGCGGTCACGTGATCCTAGAATTAAAATGCGTCCTTTTCGGAATTAGCTAGGGGGCTCAGACAACATAACAAACAACCATCGCCTTATTTCCGCAGATCCGGCCTCCTACCCTTCGACAAGTAACGCTCTTAAATGCTTGGAGCTTAGAAGTTGTTTCTACCCGCATGTGTCCGCAATAACAGGCCTATAATTCGAAGTTACCGTCGAAATGTCAATAAGATCGAAATTAAAAGGTTATATGATACGCCAGCCACTGTGAATAACGGAATTGTCCTCTTATTATTTCTTCTCTTGTTTTGGAGGTGGATAATCGAACTTTGGTAAAGCCTATCGAAATATTATATTGCACTCGGACCCAGTATTTCCACCGGGTAATGGCCAAGGAGTTAAAAGGAAAACTACTATGTATTCTTCAAGACGGGCGTGGCGCAGTCGAGCCGGTGTTCTTTGAGCCCCTAACTTAGGCAATTCGAAGTTAAGAGCGTTGCCACTCACAGTCTGGATCTCGGTCCTCCTGTATGCTCCACTGCCTACCATTCAACTTGCCACCGCAAGGTACCTGCCAACCGGAGCACTGCATTGGTCGCGTCTTGCTACCAAACGGGTAACCGAGCATCTCCCTAGTACTACCTAGCCTAGAGCGGAAACAAATTTTACCGTGGCAGGCAGGCAGATCTGAAGCGTTCTAAGGCGTTGGACTGTCTTATGGGGCGGGGAAAGGCTTTGAGCGCAAACTCTTCTGGTCAAGAATCGCATTCCCCGCTATAGCTAGGCTATAAGGTTTCGGCAAATTGATAGCCGTTGGACGTCGAGATGGCCCCTGCAAATGCAGGGTCTCGAAGCGTTCCCCCTATTGGCGAGGCTTGTTTCAACGTTGGTCAATGCACACAGTTTGGTTTCAACCCAGCACAGACTAATGCCAGAAACCTTCAGCCAATCGCAACCACTCCAGCATATTCGAGAGTTGCCAAGTCGTGAGGCTCATAGAGCCTAATCGCGTCAGAGCAGTGTCGATACTACGCTCGGGCGGAATCCGGAAGAACCAAACGTAAGAGGTGTTTGGCTCGAGCGAACCAATCGCAACTACTTACAAGTCTTGGCTGCCGGGGTTCTGCATAGCGACAGCACCGCCTCAACTGCAAACATCTTGCCTCCCGTGGTGTTCATGTTGGCTTCAGGAGCAAAACTCGGCAAGATGTCGTCCTTGGGGTCAGTCGCCACTGTTTCAAAACGTGGTATGGAAAGGAGATATCGCACGGAACTTGGCCATAGCCGGTGGAAGGGAGTAAGATACGAGGTCGGTGTGTATCATGGTTGAGCTATCGTGAAGTTGTAAATGTCTATAAGAAGAAGACCTTGCCGGCACGAACAATGGAGAGATTCTTTCCTCATCACGCAATCAACAGTTCCTTGATCCTTCGGTGCAACTCTTCGCTTCTAAACTTCCTTCCCTGCCGGCCAGGACTTCTTTGAACTACAGTAGACCTCTACGCTTCCTTATCAGCTACATATCTCGTTAGCCACCTCATCTTATCAACATGCCTTCCTTCAATACCATCCTCGCCCTCAGCGTCCTGGCCACTGCGCCTCTCGTCGCCGGCCACGCCGCCATCGTGGATGCCACAGGCGATCTCGGTGGATCTGGGAGTGAGTTCAGCCTATCCGCACCCTACCTACTCAGTTCCCCTTTCCCCCTTTCCCCTCCCTCCTTCCCCGGGCGCACAACCCCGGCCTCTTTGCCCCCTCTCCGTGCTCCCCACGGCAAACAATACAACGCAATGCCAGTCCACGGGACGGTCTACATCACCCATCACATCCCTCAGGAGAATTCACCGTTCACCATACCCTCTAACTAACCACGCACACACAGTGGCCCTTGGCATCGACACTTCGACGCCGCGCGACGGCACGCGCCGCCGGCCCTTCCAGCAGGACTCGACCCGGTTCCGCGGGGACCAGGAGGAGACCATCGGTGAGACCATCGGCGCCGGCAACAACGATGTGGAGGCGGGGACATCTGCCATCATGGCGGAGACGGGCAGCGAGCTGCCGCAGGTGTCGGCCGGCGGCGAGCTCAGCATGACTCTGCACCAGGTCAACGCCGACGGCGCGGGCCCGTACACGTGCCAGATCAACGCCGACGGGACTGGACAGACGTGGGAGAATATCCAGGTATGTCGGCAAAGTTCCACCTAGAGTTGTGACGATTCGCCAGAGGAATATATACACTAACTCCATGGCTGCAGGTGACGCAGAGCCCGCCCGGCGACGACTCCCGGGACCGCGACGGCGCCGCAACCGACTTTCCCCTGACGGCGGCGATCCCCGCCGACCAGGAGTGCACAGGCACCGTGGCGGGGCAGGATAATGTCTGTCTCGTGCGATGCATGAATGGCGCGCGAGCCGGGCCCTTCGGTGGCGTGGTTCCTGTACAGAGTGAGTCTTCTCCTCCAGATATTCTTCTGTTCTCCTTCCATTTTGCAGCCGGAAGCGCGACTTTGTTCTCTAACTAACGGTTCGGGTAGTGGCCGCTGCTGGCAATGCTGGGAATAATACCGGTAACGGAGCCGACACTGGCAACGGAGCCAACACTGGCAACGGAGCCAACACCGGCAACGGAGCCAACACTGGCAACGGAGCCAACGCCGACGATGAAGACAACACTGGCAATGGAGCCAACACTGGCAACGGAGCCAACACCGGCAATGGAAACAACAACGGCAATGGAAACAACAACGATGAGGAAGATAACAACGGCAATGGAAACAACAACAACGGAAACAACAACAACGATGACGAAGATAACAACGGCAATGGAAACAACAACAACGATCGCCGCAGCGTCAGCAAGCCAGCCAAGCGCAACGCAGCCAAGCTGAGCAAGGTGCTCGGGCGACGACAGAACGCACGCGACTTCCGCCGCAGGGTCTCGCCCGAGGACTTCGAGGCTGGCATGTACGAGGAGGAAGAGTAAGGCTGTAGACGCCTTTGCCCCGTGTGGTCGCTCCTCTGTGCCTTTAGGATCCTTCAGGGATAGGGGGTAACACGACGCTGTGGTGGCGCAAGAATGTGTTGGGAGAAAAGCCGTTGATCGGACTTGGGCGCTCTTCTCCGATGCCTAGAACTGTCATTCGGTAGTTAGAGGGCGGCGACCGAGCTGGCTTGGAAGCGTGGGGGACATGTTTTCATGGACGCCGTAGGAAATTTAATTGTTGATTGCTGCATGGTCTTCAGGGGCATAATCCCATATGTGATCTCGAAAGTGACGCCTGTCAAGGCAATGGTTGTAAAACATCTCTTAAAATATCGTAATCTATCCCCCTCCAATACCACACTTTAGTTCCGGCAACCAGCCTAACAAGAACTTTGCAACGAAGGTCTCTTACGAATGCCCCATGCCTACAACCAACTCCCCTTTTTCCTCCCCATCATTGCGACCATGCCATTCACCTGGGCATGCACAACCTTTCAACTCAACAGTGGGGCCATCGTGGCCGGTCCGAGCTGTCTCAAACCCTAATCCATTTACCATAGAGTCACCAGTCTTCTCACTAAGCACCTGTTCCCCTCCGATCTCCTTAATATCTACCCCCTCTAGCTATACTCGTCCACTGCCACATGGCTTCCCTCAGGCTTCGTACAAATCCCCCAGAACGTGCTCATATAAAGAGCAAGAAAGCTACTGTTAGTTTTAAGTTTGGTAATCGCCTCGGTCTTGTGCCTCGAGGCGGCGGCTTCGCAAGGAAAAACAGGTTACAGCTGCTAGCACACCAAGAAAGAGCAACCCGCCTCCGACTCCGATGCCAGCCCATGCTCTTTGAGATATAGCAGCGTGGCTAGCCATCTCATTTGTCGTCTCGGTGGTCGCTAGGGTGCCGTTATCTGTTCCGTTACTGCGGAGATCATTGATTATGCCACTCTGGTGCAGGGCCACCAGCTTGGAGCAATTAAACTCTTTGTTCCATGCCTCTACCACGACTGATTGTCGTTCCGATTTCCCTGTGTACGACTGTGGCCACGTTTTTTACCTGGGTGCTTATATTTCCGCTTGACATACTATGCTCAAATCCACGACTGCATTCAAAGACTCAACCCCGAAGCTTTCCGCCGAGAATTTCCACCAGTTGCACCACGAATCCGTCTCTACGCCTCTTCTTCTACTGAAATCCTGTCGTATGATGACACCGCCTCTTCAATAAATGATGAGGTGGGGCAGATGTGGCTCAGGGTCGGCATATATATCCTTCAAACAGGGCCAGCAGATCCGTTCGTCCCCAATTATAACTGCGCTATACCCTCTTCCTTGCTGGACTAAGATCGACGAGACCGCCAGCCGTGCAACCCAGTTCCCTTTTGCCCGGAACACTCCGATGCAGGGCGGAGGGTCGAGTAATTCTTCCCATGAATCTATAGCTACCGTATCCTCTGTCTTTTCCGCTGCTATTGACTTGCAGTGTTGGTTGCAGCAGAATTTTTCAATTACGTCTGGACAGCTCCTTTCCATCTCGACAACGTCGATGTCCGCGACCCACTTCCCGTTGTCTTGCACAGAAACAACAGACTCCAGCAGGAAAATCTCCTGGTCGATTTCTCCCGTGTTTTGCCAGTCTAAAGGCATCTTCCACGTGGTGAAGGAGAGGTGCAGGGACGTTCCACGGAAGCTGTCAGCCCACTCGCCATCATAAGGCCGATGTTCTACTAATTGAGGATTGTGTCCAATTTCACGTATGCGAGGTTCAAGGGGGGAGACCATCAAGACCATTCCCGAGTGGCCAACATTGCCGACCATGTGCCGAATATGCGTGCCCTGGGTTTTGGTGCTGGGATCAGAGAGCAGGACCCCAGCCACGAAGATGGAGTCCTCCGAACACAGCGCGATGGCTTCGTTCAGCTGATTTAGATCAATGTTGATATGCCCTGATTCGAACATAGCTATGCAAGCGAATGAAGCCGCACGAGTCATGGCGTCCAAGTACACTGTGACAGGCGTTTCGACGGCCATCCTGAAAGACTCAGTGCTGGAGCGGCTGTCTAGAATGTCGCGGATAGGTTGGGGTAGCCATTTCGCTTTTAGCAACTCCTGTTCGATGAGGCGAAGTGATACAGTTGCGCCTGGAAAGTCTTGGTACAAGCAGTTGGCAACCTCTAAGATCCGTAATGGCATCAACCATTGTATTGATCGATTACATGCCTTAGTCATTAAATGGAAACAGCCAGTGACGTCACCCTGGATCTCGCTCTCATCGGCTGTCCCTTGGTGAAGTACCGAGTCCGTAACATGGTGATTTTCGTCCGGCGTTGTATTGTCCATAGCCGCTTTCTGCTTCGCTCCACGCCCCCGGATGGTTGACTTCCCCACTAACATGGCACGGCCTGCCTGCTCTCTAAGTCAACTTCGAACCTCCCGCCGAATAGACGCTTTCCACTTACATCGAGAGAGTCTACCAGGTACTGGATAACCTTTCCAGGTGGTGGTTTTTGTTTGAGCTAAATCAATCCTTGTTGCAGTGGAACCATAGTAGCAGCTGCAAGCCTCATCTGATCGAGAAAGAACGCCTCTCCCCGAGAATCGTGTGTCTTTGATACAACCCACAAATCAAATCCAACGGCTCCCTCTCCTAGCGATTCAAGACAGGTGAAGTCAACAGGCCCTGTCCCGCTAAAAATTCGAGGAGGCCTGTTCCAACGATATCGTCGGCCGTACCTTTCGGTCGGATAAATCCAGTCATCACTGTCGTTAACAATGTGGCAAAGTTCCCCAATACGTTCGACGTCGTGGCGTCTTTGCTCAAGTATTGCGACGCAAATAGTCTTTTCTGATCCCATCCCAGGGTGAAGCCATCTCATGTACTTCTTTCCCAGGCTACCCAAGACATTGGTGTGAGCTTTGTGACCAAGGTGGGGCTCGATAGGAACAATAGTGGTCCATTCGGTGTAGACAGACTTATGATCTAGCTTTCCTGCGTATGATATGATTGCCTCGTGCGCTTCAAGGCGTAGTTGGCAAGCGATTCCCCGCAGGTACTCGAAACCGCAGTCTACATCAGTAGCCGTTGTCAAAGCAGCCATGACACAGGGGCTACAGAGTCCAAAAAAGCGGCTATGCATGACCTCATCATCACCGCCGAGAAGCTTTGTGTTCCGCCTCCCACCAAATTGGATCAACTTTCTTCCTGCCACCTGATTGGTTTGGTTGACAGCGGAAGCGGCAAAGCAAAGCTGATGAAGCCACGAAAGCTCTGTCCTTTGAGTTGTGACGCTTCGACCTAATATGTTGCCCAGCTCATGAAACCAAGCGGTCGCAGTGTCATAATTTGTGTATGGCACCCCCCATCGACGAAATATGGTTCCGAGCGCAACGAGCCATAGCTGGGAAATATATACCCGGTTTTGGTTCTCGCTGTTCCGTACCAGAACAGGGTCCCCGTAGTATCGTACATGCGATAGCGCGAGAGACCACCGCGTGACGTTGTCGGAGGGCCCCATATATTCAAGGCCAAGGCTAAGAATGCCAGCAACCGGGAACAGTGAGTCCTTGAATGGGATCTTTTTTGCTTCTTGTTGAAAAACAATTAGGTCCGGGTAAAGATGCCAAGATGATATCCCAAGCAATACAGCCCTGTCGCAGGCTTGTTGCGGGACATTGCTGAGAAGCTTCTCCAAAACTTCCATTGATCTAGTCCAAGCCTTTGTCACCTTCTCAAAAGTGGATCCGGTGGAGGAGTATGGGATGGCTATATTGTCGATAATCAGGCCAAATTGAGTGTGTTGACATGCCGTGAAGAGATCAGCCCGTCTCAACCAAGAGCGCGCGCTGGCATCCCAATCTGCTAACTCTGACCTCCCTACATCTCGTTTGGCAGCGGCCATAGAGTAAGGGTGGACTATCTTATTTTCTTCCACCTCAGCCCGGATTTGTTTCTTTCTCTCCTCGATGAGTTCGAACCAGATGGAAGTTGCAGTCTTCGCGTCCCAGGCCCTAGAAAGCATGCATGCTAGGAGGAGAACGCTGATTGATGTAGGTCCCGATGTTGCAGCAGCCCAAATCGAGGTACAGTCAGCGCCAACGAACGCACGAAACGGCCCATCATCCTCAGTGCCTTTCGGGTTGATATCAGGACGAGATAAAATCTCAGATACCCGGGCACCGTACGCCTTAAGAAGCTTTGGAGTATTCGGTATAATCTCGTGAAACAAAAAGCCAAGCTTGCAAGCTGTTTCGTGGATCAATCCATTTTCTGCCTCTCGCTTTCTGTTGGTCGTCAAGGCTGAACCAACCGGGAGGTATTCCGGAGAGGGATCGCAACGAATGGCGGAGAATTCCACGTTGACATTGAGCAATGCTAGAGTGTTCTCATTTGTCATGGCTACCAAGGAGTTGCTGAGTCTCCCAAAAGAGGCCATGACGAAAGAGGCGAGCAAGGGGGTAGCCAGTAGATACCGCAGTATTTTGAAGGCGGAAGGGGGGTCTCATGACTTAATGAATGTTACTGATTCAATGTAATTAGTTTGACGTATGCGATCGCCGCGACAAGACATATATACCTAGGCTCTGATGTAGTGCACAATGTTACCGATTCAAAACTGAGTTGCCGAGAAAGGCCAAGAGCTATCCATCCTGCGACTGCGGGGAACTTCCTGTGCGCCATCGAAAAGCCCAACAGCCTGCTGTGCACGTCTTGTCCGGGCACATTAGCATGGGGAGCAATCCGAGAATCTCAGATAATCCTGCACGGTGTACGCGTACCCGGCATGGCCTCTTGCGGGCACTGCCACCAGTGGTAAATGGTTGCCCAATGGCGACGGGCCTCTTAACGCACGTCAGCTTCGAGAATTTACAGATGAGCCTTACTATCATTTCGAAACAAAACGTCCTAGCCCCACTTGGCTTTTGAATCACATACCCTTTTTTATATGTGCCTTTTCAAAACGTAGGTAGCCCTTTAATAATAATATAATAACAGCCATAATAACAAAAAACCTAGATTTTAACTAATAGCAAGCGTTTAATCGGCTAATAATATATTGTTATAATACTTGTCACGGTAAAAATGGGGTCTAAAAGGCTCCAATCAGATACCCCTGGTGGGCTCCACCAGGGTCTATAAAAAGGGCTTTCAGCGGTCCAACTGGCTTGAGGAGATCTTTCCCTTAAGAGAGTCAGAGCAGTCAATAAAGCTTCAATTTCTTCTGTGACAATACCAAAAACCAAAATAAATTTATATTATTAAAATATGTCGGCATTTAGTGTTCTCAGGTGTTGCAGGCTGGAAGGCTTTGTCGGTGTAGGGCTGCAGGATGCTGTGACGGCTGGGCTAGTTAACCAACTATTAAACCTAGTCGTACGGGTTTATGTTGGCAGTGGTACTGTGGGAAACTGAGTAACAACGGGGATTCTAGTCACGTCTGGTAATATCAGATAACCAAGGGTGATCTGGGTAACCAAGTTGTATTACAAGCTGGTGCTATCTAAGACTATGGAAAATAATGAGCGTATATATCCTACTCTTGGCTCAAGGCGCTTAAGGTGCTCAAACCTTTAAGCCCGTTAAGCTCTTTGAGCGCTGTCACACAGCTCAAGGCGCTCAAGGTGCCAAGACCTTTGAGCCCTTTGAGCGCTACCACACAGCTCAAGGCGCTCAAGGTGCCAAGACCTTTGAGCCCTTTGAGCCGGTCACGTGACCTGGAGTCACCATCGGATCTTGATTCCTGAGCCTCCGATCGTTCTTGGAGAAGCCAAGCCTTGTTGGGTCATAACAGATGCAGCCTGCGATATACCTTGTCTACCGCTTATCCTTTGACCGCCCAAATCATACTTCAAGGGCGATTGCCTACGGATAAGATTTGTCCATTTTAGTAGATAGAAAACCATTACATAAAGATTACGCCAGCTTCCTGCATTTGGTTATTGTAATTGCTGATATGGTAGCATCTTTTGGTTAATTAGCAACCCTAGTACGTTATACGAAGTAGTTATTTGCAGTTTGATGGTTAAGTTAATAAAGAAAGCAAGAAACTTAAAAAACAGTTGCTTAGCTAACAATTCGAGAAAGAATCTAGCAGTTGATGATAGCGAACAAGAGATAGAACTGCGGGGAGCTCCTTGTTGAGAAGAGCGCCCTATCCGATAACAGCTTCGTCCTCTAGGAGGGCTAGAAGCATACGAATAGCCCCCCCCCCCTTTTATTATTATCTTTTCCCGTAACCTGGATCTTTTAATAATCAGGATGCAGCTTCAGTAGAAGAGTTTTTTAATGAGAAAGAAGAAGAAGAAGTAGAAGAGGAGGCTTTAGTATCCGAGCAGCAGCCGGGAAAACGATTTAGAACCCCTATCTAGAGATAGCAGCCCGAAGCTGATTTGAATTAGCTTTATATCTCCTTAGGTACCACGATAAGTGGTATTAGGCAGGACGTTAAGGTCCGAAAAGACAGATATTAACAGGTTTAAAAAGAAGTTAAGGCATATAAAGTATATTATATCATTATATTATTTACACATAAATAATAAGTATTATAAAATGTTCAAAACGGTAGAAGGGCGTTGCTAGGTGTAAAAAAAGTAACGTATGGCTCCTATTAAAAAGCTAATATATGAATAGCACAAATTTTTAAAAGCGGATGAACAGCATTATAACCCTTCGTTTATCAGCTAGGAAGACCTGGAAAGGTCTGGATACTGTACGCGTAAGCGTACAGACGTCATATAACCCATATAGACGTCATAAAGACTTTCCAGAGCCTTCCAAGCTCGTATTGACAGCTATAACGTTTTACTCGACGCTATCAGAATCCTTGCGTCTCGACGAGTATAAATACACCCCATATCTCCCAACTAGGTCCTCTGTGTAGCTAGTTATCCTTTGATACAGACTACTGAAGTCTATATACTGCTTCCTCGCAGCTGCTTCCACCTCATTTCTGCTGCGACACTTCCTGAGAATCACCTTGTTCTTCCTTGAGTCTACCCTGCAACCTTTTCATATAAATTCACCTTATCTTTCTCATCCCTTCCTACCGGGTTATCTCATCCACTGTCCACTGACCTCCTAGATCGTGCCACTCCTTCAGCAAGCTCGTACGTTAAAACGAGGGCATTTCATCAATAAGGCTACGAAGCACCATAATCTACATTGCCAACAACTTGACCGCCTATCGCATTCTGCAACTAAAAATCGATGCGGTGGCTAATACTGCCGCCTGTCCAACAATGGTCGACGAGCTGGCGAAGAGGATTCCGTTTTGATACAAGGGTCAACGGTGTATGCACGGAAAGGTTTTGAAGGACCTTCGATACGATGACATATCCGACCAAGATGCTTTAGGCCGCAGGTCAATACAGCTCCTCATCCAATCTCAATACACGCATCCAAGCCCTAGACGTCTGCCCTTAGTATCTGATGGCATGCATTAGGGAAGGGCTGCACCTGTGCCGCTTAATAGCGGAGCGCAGGATGAGTGAAAAGGGGCTCGATATTCCAAAGCCCGGTCCTCGGTCGAGATAATAAGCACAACCGAACTAGACGTCTGATATACCCTTGATTGATGGAGTAGGTTCATACTCCTTTATGTGCGAGTCAAAGGATCTAGTACAAAAAGCGCATTCGTCTTTTGTTTGTTGAATGGCCCTTTATCGATCTGTCTCCGAGCCAAACCCTCGTAAACTCTCTACAATGGTACGCGATAACTGACTTCTCCATAATATCGATGCATTTCCAACTACTGGAGAAAAGAAAAACCGTCCTAAAGTATATAAGATGAATCCAACCGTAAGTGTCTCCAAGAGCCGAATCGTCATACAGTATGCTAACTGCCCGTCCTAAAGGATGGCGAGTAAGAAGCCTAACTATTTTTGAATTGCGTACATTCGTTGCGACCCAAGTGCTGACAAATAGATTAAAAGGCTCATCGCATATCAGGCGGCGAGGGTACGGAGATACTTCAACGTCTTTCCGAGGGACTTTACCTATCTTGGACGTGTAGCAGAGGGTGAAACGAGCCTTGTATTTTCGATTATGGAGAGATCGGATAACCCCAACATCCGCAAGCCCAGACACTTCGTGGTGAAGCGGTCATGGAGGGAAGAAGTGTCGCATGTCGAAGACGACATCAAGCTGGATAAAGAGATCGACGTGGTACAGGTAAGTGGTTCGACAATGAGGAGATCGCTTGGGGTCCCTCCGACTGAC
Source organism: Monosporascus sp. 5C6A (assembly GCA_004155035.1). NCBI lineage: Eukaryota > Fungi > Ascomycota > Sordariomycetes > Xylariales > Monosporascus > Monosporascus sp. 5C6A. Next base: position 35,285 of record QJOB01000052.1, on the reverse strand, counting down.
GAGTGGATTTCCCTCACCCGTAGCGGCTGCGCGGGGCACCTCATATCGCCCAGCCGGTATATCTCAACCCGGACGCCTTGAGAAAGCTCAGCCGTCCGTATCTCATCGTGGAATTCGTCGAGAACGGGACGCTGAAGGAATTCTACGATAGGGTCATTGATGAAGAGATGCCCCTGCCGAACCGAGTTCTATGCGGCTTTTTCTTCTGCCGTAAGTGACTCCCGGGGGCCCTTTTTGGTTGCTCCGAAGCGCCGTACTACAGCTAACATGCAATTTTACCGTCGAAGTCTTACGAATGTGCATCGCCATAGCCTATCCGGACCGGAAAATCCCAGAGTATCCACCTTTTACGCCTGAGCAGCCGCTCCCACTGGAAGAAATCCCGGATGAGGACGAGAGGGGGAACCACCCCCGGGCGCAGTGGGTGCATGGGAATATGACCATGGATAACAGTCAGCGGATCCCTTTATGACAAGTTTGGCCGCGTTCCATCTTGAGAGAAATCTTCCCAGCCTAGCGAGGGTCAGTGGGCTGACATGTAACGATTCCTGTCGTAGTCCTGATCGGTGATCATAATCCGCTCGAAGGCGAGCACATATTAACACCGATATTGAAACTGATCGACTTTGGTGCAGTATATGACGCCGAGGACCCCGATAAGTGAGTAACACCCAGCCGTTGAACGAACCCAAAGAACTCGAAGGGGCGTTAATAATATACGTCAAAGGAAGGACATTGGTGTAAAAACCAATATATATGACATCGGCCGGGTACGTATATCTGCGCAATCTTTTGCCTCTCACGGTTTTACCACCCCGGGATACTCTAGGTCCGGAACTCAGGGGCACCCCATGCTAAACAATATGCTCTGCCTAGATCATGCGTATACTCATGACGCTAGACGACGAGTGGGACCCGGCGCCGGGGGACGTGACGGTGGAGATCGACGGCGTGCAGCGGACCTTCACGACGGCGGCCGCGTCCCTGCACCCCGCCAGCGAGTGGCCGAACCTCGACCCGGACCTGATCACCATCGTGCTGTGCTGCCAGGCCATCGACGTCGATAACCGGCCCTCGCTCGGGCAGCTGATGCACGCGCTCGATCATCAGGCCGCGACCAAGAACCACACCTGGTACCGCAAACAGAATATCCCCACATGGAGGACGGAGCGGACGAAGGACATCAACCTCATGATCAACGAGCTCATTTACTACCCTTGATTGAGGAGCGGGCTGGTGTCGGCAACCCGGTGGGCCCGGAGATTGTGCTTTCGTTTGTATAACAGTTGTATAGAGTTTATCGGGGACGGTCTTGATACTCCGTGGTTGCCGTCATGTTCTGCAAGCAAACTGAGGCCTGCTTTGATGATTCGTAGAATTATGCTTCCTACCCAGGTACGAACACGGATGAACTTGTAACTTTCTATCCATCCTGGACTAAGCTTGGGCCGAACGGTAGAAGAGACTGTCAATGTATGAGTAAGCAATGATGTGGAGTCGTCTGCATTGGTACTGTACAGTATGATGGCCTCATAAGCCTCATGTGGATCAAGGTTGCACCAAACAAAGGACTCGACATCTGCGCAACGGTTTAAAACCGGAGTATATAACAGCTCTGTCCTGTTTGCTAGCTTCAAAACCCTCTAGTGAATTCCCTGCAGGATCTACTAGACATTCTGTCCAATGTACTCCGTATCAAAGGTCAGACCAAGAAGCCTGGGTGGTTACCAGCAAGGCTTAGCGTTAGACCCTGATCTGTTATAGCGCTATGCCGCTTTGATGTTAGTTTGAGGGACAAGCTCCGGTTGCATTCAGCCTGTTCTCGCTTACCGAGTACTTGGCCTGAGAGGTGTCCATCAAGGTTCTCGAGAATTCCCCAAGGGAGGAGGCTTGGCATTCCATCATAGGTTCCCAGGGTTTCACAACAGCAGCTAAAATAAAGACGCTCAAGCCTGCGCTGTGCCTGTCGCCCTTCTCCTGTGCAGCAGTTACATACATCAGCGGTGCCTACCCACATGTAGTCATAGACTAACGTTAGACCCTGGGGATATTCATCCTAACTCAACAAGGTGCCGGCTCTCTGAACCCTTCCATCACCGTACCTAGACAGTCCCATTCATACGCGCGTGACATTCTATTTCCCTAGACTTCCTATATATATTCGAAATCAACGGCTTCTCTTCTTCCTCCTGCCTTCTTCGACACCTGGTGCACTCTATTTTACCATATTAGCCGCCGCTGCAACTGCAAGTCGAGGGGGCTTTCCAACGTAGTAGGCATCTCCGGGATAAATCGAGATCAAGCCATAGGCCTTCTAGCTCTTCACGGACGTATCGTCATCGGGGTCGAGTTCATGCTCGCCTAACCCAGCGTTATTTGCGCTTGAGACAGTGGGGGTTCCCTGCTGCGAGGCACAAGACGAGGCAGCCAAGATGGACGCTGAAGGGGTGAGCAATGACACGAGGGGCTGGATCATGTGCATCGTGAGCGGCATTGGTGGGTGACCTCAACCGAAGGACTTGTGCTATCTTGGTATCCGCCCCGTATGCTGACAGTCTTGTTTAGCTTGCATTGTGGGAGCGAGCGTCATCTGCGTCGATCTGCTCGTGCGCCTCATACCCAGCAAAAGGGATTTCCGAATACAGGATAGTAATGCTTTTCTAGCAAGCTCGTTGAGCTTAAGTTTTGGGGTTATGGTAAGTAGCAAGCCTAATCGCTCTTCATGCTCGGTATGATAACCCCCGGAAATCTGACATTCAAGCGGACATGTAGGTGTTTATGTCATTATATAGTATGTTGCCTGAAGCCAAGAGCTACCTTAAGAAAGGTGGCTTCTCGGATCAACCTGCAGGTTTCATTCTGATGGCTTGTTTCATTGGCGGGTTCGTCGGTATACAGGCCATATCAAGGCTGTTTCACCAGTTTCTGCCATCACATGTCGTCGACTGCGACCACACTCATGACGACCACGGCGTAGATGAACACCTCCATGCTGACCGTCATGGTCGGAGACGGTCATCGTACGCTAAGCTATTTGACGGGCGCCATTCTTCCGTCATTCGCAGGCGGTCCACCGTCGCGAAGTCTCATGTAGGCACGAACGGTCTTCTCAGCGAATCGACCCCGTTACTGCCCTCAACCGAGCATCGTCACAGTGGACACGTCCACGGACACGAGAGCACAGATGCCGTTGCCAGCGAAATCCAGCCCCATGATGGCGCCGTGCGCCCGTCCGTATGGCGCAGCCGAGCCCCCCTCGCCCGGAGACCGTCTATGGCGCAGGTGAAGGACAGGGTCGTGTCCTTTGTAAAGGACTCAAAGGCCTATTGTGATGAAGGTGGACGATGTTACGGCTACTCCGACCCGTGCGGTCAGGAATGCTTCAAGCATATCAGCAGTATCAGCAGTCGGCCCGACATAGCATCCAGACCGTCGGTCACCCTTCGGACTACAACGGGCCTTGCTCACCCATATCCCGAAAGTATACCGATAGCCGAGGAAGACGATGACCGACAGACCGAGTCGTCGGTGAGCCCGGGACACGGTAGCCGGGCGCCTTCATGCGAACAGCAAGAATTTGAGACCGAAGCTGGAGTGTGGGATCTAGAGCAATTAGAAGACGTAGAAGCCCAGCACCATCACCACGTCCCCGAGAACGCCTTCCTGTCGATCGGGTTGCAGACGTCGATCGCAATCGCGCTGCACAAGTTTCCGGAAGGTTTCATCACTTACGCGACGAACCACGCGAACCCGTCGCTGGGGTTCAACGTGTTCCTGGCGCTGGCGGTGCACAACATCAGCGAGGGCTTCGCCATGGCGCTGCCCTTGTACATGGCGCTTCACAGCCGGCCTAAGGCCATAGCGTGGTCTTCGGTGCTGGGCGGGCTGAGCCAGCCGATGGGCGCCGGCATCGCGGTCCTGTGGTTCCACCTCGCGCGCCGCACCCACATGACTCCCGACGCCGTCGCGTACGGCTGCCTGTTCGCGCTGACGGCAGGGATCATGGCCAGCGTGGCGCTGCAGTTGTTCGTCGAGAGCCTGAGTCTGAACCACAACCGCAACCTGAGCATCTTCTTCGCGTTCCTCGGCATGACGCTGCTGGGCCTCAGCAACGCGTTTACGTCGGACGCTCACTGATTACGAGCTATATGATATCCTATCGGCGCGTAAGGATGATGGCTATAATGGTAGCGTCGTAGTTCCATTACGCGGGAATCGCTCAGGTACTCGTTTTCGCTTCACTGTGTGCATGTATGGGTAGCAGCTTCATTACCGTATGGCGTTACGGGGGCTGAGTCAGGGTCGCGCTCTTATCGGGTAGAGCATGGGTAATGGAGGCATTGCAATTGGTCTAGCTATGGAATACTTGGGCGGAATCATCGGTAGGGATTGACTTTAGTGTGTTAGAGGATTAGAATATGGTTTTCAGAGGCGGCGAACCCATGAAACTTCAATTTAGGGACTCGCGCTGACTTCGTTACTACGTGAAAGCAGCAGCGCGTGATATTGGTTTGGAATGAGAACTATGCACATAATTCTCCTGTGGAAATACGAGGCATTCATGTAATTAAGGGTATCCTGAATACGCATACGGTACTCACATAACTACCTACGTACCGACTTACGTGGGATGGTAAATTTATTCACGACCTCGCTAATCCCTTGGAATCTCTGTTCTGATGCTCAGTCTCACAACCTACTCCTCTCCTTCTCCCCATGCGCAGGCCCCCCTGCCCCCAAGGCACCGCTCATCATAAACTCCCCATCACCGTTACCAGGAGGAGGCGGAGGCGGCCCGAACAGAACCATCTCCCGGCCGCCGCCGACGCCCCACCAGGCGACGCCAAGGGCCGCGCGCTCGACGTCGAGCTCGCCCGACACGAGGACCTCGCAGATGCGGCGGCGCACGGCGTCGCGCATCGCCGGGTCCGGGACCGAGGGGAGCGCGAGCGCGGCGCGCGTGAGCCACTCCTCGACGGCGTGCAGGGGCAGGTAGGGGATGGCGTCCACGAGGGCCAGGAGGAGGGTCGTCTGCTCCGAGAGCGGGGGCTGCTGTTCCGGGGCAGCGGATGCCGACGCCGATGCTGGGGAGGGGGAGGAAGAAGAAGAAGGTAGGGGCGCGGTCGACGCCTCGCCCGACTCGGCGGCGCGCCACCGCACCATCTCGAGCAGCGTCTCGGCGAGGTCCGGGTGCGAGGCGGCCAGCGGGAAGGGCGGGCCGCCGGCGATCTGCGCCACGGTACGGAAGGCGAGGCGGAACTGGCGCGGGGACACGCGCGCGGGGAAGGACGAGAGCAGAGCGTCGACGTAGTAGGGCACCAGCGACGCCGCGAGGGCGCCGTGCTGTGGGCACGAGAGCGCCGAGAGGACGCACGAGTGCGATGCCTCGAAGAGCTCGAGCGCGAGGGCGGGCGGTGGTGGTTGCTGTTGTCGTTGTTGCTGTGGTGCGTTGTAGTTGGGGGATTGGAATTGTGATAATGATGATGGCGATTCGGGCTGGATTTGGGCGTAGCTGAGCCAGGAGTTCGGGGCGAGGAGCGAGGTCGCCGGCGCGACGATGAGGGTTTCGCAGGCGGGCGTGGGGATCGGGAGCGGCAGGTGCTCGGCCGTGTTGAGGTAGAAGAGGGTTAGGACTTGGGCGAGGGGTGGTGGCGTTGTTTGGCCGTTTTGGGTTGGGGGAGGTGGAGGTGGCTGGGTGTCTTCCAAGAAGGCGATGCAGGCCTCCGGGTATCGAGTGATGATATCGATGGATGTAAGGTAGGTGAATGTGTATACCTGGAAGGCGCTGGCGCCCTGGCGGGAGGACACGAAGGAGAGGTTGCGTAGCGTATGTAACGTCTTTGAGGCAACGGCCGGTGCTATAAAGTCGCGCCGTAGGTTGGAGTCGAGTAAAGTCCGCCCCATGATCGGTTGCAGCGTCGCGACCACGGCATACATGATCTTCTTCAACAACTCCCATAACACCGCCCAAGGACCTTGGAGCACTTCGGGGGGCAAGGTCGCAGCCTCGGCAGTCATATCTATGCTGGAGAGTGGGCACCGTCCCCATCTCTCCAATAATCCTGCTGTAAAATCCAGAAGATCATCCTGGCACTGGAGAACCGTGTTTGAGTCTGCCGCGTGTTGGACGGCAAAGGCTGCTAGCCGTGATAAGGGACCCATGTTCTGGACTAACGGCCGAGACACGAGATGCTGAAGCCTGCCAACCGAGGGCGAGTTTGTAGACCACCATACGTTCTTCTCTGGTGCGATGTCGGCAGAGATGGCTCGGATGAAACCGCCCTTCTGAAACCCTTCTCCCCCAATCATCCCCTCAACGATAGCGGGCAACAGGGCATTGCAGTTGAGCATCCCCTTCACATAGTCCGATAACAGCGGAAACGAATATGTCAGCGCGAGAACGACGGCGCCGCTTCCCAACGGGCCCGTCCGAACCGGGTCCTCGACAGCGAGATTCGCAGCCGTGACGACGGCCTGTTCGAGCGTGCCCCTGAGGCCGCGGGACAGCGACCTCCTGTCCTCAGCCTCCATACCCATCAGTATGCCCGTCAGGACGAGGCAGTGGCGCCACCTGCTCGATCGGTCGTCGGCGCCCTTGACGACGGCGCGCGTCCACTCGTCGGCGGACAGGCCGCCGCCGAGTCGCGGCTGTCCGGGCGGCAGATGGGCGCTCTCGAGCTCGTTGCGCCGGACGTGGAACGCGGCCGTGTTGTAGACGCTGATGACGCGCAGGCATGTCCGTAGGTCCGTAGGGGTCTGCTGCTGCCATATGGCGCGCGCCGTCAGGAAGTGCGAGGTCAGCAGGGACAGGTTGAGCGGGTTGTTGAGCGCCGAGAGCAGCGAGGTCGTCGTCCCGAAAATGGCGTCGATCTGGGTCGCTGCGGCGCTCGGCGGGTCTTGGTAGGCCCGTAGGACCGTCGTTAGCATTCGGTCGGCCGGCATCTTGTCATATGTGTTTTAGTCTCTCCTTCATGGTTGGTCAGGAGGGCTTGGTGTTGTGGTGGAAGTCCGGAAGTTAGAGCTGGGTACGCTCAATCAAGTTAACAAGCTGGTCCTCTGTATGTATGTACTATGCATGTATGTAATATGCATGTGGGGGTTGCATATCGGCATACTGGGGGACTCTGCCGAGGTATAAATATTCAGCTACTGCAGTGGATCCGGGGAGCCTCCCTCGCGCTAACGTTTAGGTACTGCGGGCTTGGACCAGAGCTCCCAATTGCTCCAATTAAACCAGTAAACCTCCTAACTTGGATAGTTCCTCGATACTATCGTCAGCCATCGCGCCAGTCCATATCAGCAACCAGCTATTTCTACGTGCAGAGCATATCAACAGCAATCTGACATCTACACACCTTAGCACGCTCTACGGATGTAGGTCTAATGTCACAAGTCAGCACCAGATGCCGTGACTACCCGCCCCCCGGCTATCGAAGCCCGCGCTTTCCTCTCTTATACTGGCCGCCCCATGAGAAGAACTACGCCATATACTCTCTGTGGGACTCGTGGCGATTCACCACCACCTGGACCCTGATCCTCTACGTTCTGTTCCACCTTAGCGCGGCCGCCGTCGCGCTGTTCATGCAGATTGGGAAGAAGCGTTCCACGTGGAAATACATATGGGCTATCCCAGTCATCTATGTCGTCGTCGGCGGTATCGAGGCTGTATTCGCGGGGAGCATTGTCGGCTTGGTGTAAGCAGAGTGGCCATTTTCTCGGGGAAGGGGACATTGGTACTAAAAGCTATCACAGACTTGGTGCCGTCTACACTTCGGGATGCTATGGAATGTCAACGTGGATCCCGTTCATCTGGTCTTGGATCAACGCCCTAGTGCTCATCGTCTCGTCATTCAGCATCCAGGGTGGCTTATGAGAGAAATCTATGAAGAGCTAGAGCTACCGTTGTCGTATGGGTTGCAGCCCGGCGGCAACTGATCCGCAGGCATCGGGGTGACTTCCCTCAATATCCTTGCGGGGTTGCCAACTGCGACGACGTTCGGGGGGATGTCTTTCGTCACCACAGTACCGGCCCCGATGGTAGAGCCACGGCCGATGGTCACGCCAGGAAGCACGATGCAATTCCCCCCCAACCAGCAGTCCTCGCCGATAGTTATCGGTGCTCCGTCCTCCGGGCCATACATGCCGTTCCGGACTCTCGAATCCGTCGGGTGCCTGCCGGAGTAGAAGGAGCAGTTGGGAGCGATCAGCGTCCGCGCCCCTACGGTTATGGGGCTCGAGTCAATCCACGTCGAGTTGGAGTTCACGTAAACTCCCTCTCCGAATCTTGGGAAGGAGTTAGGCGGGCAACTGACGGCCTGTCTCAGGGGGGACATACTTGACGTTGTATCCGTAGTCCATCTTGATTGGACCGTCGCACCATACATAATTGGCCAACAAGTCTTCGTCCTCTTCTGGCGTTGGCGCCGGTGGCGGGAGAGGCGTCTTGTCGTTCTGGATTCTATGGGGCGTGAGTCAGGGGAAGACACGCGGTCAAGATTTGGGGCTATCTCACGCTTGGAATAGCTCTACAAGTCTACGGCGAGGCACGTCTCCTGCAGCGTTGAACGCCTTGCAAGCGAGACTGCATCGCTTGCGGTCAGCGGTGAGATCCGGGGCAAAGGAGAAATAGAGCTCCCCATTCCTCATGCGCCGTCTATTTTCTTCTAGGTCAAGCTTGCGTAAATCCATGACTCGGGGTAGAAGAGTTGTATGATGCGTATATACACGTGTAAATGTGTAGGTAGTCTTGATGGTTCTATGCGGACGCAACGGACAAAAGCAGGCTAACGTTAATGCATGTTGGTGCGGAATATTCTGATTCCGACGCTCGGCTTATTAATTGCGTTGCATGTCACAGATGCCTTCACCCCTACAGTACCCGCGGCAGTAGCACTACGTATCTATCATGACACTGTCAATATCTTCTCATCTCGCTACATTCATTAAGCTAGATCGGAGAGAGGCAGCAGTTGGTACAGAATTCAAGATGAGAGTTGGCGTCGTACGTAATCGTAGGTACGTACCCGGGTGTCGCCGTTTGCGGCCTTATCCGCTGCGCTATGATTGGACATCTCGTCAATTGGACCCCCCTGTATTTCGTATCTTTCAACAACGCGATACTGACAACAACCATCCCAGACACTAATAACTTCTCTGGGAGAGACAGACAAAGGAACCGTCGTCTGGACAGAAGAAACCGTCGGCTGGACAGAAGAAACCGTCGTCTGGACAAAGGAAACCAGGTAGCCATGAGGTGAATCGTGAGGCGACCTTTTCCTCTTTGTTCCAATTCCCCGAAGACCTCGAGACCTAACAAAGTCCTCGGAAAATGTCTACAATGGACAACGAGGAATGGTCGCCGCCGGATAGGTGAGTTGGTTGCTTTTTCTCATCCGCATTCTCCTCTATACAACATGTCCGAATCGCGACCTGCAAACGTACCGGTTTAAGCAAGGGTTCTCTAGCCTTGTTGCTCTTACGGCTATCCATATTCAGACGGCATCTTCCCCTTCTCCATCGTGCTCGGGTTGTCTCCGTAGTAGAGATACTTGCTCTACTATGATCCTGCCGTCTCCAGAAATGTCGACAGGAAAAGGCTCGCCCACTTCCTCCCCCACGCCGTCGACGCCCGGCCTCCCTCCCCTCGCGCCTCTCCCCGAGCATGACGAAGAGGAAGAGGAAGAGGTGTTGTGGGCGACGGGGTTCAGCAGCCGCCGCCGCTCCCTCGCCCACCTGACCGCCATCAACACGCGGGCCTCGGACAAGACAGCTGACAACCTACTTCCGCTCCTCAGCCCCGTCGCCCAGCTGCGGGAACAGATGACCCCCGACAAGCCCTACTTCCCGGGCCAGCCCAAGTCGCTCGAGGGCATCGCCCTGCGCTCCTTCTGCCTCGGCGCCGCCCTCGCCGTCTCCCTCATCTCGATTGTCCTCGTCCTCGCCCTCACCTCGTCCCCCCTCTGGCGCCTGCCCTTCTTCGTCGGCGCCCTGTCCACCTTCCACTTCCTCGAGTTCTGGACCACCGCCAAGTACAACACCCCCGCCGCCACCGTCAGCGCCTTCCTCCTGACGGCCAACTGGCCAGCCTACGCCATCGCGCACACGGCCGCGTTGCTCGAGTGCCTGCTCACGAAGCTCCTCTTCCCGGACTGGTCCTGGGCACCCGCCTACACCGGCCACATCATCCTGCTGCTGGGGCTCGTCCTGGTCTTCGGCGGGCAGTTCATCCGCAGCACGGCCATGATCCAGGCGGGCCAGTCGTTCAATCACATCGTGCAGCACCGGAAGCGCGACAGCCACAGCCTCGTCACCACGGGCATCTACGCGACGCTGCGACACCCGGCCTACTTCGGCTTCTTCTGGTGGGGGCTCGGCACGCAGCTCGTCCTGGGGAACATCGTCTGCCTCGTGGCCTACACCATTGTCCTGTGGAAGTTCTTCTCGGCGAGGGTCAAGCGCGAGGAGGCGTACCTCGTGCGCTTCTTCGGCGACGACTACGCCGAGTATAAGAAGAAGGTCCCGACCATGATGCCTTTCATCGGTTGACTGGTTGTTCTCCATGTCTCCAGGGGGTTGAAGAGTGTACAATACGCTAGGATTGGTCTAGGGCAATGGCGTTAAGGGTGTCGTATCACTCGGGAGGCTAGCCGCTGATTAAGGAACGGCAACTTATACCACGTAGCGGCACGCGGCACAATATGTGTCTTGATATCCAAATACAGAAGACTTGTACGATGGAAGAGGTACAATTAGCAGGAGAAGTGTAATTACAAGTCCGCGAAGGACTTGCAGCTAGCATGCGTGTCTGAATAGGATGAAACCCGAGATACGCAGAAGCGGCGCAAGCAAGCTACGGCTTCGTCGTTCCAAAAGCACGAAGGAGATCCTAGTTTATGATTCGAACGCAGTATAATGCGTTTTGACATAGAGGACTGTCCCACAAAAGAGTCTCCTGGCCGGCAGCCCTCAAGCGTAGTTATGGTTTTCAATAAAGTATATACACTACCCATGACAGGTTGGGAGGCAATACATAAGTCATGATCTCCACCTTCTACGCACAACGGAGGGCACCAAGGCCTCCGCGCGACCTGCACCCGCAGCAGGAAGCTCATGGGAAAGCGGAACTACCACGCTGGCCCTGGAAGAAGTGGCGGAGCTTGCCGCCTCACAGCGGTCTCCGCATCAGCAAAGCTGAGGCCATTGATTGTCCTTAAGGTTCTCGGAACCCGGGAGCGCGTGGGGATGGAATTCAATGGTGTCGTTGATACTCTGGCCCCTCTTCGTTCCCTCGGCGCGCGAATTATGTCTGTATGAAGTGCAAAGCCCTCCGGGAGCCCGGCAGCTACTCAGCAAGGGTCGTCACACTCGTTTATTTGGTAGATATGTACAACCCAGGGCTTGACATCCGCTCCATTAGCTGCGTATTCGTGTTTATGCCTAATACTTCTTCGACTTATCGTGGCTGACGCTTATTAGAGTCCTCGAATATCGTTGGATGGATCTTTATATGAAGATGGAACTACCCTTTGAGGTAGTGATTCTACCAAAACACCGCCAGTAGGATGGCTAGATCGTCGCAATGGGGACTCATATAGGGGTAAGCAGACCCACATATTTATATTTGTATATTCTTGTGTAATCACTAGACCTTCTAATAGGAATTAGGCTATGAAGTCACTTAGTGTAAGAAATCGGACGCATATCCACCCCTCTGTGTAGCAGAATCCTGGATGTTGTTACTAGGATTTGACTGAGTATCGAATTTTCATGATAATGAAGAGAGGAGATTCGAAACACTCCAGGCCAAGGAGGTATTGTTTACTTCCTGCGGCATGGCTCCAATGATCCAGCAATATGACTTTGTAACTTGCCTTTCAGCCAAGAAAATCAAGAAAAATAGTTGTTGGTATTTGTATTGGATTGATTCATAGGTACAAAGAAATGGGAAGGCCATGAGCTGTTGCAGCGGGCCATATAGACCTTCCAATCAAGCGTAGAAGTCCCTGCCCCGGGCTTATTTCTCACCAGTCCAGCTCCCTAGGGCCTTCCTGCGGTTCCGGCACCCAATCATCGCCATATCCGAAGTACTGGCGGATCTTGGGCAGATATTGTGAATCCCGTGGGCAGAATTTGAAGCGCTCTAGGTTCGATAACTCTTTGTCTCCGGGATTGAGGTAGCGGTAGCACGGATCGTGCGCTTCCACGAACTCTTGGACCTTGCTCCAGTCGCGACACTTGCGCGGCTGGCCGTCGCCCGGCCGGTAGCCATGGGCGGAGTTGAGGGGTACGTAGCGCAGGGTGTCGTCGGCTGTGCACATCGTCTCCACACGCAAGCTGTCGAGGCAATGCAAGATGTGTGGATAGCTGATTGTCTGTGTCTTGTTCGTGCGGTACTGCTGTATGGAGATATAGATATTTCGCTGTAAGGGAAAGTTTAGCAGGGAGTCGTCACGGTGGCAGCATCGAGACGTTCGGCTGAAATGCCACGCGGGCAAATTGAGAGCGAGGCCTGGGACTCACCACACAGTGTAGTATATGATGGGCATTAACAATATATATGCTTTTTCTGCGGCCGTCCCAGGGAAAGGGCTGTGACTCCGGGAGGTCCATGACGCGTGCTTCCTCGTTATCGAGGGCGATGATGCCGCTCTCCCAAGGGATACTAGCATCCCAAAGTTTGTCGAGCTCAGATCCGCTCTCTTCTTCATCACTATATTGCGTGTTCCACCAAAGCTGGCTTGACTGCGTGTATCTGAGTTTCACTAGCCAACAAGTAAGCTCAAGTACAAAACCGTCCTTGTCACTTTCTTACAGTATGGCGATACGGCTTCACTCTTCTTCGAACCGCCTAACTTCAGCCCTAAAAAGAAACTGGCTGCCAGGCATAGCGACGCTATCAAGGTAGCGGCGAGCTTCCGCCATTGGAGGCGTGTGCCCGGACGGATGGGCTCGAAATCCTTCTCGTTCCCGTGTGGCGGCGACTTGCTAGCCGTTTCCTCGTCAGGGCCAAGGAGATGATACTGTTCGTAGCCCTTTTGAGACGACATGGCAGCAGACGAAGATGGGCGAGGCCGTATCGAATGCCCAGATACAGGTAGGCGTTTTTAGTAGCAGCCTCGGCCCAGCTTTGAGAGTGCAGTTCCACAGCAGAGAAGATAACTAGCAAGTACACAGTTTATTAATGGTGATACCCCCAGCTCGGATCTACTTGATAGCTCCTCTTCGATTGTACAACTAGGTACGGTACTGTACTCCTAAGAACATGGCATATGCTGTTCACGTGTTGCATTCGGCCAAAACAAGACCCCAATTCGTGAAGTAACTTTGGGCTAGTAAATGACGTTACACTGCCGCCAAATACTGCAGCTGGATGGGTTACAATTTGGAGAAGCGGAATACGCGGCGGAGATACGGTGCCTTATAGGTAAGCATGAGGAGCCTCACACTCTTTCTTGACGACGAACCCACCAAAGCGAATCTGCCCTTCAGTGCACCCCGGCCAGGCTGCATGATATGCCATCTCTGAAGCAGATGATTGCAGGCTGTTACCGTGTGTGGGTCCAGAGTTGGTTCCACCTTGCAAATACCCTTACTAGTACAAGATATGAGTTACCTCGCCTTTCACATGAAGGGCGCATGATTCTGGACGACTTACCACAATTGGCATCTCTGACTTGCAGGTGGCTTCCGGCTGAAGAGGCCATCGCAGAGCCCGGTAGTAAAATCCTAGGGCGAGGCGCGCTCATGCTCAGGATCACTCAATGTAGCCAACCGCTTAACTCATTGCAACCCCAAGCGTTCGAGGTGATCATAACGAAATCCTGCCTTGGGAGCACCTATTTCGGTCCCGTCACAAATAATTGTGTTCGAATTGGCGCTCCGAGATGGATGATGTTGGACACAGTATTCTTCTATAAAAGCATTGCGAGTCATCAACAGTGGATCGACGTGACCTAGAGTTCAACGTATCACTTCATTTAAACCAGTCCCTACCCAGAAGAAGTCCCCCAGCTAAGTTCGGCAACAGCATCGATGGAGTGGCTGGAACTCCCATTCCACTTGGTCACACCAAGGCAAGTGCTTGCCGCTGGATTCGCTCTGCCCTTAGTATGCATTGTGCTTGTGGGACTGCGTGTCTACGTTCGCAAACTCCAAAAAACAGGCCTCGGAATAGATGACTGGCTCATCGCTTTCGGAGTACTCATGATTACGGGAATGGGCGCCTGTTTAATCACAGGCGAACGACTGGGAGTTATGGGATATCCCACTCCGGTGCCTGACGGCACGCTGGCGTCAGAAGCATCCACGCTTTTCCTTGCCGATTTCATACTCCAAGCAAAGGTACGCCAGCCTCACACATAAAGACACAACGAGTTCACTAACCAAAACAAAGATTCAATTTGGGATGCAGTTTTTGATGTGCTTCGCCTATGGGTTCGTGAAAACTAGCATCGTATGCTTCTGCAGACGCATTTTCGTGGGCCACAAAGGGTCTGCCTTCGATTGGGCATCGAGAGCCGTCTTCGTTCTAGCCGCGTCCTGGTCCATAGCATTCCTCATGACTCTGGTTTTCGGATGTGGGAAGCATGTCGCTCTGCACTGGGCCCCGCTCCAAGTGGTACAGGCCCAATGTGATGTAAACACTCCACAGCAGGCAATGGTCATATCCGATCTCATACTGGATCTGGTCATCCTCCTCCTCCCTCTCCCTTCGGTGAGACCTTCCGTAATCGGCTTTTGCTCATCGACACTTGCTTACTATTCCTAGATCTGGAATCTTAGCATGGCCGCAGGAAGAAAACTAGCCGTCACCGGCATCTTTCTCGTGGGAATGATGTCTGTGGTGGCGTCAATTTTCCGGCTGGCAATTTACCTCACGGTGTTATACAAGGGATATGGAGCAGGATATGATATCAACCGTAAGTCTAGTCATTTTACCCGTCTAGTTATATAGCAAACTTGTGCCTGCGGACTCGATGCTAACCGAAAGTTAAACAGGCACAGCGACGACGATGCTCTGGTGGAGCATGCTTGAAGGGGCTCTTGCAGCCATCGCCGCCTGCCTTCCAACACTGAGCTTCTTGTTTAAGGATGTCAGTATATGGCAGCTTTTCAGTCGATTGCGTAGCATCTCGGGTCTGTCGGGCTCCTGGCGCCTCTCAGGGAATGGCTCCAACAGCAGGGAGAAGTTGCCGCCAAGTCTCGGCAGCCACTCCGATACCATTGGCCCTGTGGATTCCAATGTTACCCACGAACAGCTAGTTATTGATCCTTCCAAGTGACCCTTAATGTCACGGTTTTCCGCATTTTAGTAGGCTGGAACGCTGAGTACAGTAGCTATACATGAAGCTTATTTTGAAAGTTGTACGATGCTTGTTGGGAATATGCTTCGTTCGCTTTTCTTCTCAAAATCGTGTCGCAACGTTATTCCTCATCCATAACAGTTAACGTAGTCTTACTCTTGCCAGATGACCAGTTTGATAGCTTCTCAGCGATGAATACACTCCAGGCTTTTGAAGTAACGCATGAATACTTGTTCCGAGAAGTCCAGAATGCGGGACGAGATCTGAGTTCATTGCAGGCGAGAATGGTAGCAGCGTGTCCGGTACATACGCAACCACCAGGAAGTCCTAATACGAGAATATTCATGACGTCGGGACCACGGGTTGAGATGGCTCAACCCCCCTTGCTAACCTGAAGGCCTATCTCGCAGGGCTTGCCGTTTCTCTTGGCACGAAATTTGACCATTTTCGGAGTGTACCTGGCAGTGAAGTAGATTGACGTCTATATAAACTGCCTAGGTGTGTATCCTGGCAATAGGCAACTTGGCTATGCTATTCTATCTTCTTTTCATCTCTTCTGCCAGGAAATTCGGCCGCAGTCACATAAAAGTTGTTGCAATTATGGCTTTGACACCCAACCTTGTCGTGTCTGACGTTAACTTCGATACCGACTGGGACGACCTCTTCTCCGCCTATTGGACCTCCTGGAAAACGCCGCTGCAAGCAGTCGGCCAGCTTACTTTCCCAGGGATCGGAAAGGGTGGTCATGAAGAGGCCACCGGCTTCGCCACCACCAAGCAGGAGTACCTAGCCGCGGCACGAGCCAATCCCGACCAACACTGGTTGAAAGTCGAGGACCTGAGCCGCAAAAGTCAAGGCCTATCCTGTATTGTTGGAGGCGGCGTGTGGATGCACCATCGAGACAATCCGTTCCGATCCTGCAGCCAGGGTCATCCGACGGACGAAGAGTGGCTGCAGAGGCTTCCTGGAAACGGCTTCGAACCGGGATCAGAGCGCGATGGCTTGGCCCGCGAGTTCTACTCGCAGATGTGGAGCTGGCGCCAGAGGTTAATGACTTCGGCGCATGCATGTAAGTTTACACGGAGATTCTGGTCCACTGCATCCTCTTTACATGTATTCCACTATCGTTCTTCGCTAGGGGGGGGCTCGTGCACGTAATGCTTTTGGTCTGCCCGCTCCAAGTATTTATCATTCTAGGGACCAACCCAATACTACCCTTAGTGCCATCACTCTATTCCCCACAATGGTTGATACGACTATGACCAGGCCACTTCCTGAGCCCTTCCTGCCCCGCCTCCAAGATCTCGAACTGATTACACAAGTGGAAGCTTCTTGAGTAGCCTTTTTAAGAGCCGACCAATCACTAATTGCTATTGACGCTTGGGCAGATGGCCAAGGCTTGTGGGTGATCCCCGAGTACCGCCACTTAGGTGCCGCAGCAGCGCTTATGGACAGCTGGACATCCACCGTCGATGGCCTCGGCCTCGAAAGCTATCTCGAAGGCACCTCCATGAGTACACCCCTGTACCTCAACTACGGATTCATCGTCATATCCCATCCGACGATGGTCTTCCGCAGAAAGAACCCCAGCCCAGACTGGGTGAGCCTTGTCCGGGATATGCAAGCTCACCCTATCAGCATCATGTGGAGGCCAAAGGGCGGAGTGTATGTCGAAGGGGAGACGGTTTTACCATGGCAAGGCAAGCCACGAGAGTACAAGCTGTGAAGTTGTATTGGAACGGACTTGCCCTCCAAGGTGGTATAGAGGCTATCCAGGTAGCTTTCATCGATGCAACCGTTCAGCTTATGCCCAAATATCTTTGTTGAAAGCTGTGTGTAAACAGGAGAGTGATATCGCAGAACTGACCAACATGCAGGCCCAGAGGGTACTGACCTCATTCTATGCCCCTGGGTTGCAGCTAAATCCAGCCAGCCTCGCCCCTAATTGCACCGGCAGCCTATGATGTGCCAAACAAATCGATATGCTGGTACGAGTGCTTCGCAGCTCGTGGGGATGTACTCCACGGCGCTTATACCCCCTATGAACAAGATATGTACTGTAGTATTTCGACAGGATCCCAGCATTCTTTCGAAATGTTGCACCCAGGCAGCACTTGGCATTCCCTCCATCCCCTTTTACTATTGTGTGACGCATCGTTCGCGAGGGTTCGCCGCAAAACGTAACGATCGCATCCGTAGCTACAGTTACACCCCAGCTTCTGCAGCTACAGGGATGAACATGTCAAATACATAGAGCCTCAACTACTTCAATTTCAAAAGCAGCTGAAATAATCCGACCGAATCATGTGCCCGCCGATGCGCGGTGGGTTACATTTAGGTACAAGACCGGGCCCCCCCTCGCAGACTGAAGACCGATATATTGCACGTGCAGCTTCATCGCAAACCTTAGGTGTCTGAGCCGTCCCATCATCTATCTTAAAATTGTTAGATTCACCGCAATGGGTGTAGGGTTGCAATACTGTAAAGCAGAACCCTGCCGTTGCTGCGCATATTGTTAGAAGTTTGATGCAGAGAGATGCATATGGGCGTGAAGGCCAACTAACTGCAGTGCCAACAATTTTTTTAGCCGTGGGTCAAAACCGCCCGGTCAACACCGAATCGTCCAATAAAAGAGTTAGGTGACCTTCAGTTACCTTTTAGTGGAGGCGCCGCTTGATGCAGTTATCACTGCAGTTTGTGGGCCTTAAGCGGATAAGCGCCAACAAAGAAACACCATCGTAGCATGGTTGCACCACCACATCCATGAACGTACAGATTCAGGACACGGGCATAGATGATGGCCACACCCTAAATGAGGATATGCATTAACTCCGCGGTAATTCCTTAGCCACATATAGAAAGCGGTCCTTAGCAGTCTATACCTAGGTTAGGCGAAGTCTGATGCGCCCATCTGTGTAGAATAAGGTTTAGATCGCATGCTCTTTACCACTACAGTAGGAAGACATCAGTAAAGTCAAGCCACTGCATACTTACCGAGACAGACCCCCTTTGCTCTCCACTTCTCGGGGCGATCCGCCATCGACTAGTTTCCCCGCATCGACACCCACCCCAGCCGCATCTTAGCCCCATGTCTGACAGCACCCACTGTAGCGGTTATTGTAAAGACATTATTAATTATAGACGGAAGCGGCTGACAGGGAGTACCGGCTGGCGCTGTTAGGAATCGAACCTAACATGACAGGTAACTCCCACTTGTCATGAGATAGGGGCTTGGTATTGGGACGGAAGTGATTCGTGTCCCCAACCGCATAACTACCGCGCTGGATTTCGCCGGGTTCCCTTGCAGCCTCCTTATGCATACCTTCAAATCCAGGGCATAACTGCATCCTAGACGTTGCAGACGCGACTTTCGTAATGCTTGGCAGTCGGGAAAGTATGACTCCGCAAAGATTGGTGTGCGATTCTTACTGCTGCAGGAGTTCGTACAGTTACGGGATGATGGCAAGACACAAGAGCGCCCGTGGAACGTAACATTGTATATAGCCACGTGCTCCCTACATAGTAATCAAGGAACTTGATTCAGAATAGCCGGCCACGGATGCCGAAGCTCCCCAAAGACCGACGTATTACAAGTCATCGATCCCGTAACCGCATCTGATTCGCGGGAAAATTAACAATCTAGTTATGAGTCCCATTTGTTTCAACTCGGTTTTATTACTCGGGATCCAGTCCCTCTTGCATGTAATGTAGCGTTAAGGACCAGCTAGAGTTGAGGGTGTTATATGTATTGTTGACTCGTCCGGCACGCGGCCGCGGCGTACGACATCTTTTCACGCAGCAGGCGTAACAGACAGTTCAAATTTGCTGGATAGCTCGGGCTTGCATGTTGTAGAATCTATAGGTAGAGAGAAGTATGCATAGTAAACAATACATGGGGTAGCTCAAAGCCATCCGCGCGCTATATCTGGGCTGTATGTTTTGCGGTTGAATGAGCATACCAACATAGATATCTACCAGGCTGTCATAACACGCCCCAAGCTCCCTCTCCACGCTATCGGAACATATATCCCTTCTCATCCACACATGTCCCAGCTCCCTCGCCTCGAAGAAATCAGAGGCAGCAAGCCTTGGGCTCGATGATGTCGTTATCAGTCAGCGCCGCTTCAGGAAGAGCTTCCGGCTCAGCCTTGGGCGCGGGAGCTGGAGCCGCCTGAGCGACTGCCACAAGAAGGCCGGCGAGAAGGAAGAAGCGCATTGTTACTATATCCGGGTTAGATTGCAAGGACAGAAATACCAATAAGGGTGGAATACTTTTCGTTGAGTGCGATTGCGGTCGAGTATGTGTATGGGTATTTACTGTACTGTTGGAGCGGAGAAAGCAGTCGGCTGGGGAAGTCGTGGGTCTGCGTGATAGATGTAGAAGAATGGCTCGAGTGTCTAAGAAGTAGGCCGGCATCCTTATATAGCCGTGGAGTTGTGGTTCGGTACAAGATGGATTCTAAAGTAGGTTGAGTTGCAGTACCAACTATGCTTTAAAGTCGTAGCCTATAGCCAATGGTCGAATAAGAGTAACCTTCATCAGTGGGTAAAATTAAGTCATCCAGAGCAACTTTGGTTAGTTCAACCAATGTCTTATCGGTATACGGCATGACGTCTTTGTGCCTATCGTCTAATGCTTCTGAAGTCCGAAGATTCATAGAAAACAGGGTGGTGCCGAACAAGACTACGCTATCTCTACCAATGGTCAGCCTGTGTCAGGAATTATAAGACACCGGTTAGTATATCTGTCTGATGATACAGATTATGCGTGGCAACTTCGGGGTTGGCCCAAAGGGAACTTGCCATAAAGCGTGGGCATAACCGCATATTCCGGCAAGGTTACACCGTGAGTCCTATTTAGTTCTTGAGTTGTTATTGGTCCCCTTATGAATTCCGCAGGCCACCCGCCCTCGATTTGTGGAGCTGGAAGCAGGCTGCGATGCGAGAACTCTCTTTCCAAAGCCACCAGTGTGGGCTGATTTTGGGGACTGTTGGCATCCCCCGGAGATAACCAAGTCGTGACGGGAAAATGGGCTACCACATAGCCAGGCATCAATACCGACATAATGTCAGCCTCTGACCACTTGCCAACTGTGGAGTGTGGCTCCTAGTCAGAACTGGGCCATGGAGGCTAGATAGTGTTACTGGCCGGAGTTTTTACAGATTCTAATTTTGAGGTCATGTCCTGTGTAAAAGCATAGTTCGAGCAAGTTCAATCTCGTTCTTAGTCTATTATTGCACCGCAAATAGGGGAGTAATTAGAGTCTCTCCAACTGCGAGACTCACATCAGTCATAACTACACGATAATTGTTTCCAAAGTACCAGATAGATTGCTAGTGAAGAGACATGAAATCGAGGATAAAACTTTACACCAAGTTCCCCAATAGGCTATTTCAATCTAGTCCATCGGGCCTCCTTTCGTAAAGTGCACGCATTTCCCATGGAAACAGGGCTAGAACATTGGCTCTTGGCCATACTTCTCAGCCAGTAGTTGTGTACTAGCCGCAACCGCCGCGTTACAGCCACTCGAAATGGCACCCGGGATGACCTTATACGGCGTGATACAGTCTCCGGCAGCGAAAACCCCACGAACACTAGTCTGGTGCATAGGTGCGTCGGCTGAAATATCTCCCATCGGGGTTGTGGTAATTCCAAGTTGAGCGACAAAGGGGCCCTGAACACTGGTCTGCGGATTGTGGACGAGAAATTTCTCTTCCTTGCATGTCCCGTCGGTGAATTCGACTTTGACTCTCGCACCCCCTTCGATCCCAAGAAGGCGTTTAATAGGGCGGTTTTCGACTTTGAAAGTTGATTTGACAAGAGGCTTTAGCTGAGCAGTCAATTCCTCGTTGCCATGTGTATAGATGGTGACTTCGTCACTAAGTTGGGCCGCATTCTCTGCCATATGAATGGCTAAGGCGGACATGAAGATGGGAGGCACAGCAAGAACGCCAGAAGACGCGCTGCCTCGATCTTCGTAGCCATGGCAGAAGAGACAATGAAATCTGTATCGTCTCCGTTAGTATGCTCGTATCTCACTTGCCAGCGCTAGGTATACCAGGATTTCGTATTGGGAGAACACAACAAGGGCTGCAACCTATCAAGAAAATATCAAGTAACTCACATTCTTTTAGCCCACAGCTGCTCGTAGCCTTCGATATCTGGGTAGGTGTCGGAACAGCCAACAGCGAGGATCACTTTACGAAATCCCCAGACTTTCCCAACAGAATCATGGACTTCGAAATGGGAATCGTTCTTCTTCTCGACTTTGGTCACCACCACATCGACAAATCTGATAGACGAATAGTGGGATTCGACGTCGTGCTTGGCTTCTGTGCGGAATTCTTTTGGGTTTTGGTGGTCCCAGGTCGGCACCATGTGCATATGTGTTGCGGCCGCGTTTCGGTAGGTCTTCGAATCGAAAACCACGGCCGTATGTAGCTGACGGGCCAAAGTGCTGGCGGCCGTGAGACCCGCAGGCCCGCCTCCGATAATTGCAACGTCAATGAGTTCCATGATAGAAGGCAGAGATTACTCTTCACAAATAGAGAGGCAGGTGTCAATTAGAAGTTGAAAGCGGCACATCAGAAGACAAATCATAGGCAGATTTTACACTGTCGGGCTCAAACAGGACTTATAGATCACACATGACGGGCCAAGTGCGGATGAAATGTCGAGTCCCTTTGTAATGGGTCGTTTTATCCAGGTTGATGTCAAAACACAGGCGTTGCTTTAAGCTCAAGCGGAACCGTTTTATGTACACACAGCCTGCTTCTTGTTGCTCGCCGACATTACCTCCCTAATGTCTGCCACCTTGCAACGAAGGTGGGAACGGCCTTTTGATCAGGTATCATCTGTCCCAAGAGTAAGCTGAAACGAGCTCCGAAGCCGCCGCACCAATTAGCCTCGACGTATATCCTCCCGTAACATATCAAGAAAATCGATACCCAGCTACATACCTGTAGATAAATCAGAGTAACTGGGAATACCTGGGGCGGGAAGGAATGCCAAGATGCAGTTGGCACTAGCGCCGGCAGCTTGCATGAGGCTGTGTTGTTTCTGAATCTATGGAAAAGCCCCACAGTAAGTACCACCAAGTCATACGATGTTCAACTACCTAGGTAGGTAGTTGCAGATAATTAGTAGTACCTGTCGATGTATCCGGTATCTTGCAACCCTCCATTAATTTGTAATTATCACCATGTGGTCAAGGTGCCTGATCACAGCTGTTTCGGAAGGAAACATATTGAAATTGGGGACGCAGAAGGCCAATCTGAGGCTTAGCATAGTCATGCAGGATCTGTTGGATACACCATGTCACTATAGAATTTTACCCTTCCAAATATTTCTTTACCTTCACTCTATGTACGACTCTACGGTTGTTACCTGGACGTACTATAGTGTAGGATACTAACTCTTCACCCGCACCCGCAGCATCTACACTTGCTTCCTTCTTTACCAAACAGCTCATCCTCCGCTATCTTCGTGCATTGTAGATAGCATCACCTGCTACACACAGAGATGGGTTCCGTGGACGCAACGCGGTCTGCGCAACCGAGCGCAGTTCGCTTGCTTTTGATCATGGTGGCCCTCTGTTTGGCCGTCGTTTTAACCGGCATGGTAAGCCTCACGATTGTCCATAACTTTCCCAATCGACAGACCTAAGGCTAGCCTCCCATCGAAAATGCTCTCCATAAACTCTCCTCCATCTGAAAGTAATCCGGAATTCATCTGATAGAGACCATAGGATCAAACCATTCTGGCTACGGCTACTCCCGTCATCAGCAACGAATTTAATGCCTTGGACGACCTAGGATGGTGGACCAATGTTTACTTACTTACCTTGAGTAGCTTTCAGCTATTCTACGGCAAACTCTATAGCCTTTTCTCCATCAAAACGATATACATGGGCGCCATTGGCTTGTTCGAAATTGGTTCGTTGATCTGTACGACTGCCCCCAATTCGGTGGCCTTGATCATAGGGAGAGCCGTCGCCGGCGTTGGGGCTGCCGGCATCTTCTCAGGCGGCATGTTAATTACCACGAAGATAATTCCTCTCGACCGGCGGGCTGCCTACCTTGGTGTCATGTCGGGCGCCTTTGGCCTAGCGGCCATTATTGGTCCGTTTCTGGGAGGGGCATTGACCGACAGCACGACTTGGAGATGGTGCTTCGGTATCAACCTACCTCTGGGTGCGGTTACTGTGGTCTTATGTGCCTTCTTTGTCCGTGCACCTACGGAGCCCTCCGTTCGATCGCTCAGTGTTCTCCAAAAGTGCCAAGAGCTTGACATACCTGGAACGGTATGCATCATTGCAGCGTTGATATGCCTTTTGATAGCGTTACAGTGGGGTGGATCAGCATACCCTTGGAACGATGGACGTCTCATTGCATTATTTGTCGTCTTTGGGGTTCTTGCCATTGCCTTCGTGGTAATCCAGATGACGACGATAACCGGAAAGGCGCGCACAATACCCAGCAGTCTGGCACGGAATCGTGATTTCTGGCTTTCGGCCAGCTACGCTATGTCTATTACAGGGGGCATCTACGTTGCAGTCTTGTATCTTCCAGTATGGTTTCAGACAGTACACGGCTATTCGGCGTTTTCCTCTGGGACGATGCTTACCCCTCTGATAGCAGGCTATGTCCTGTGTTCTATCGTCGCAGGAGGGCTCACGGTCGTCATTGGCTATTATAATCCCGGGATGATCATCGGTACCGCTCTTGCAATCGCGGGGGCTGCATTGCTTACGACCATGAACCTAAACACTACTACGGCCCGGATTATCGGTTATCAATTACTGT
The DNA here is from genome assembly GCA_004155035.1 of Monosporascus sp. 5C6A. Classification (NCBI taxonomy): domain Eukaryota; kingdom Fungi; phylum Ascomycota; class Sordariomycetes; order Xylariales; genus Monosporascus; species Monosporascus sp. 5C6A. The sequence continues at coordinate 11,178 of QJOB01000052.1, read as the reverse complement.
ATGGATTCGGTGTCGGATTCGGCTTTGGTCAGCCTAGCTATGTTGTTCAAACAATACTACCGACCCCGGACGTACCTATCGGTATAACCTTCATCACCTTGGTCCAGAACCTCAGCGCCTCAGTCTTCGTCGCTGTAGGACAGAGTATTTTCCAAGGCGAATTACGCAAGCGGCTTCAGGCTATCGTCCCGGACCTAGATCTGTACTCGATCCGGGAATCGGGTGCCGCTGATATTATGAATACGCTACCACCGGAGCTTCAGGAAGAGGGGAGGGAGGCGTACAGCGCCTCTCTGCTCTCGACCCTTTACATATCCTTGGCGCTCAGTTGCGCATCTGCGGTGGGAGCTTTGCTCATTAGATGGGGCTCTATGAAGAAACGCGATGACAAGGCTTCAGCTAGTGAGCAAACAGTGGCCCCTGAACCGCAGGGGAATAAGAAAGCGGAAGTCGAAGGAACTCAAGCATGAAACGTGGCTGGTGAAAGACATTAGTGAGAGTGTTCGGATCCGACATCAAATCGGTGGATAGACTTAATGTGTTTGGTGCTCGGAAGAGACGGATCAATCAACTTATATTAAGAGTTTAGGGTGACGTGCACTATAGGTAATGGTAACTTCGGATACTGCTTCACCCTCACATGCTTGCCAAAGTATTAAGCATAGTTAACTCCGTGGACTATCTGATGGTCCTTAACATTAGACGACTATGTAGCCCCCCGGCAGTTCTAGCTCATAATATAGCGAGGGGGCGAAACCGGTGAGGTCGCACTGGAAAGTGACATGTCGATAACCATGCGTATATGGCCTGCAGCTGCTACATTGAACAGTCCTTTCGACTCCGAGGCCCTGGGGGATTGGACTGCCCTCTGGGGATATGCTGCTTTCCAAAGCCCCCTTGTCCGGGAAGACAACGGCCGCCCCGCTATGAACTCTGCCGCGCTCAGTTCTTAGCGCCTTGCGGCGAAAATGTGCCCGAGGGAGCAGGTATATCCAAGACTAGGTGCTAGCGGGGCTAATATTCACGTTCGGAACGAGTCCTACCAGATGAGTAGTATGAAGTATGAGCCGCGCCGTTTCAGAGTCGGCCTCCTATCATCTTACTCTGCGACTATGCTATCTACGAATTGCCAGTAGCTTCTTTTCACTATGCGCGATCCATATGGCTACACAACGCTGAAGAGCCAGCTCCCGCTGGGTTGGAGTAATGTTCGAAAGATCTTGCTCGACTCCACGGCATGATGGGAATATGTCAGACCCTACTGAAGGCTAGGGCTGTTGCTTGCTAAATGGCTTAGCTAGCGTTACAACTAATGGACGCCTTTCGGTTGCACCTTCCATTGTTATTCAGCCCGGGTATAGCTTCCTCTTAGATATAGCTGTTTTATGTGTATTTAAGGAGGTCTCGCAACTTCTCTTTCTAGACAGGACCTTTTAGAAGGTCAACCTGACAATTTATCTTCTCCTTCAGCCATATATGCTTCAGTGTGTGATGACAGGGTCTCATAGAATAGGGCATCAAATCCAGTATTGCCGAACCTGTAGGAAATATGACATGGTAAAGTATAGTCGTTATTCCTCGATGTGATGGCGGAACTTGCAAGTAGCATGGCGGCGAGCTGGTGATAGGAGGGCTATGGGAAATTTTGGACAGGATATCAGCATCGATACTGGAACTTAGGAGCACCTGATCGCACCATTCACTGGCTTAGCGGCTGACGCCCTGCTGGATCATATACAAGTCCGACCTTGTAAGGTGGAAATAGACTAGGCGCAGCAACGTTTGTTTTTATATCCTATCACTGTTCAAACCGTCTCCAGTACTCGCGCTCAGGCTGCAGCCACATCCAGCCTTGCTAACTCGGCTAAGGACAGTAACTTAGCCTCTTACGAAGGATTGAGAACTTTGCAGAGAGTGTGGGCACGTACCTGGCTTAGGAACGAGGCTATAGTATATGCTGTTATTAATCTATTAGCATTCTGCTTTGTCTTGGACGTGACTGCGAAATTATATCCTCTGCTCACCGTCCCTTCAATAGTCACTTTGCCCGCCTCTCTTCGACTTATGGAGCTCCTTAGCTTTCGGAGATTCGCACATTTACCATATCTTCTTCAAACGCCCACTGGTCCTGGCACGGCGGAGCGTACTCGAAGTTTATAAGCAATACCGTACTACAGGTTTCACGACAGAACTGCCAAATGCGTGTCGTTATGCACACAGCCCTTGTTGTAGAGCCTCTCCAGGGCCTTCTCGCAGACGGGAAATCGCGACCGTCCGCCGCTCTGCCCTTGACGTACTCGGCGAGGAATCCGACGATCCGCCCGCCCTCGGTGGCGTGAGCCAGAAACCGCGGCGTGATCCCGTTTCTTTCGAGGGTCGTGCAGACCACTATATCTTTCTCCACCAGGTCCACGGGCGGGACCTCGGCTATCTTCACCAGCACGGGCACGGGGAGCAAGTGGTGAGTCACCAGCCATAGCGTATCGCTGCGGCGCCCCCGCAATTTCGTGAACGGTAGCTGGGACACTTCTTGCTCGAAGTAGTCTATGGAGACCAGGTGACAGGCTTCTACGCCCGCGATATGGACGTTATGGGTGTTAAACGCCGCGGGGAAACCCGTGGCCTCGTCCCATACGAGATCTGTCACGTTACAGCCGCCCGAAGTGAACCCTGAGAACTGCCTGTCAGTGTCTGGATACAGCCAGTCGTCTGAAAGCGCGCCCAGGGGCACACGCATGTACCTGATGCTTTCCACTAGCTGTCCGCGGATGATCTCCGTATAGTGGATCCGCATGAAAGACGGGGGCATCGTCGCTGGCGTCTGGTGCCGTTGCCAGTATCCGAAGACCGGGTGACATAGTTGACTCTATCCGCTTTGGATTTAATATATCCAGCCTGAGGGATATATGGGTCGAGTGCCTCAGGAAGTGAGGAAATAATCAGACCGATGCGTAGATTATCTTTCCTTCCCTATAGTACTGCAATGCTCTTGGTCTACCGCCGGGTCCTTTAATGCCATACTGATGCCATTGTCTGAAACACCGTTCATACATAGCATAGCGCTACAAGAGGCGTTTACGGTCAAATACGACAGTTGTCTTTAACAGGACCGGCTCGTAACAAAAGAGGTAAGTGGACCATAGGTACGTAGCTATTCCCCCGCTCGACGTCGGAGCGGATCTACCCGATACTAGCCCCCGAACTTCCCATTAGTACCAGGCGGAGCTAAACTCTGTAAATGGCAGGAACGCTTAAATTTAGTGTGGGGTGCATTTTCCGCCACACCTTTTCCTACCACCGCACCGCCACATCCACAAACTTCTTCACCGCCACACAAACCGATTAATCAAGCCGATCACCGCCGAATCACCTCCGAGACATCACGTGACTTCCGATCCATACTCATTAATCGGTTTTTGGGATTTTTAGCCATGGCCCCAACTCGTCCAGCCTCCCGGCCGAAGCCGGCCCCTCGTCCGCTTACACCGGCCGAGGCAAGAGCCAAAAATGGCGTCCTCACACAGAACGGGTCGAAATTCTGATGCAACGGCGGAAAATGCCGTGAAATTAAGAACACGACGAAGGATGTGGCCTCCCACATCTGCAAGAAGCACCCTCCGCCGGGACACACCTCCGCCTACCAGCGGTTCCTTGAGAATGCCACCTCCGCTGTCCACCGATGTGACAAGTGCGAGGAGGCATTCACAAGCTGGTCGAAGCTTGATAGCCACAAGCGCCGCAAGCACGTGGCTTGAGGTATGAGAACTCTTTATTTGGTCGCTTTGTATATTGATACTAACTAGGTTTGTTATGCAGATACCTGTATACGACCATTATCGTGAAGGCAGAGGGTGCTAGGAGTGCTGGGTGAGCAGAAAGGCTCCCGGGGGGGATATAGAGGGTTCGGGGGTACAGATGTTTTTCTATGCTACAGAAATGACCCATAATCACAGAAACCCCTTGTCGTGCGCAGATATCATTTCCCGCTCTGCCGTGTCTTTGTCGCACCCGCTTCCTTCTCCGTCAATACCTGACCATCCCGACTCTCTTAATGCCTGCATTCTCAAAGCATGGCCTCTGCCGGCCGGGCCTCCAGGGCTTTGGTCGTTTGCGAGTTCGTAGACCAGCCCTCGGCCGTCCTCTTCCAGCAGTGGTGAATGGGGTACAAGTGCATATATTGAGTGCAACAAGGGGATATGCTGTTTAATGTAACAGCAACAGTATGCAACTATGCGTAAACCGGTATAGGCCCAAGGCGCGAGTTGCCACTTGTTAATGGTTAGTCTTATCGATAAGGTGGTAAACGTTAAGGCCAGTATCTCTTCTGAATACCCACTTTTTGAATTTAGGAGGCCACGATTACATCTTTGCGGTTCCTTGAAGAGACACCTTGGCCTATTGCATCCATTGCATGTGGTAATTATTCTCTGGACCACTGCACCCAAACGCCTCTCTTCCCTCCCAAAAAAACCACCAACAGACAGCACAGGAGACAGGGAGATAATAGAAGACCCTATTCGTAGGGCACTGTCGGCACACGATGAGTTCGGACTACTCGTATGACGAACAAGGGCAATTTTATCCCTTCTTTTTATTTACACTGTCTTTCTTCATCACGATACCTCTCACGTACAGCTTAATAGCCCCCTCTTCAGATGCCCAAGCCCGCGCGCCACGTATACAGACCGATTATAAACCCGAAAATGCCGACTTAATCCAGTCCCAGCGAAATGCCCAGAAACGCAAGCAGCGGAAGGTCAAGCGCATCATCGTCGTCCTCCTTGGCTATGCCGTCATGATCGGGATGTTATACCTGATCTTGACCACCCAAAGATCAGTTAACAAGATCTGGAACCCCTACGATATCCTGGGCATCTCGGAATCCGCCTCGGACAAGGAGATCAAATCCCACTACAAGAAACTCGGTCGCAAATTCCACCCCGATAAGATTAGGCCAGACCCGGCTAAGAACGAGACGGCCGAGTCGCTTAACAACGTCTGGGTTGAGTACACCAAGGCATATCAGGCTCTTACCGACGAAGAGGTCCGCAACAACTACATCCAGTATGGCCACCCAGATGGCAAGCAGGGCTTTAGCATCGGCATCGCTCTGCCCAAGTTCATAATCTCCGATGGCAACGGCAAGTACGTCGTGCTGGTATACGCCCTGCTCCTGGGAGTTTTGCTGCCCTACTACGTCGGATCATGGTGGTACGGTACACAACGCGTGACGAGAGAGGGTGTCCAGGTCGAAAGCGCGAACAAGCTGTTCCGAGAATACTCTGAGAGCATGGATGTCGGAGATCTTATAACTGCCTTGAGCAATGGCAAGGAGTTCCGAGACCTCTTTAGGGGAAACAAGGCCGAATCTGGTCTATCTAAGATCGAGTCGCGGATATTGGCCGAGGGACAAATCACTTCGTATGCAGGTGGCTTGTCTGAGAAGGACAAGGAGAAGCTGGAAGATGTGGACAGCGCCGCTAGGAGAAAGGTTCTTGCCCTTCTCTGGGCCTACCTTGGCCGTGTGGATCTCGGCGACTCGGCTCTGAACAAGGCTAAGTTTGCGGTGGCGCCCATCGCCCAGTCCCTCTGTCATTGTTTCACTGCTATTTCTGTCGCATATGGCAACACCCGTCCTATTCTAGCCTCGTACTACACAAGTCAACGTCTTATCCAGGCTCTTCCGCCAGCAGCATCGCCATTATACCAACTTCCCCACTTTACGCCTGCTGTTGTCAAGGCCGTTGAAGGGGATTCCAAGGTCGGAGCAACGGTACAACAGTTTATGGACCTGCCAGATGCTCAGCGTCGCAGCCTAACAGTTGGGAAGAGTCTTCTAAGCGAGGAACAATACAAGACCGCAGTCAACATCGCCCGCCAACTTCCACAGCTCAGATTGGTGAAGGCGTTTTTCAAGGTCACCGGCGAACGAGTTATCACTCCCGGCTCTCTTGTTACCCTAGTCATTAAAGGCCGCTTTGTTCCCCCTGGTAGCACCGACGTGCCCGAGATCGACGAGCTCGACCTGGAGGACGTCGACCCGGCGGAGGACGACCTGGACGCGCTCCTGGGTAAGAAGAAGGTGGTTAAGGACGCGAGCGGAAAGCCTGTCAAGAAGGAAGAAACCAAGCCCGTCCAGCCGCCGATAGCGTACGCACCCTACTTTGCCCGCGACCACTTGCCGAAGTGGCACGTCTTCCTCTCCGACAGCAAGCAGGGCAAGATGGCCGTGCCGCCGTGCACATTCACCGCATTTGACAAGCCCATCCTGACAGAAGACGGAAAGCCCACATTCCACGTCCAGACCCTCAAGGCCCCAGGATTCGCCGCCCCCCCGCAACCCGGAAAGTATACCTTCGTCATGCATGTCGTCTGCGATAGCTATATCGGCTTCGACACGAAGATGGAGGTCACGCTCAGCGTCGAAGATGCCAGCAAGGCAGTTGCTATGGCCGCAGAGGACGAGATCAGTGAGCCGGAGGAGGGTATGTTATTTTCTTTTTTCTGCATGATGTTGCTCCATCCCCGTCGATCATACCCTTTATCCATGGGGAGTTCAAGGTGGGACACGTGCTAATGGGACTTCAGATTCTATCGCCGGTCAGATGAGCGCGCTGAAGGGCGGCGTCACGAAGCCGAGGAAGACAGTCGATGAGTCTGACGAGGAAGACGAGAGCGGAACTGACGAAGAAGAGGATGATACGAGTGCCACCAACACCGATACGGAAGACGAATCGTGAAGCCTTAGGAGGGAGGGGGTCCCTCGCACCCAGTGCGAAGAGCCGCCCGAACTGGTTGGCTGGGTGTAATATAGCCCTAGTGAAACAATGGATGGATGACACGCAGAGCATTGGGCTAGGCGTAGACGGCGTTAGGGGCTCGAAGATGAGATGAGAAAGACCATCGTCCATCTATATGTAGATTTTCGTGTGGGTTCTTACAAAATGCGATCAGCAGAATTAATGCATCTTGCCCTGTAACTCCTGCCGGATGACTTGTGTGATTTATTGAGCCCTGTGTAAGACGGGCTGGATGCGGGTGGCCTCTAGTATACGAAGTATATAGTTTATGTATGGGCGAGATGAGTGACACCTTGCCTGACCTAATCATATATGGGGAATCGCTCTCAGGGGATAGGGATCTACTGGGTACTTCCACCCCTCGTAAGCTACCCAAGCCTGGAATAACCCAACGGCTAGGGATAAAATCACTAAGACCACGGCGATAACGACACCAACGAGCGTCGCCATCATGACATAGCGGGCGCCGCTTTTGCGTTTAAACCATTTCTCCATGCACTCCCTCGGACTAGGGTTTTCGAGCTCCTCGAATAGGTCTATCAGCCTCGGGCCGAAATAATTGGTTTGAATGGATATGTCTTCCCCGCCGTACGCTTGACACAGTAGAATTTCGTACTCGAGGCAGTCCGGGTCAAAGCCCTCCTTCGATCCCAGAGCCAAGAATCAGATCCGAGTCTGAGCCGAGGGGAAAGGAGCTCTCAGTGCCTGAAATGGACCTGGTGGACCGATCCAGGGTTCTCGAGGAGAGATCTCCGAACACGAACCCTTCGAGGCCCAGGAGCTACAGGATGTCTGGCAAGAGGGCAAGCAGCATCGCGCAATGGCACCGAATTATTCGGACCGCCACAAGCGAACCTCGTTGATCTCAAGCACCGATTGATCGACTTCGCAGCAAAAATGGGACACCGAGACTGGAAATGCCTCGTCAAAACGCTCACTGATCGACATGGGTTTCCATATATCTACTGAACGCCAGACAGATATCTGACGCAAACGAGGGAGCCGGCAATCAAACTCTTCCCAAATGCTCTGCATCTACGGTGTTTCGAGAAGCGCCGGTAGCTTACAGCCAGCGCACCGCCAATCAGATGGCAACTCGAAGCCGCACCTGGTCTGCCCCGCTGGCAGCCTTAGGCGACGCCTTCCACCAAGTCTTTCAGCTCGGGACATTGCTAGGGTTTGCAATGGGTACCCAATGGGTACCCATTCACTACCCATAGCGTAAATTAATACGCCATAGAAGCTTAACGCTTTCGGTTACCTAGATTATTATAAAAGTAATTCCTTATCGTTTACTGGCCTTTATTACTTATTTATGATTGAAAATATCATCCGTGGGTACTGGTGGGTAGCGTGGGTGGGTGGTTAGTGCAAACCCTAGACATTGCCGCCAGTCCTTTGACAGAACCACCATTCCATCAAAATCTAGGAAAGCGGACGATCCCCGTTCCCATTTCGAATGGCGCATTATTTCTAGCTCTTTTGGAGTGTCATCACCATGTCTTCTGCACTGGCAAAGGCCGCGCCGCTGAAGGCTGAGATTCGCTTGGCGCAAGCTGTTTCGCTGTTCGAAGCAGACCTTTCCACCGAGCAGAAAGCTGCCTTCCGTAACTACAGATCCAAATTGTGCAAATCACCTCCGGATATCCACGATGTCATGCGACTCACGGCCGAGATTGACCGCCGCACCTCTGGGAAGCTCGGCGGCGGGCGTTGTTTTGGCCCTCGTTTGACCAATGTACTACAAGCCGTTCAGCAATTCGCGGCGCTGGGGGACATCATAGTCGGCGGTGCCCAGAACATCATTGCATCCGGCGTCTGGTCGCTGGTGCGAATGTCGTTTCTTGTTCGTCTTTTCCGACCTCGTTCTCGTTCTTCAGCTGATATCTCACATAGTCAATCGTAAACCACTCTTCCTGCCTCGAGAAGTTGTCGAGCCTTCTTATGATCGTCGGTCGTTCGGCTCCCCGTTACGAGAGAATGGGCTTACTCTATCCCCGATCCAAGATTCTGCAATCGCACCTGTCTGAATATTTCATTGTGGTTGTCCGCCTCTGTCATCAGATGCTGAAATTGACAAAGAAGTCGATCTTGAAACAGCTGGTGTCTATAAACGATTCCGATATGAAGACCTACGAATCGGAGCTCGATCGGTGGGGGAATTCGATCAAGGAGGAGGTGAGCCTACTGATGGGCCAGAGCATTGAGGAGCAAAGCTCTCGCTTGAAAGCTTTGTGGAGGTCCTCCGAATCCGAGTCGTGTCGCCAAAGGCTGAAGGCGTATGTCCGAATCCTCGATTATTGCTCTACATACGACTATCGGATGACGTGGAAGGAGATTCGAAAAGCGGGAAACGCGTCTTTGTTCGACGAGGCCCCTGAATACCGGGACTGGAAAGCCGGGGCAGATTCTTGCACGCTGGTGTGTACAGGCAAGCTAGGATCCGGAAAGTCTGTTCTGTTGGCCAACATTGTCGATGACCTACATCTTCATGTCCAAAGTGCGAAATGTCCAGTGACGTATTTCTTTTGTCGGCACGATATTTCCGAGAGCTTGAAAGCACGCACAGTCATTTGTTCTTTAGCTCGGCAACTCTTGCAACCAATTCCAGACCTTACCATGGTGGAGCAACTCATTGATAAAACCGCTTCAGTCTTGGATTTCGAAGGAATACTCGAGGTCCTGCAACGTGCCCTACCACCCGACTTCAAGGCGCACTTTGTCCTGGATGGGCTTGATGAGTGTGATGATCTTCAGAGACGGATATTAATTCAACAACTCCGACAGCTCCAGGACAATTTTACACTGCTTATCTGCGTCTCATTCAGATTGGAGGCCGATAATGCCTTGAAGCTGGGGTCGGAACAGTTCGCGAAACACAGTACAATTACAATTCCTGAGGACAATCCTGATATTGGGGGCTTCATCAGTGCAGAGTTGGAGAGGTGCATAGAATCCGGAAAGCTGACGATAGGGGACGCCACGCTTATCCTTGAAATAGAGGACGCCCTGCTGCAAGGTGCTCAGGGAATGTTTCTCTGGGTGGCTCTTCAAATCGAATCTTTGTGCGCCGCGAAGACGGATGAAGCCATTCGCCAGGCTCTGGCAGACCTTCCAAAAGATCTCCCGGAGACCTTTTCTCGTATTCTGCAGAGATCGGGAGAGTCTGGAAAGCATTACCAGACGCGGACATTTGAGCTTGTCACCGTGGCTCACCGGCCCTTGACTACGGAGGAACTTCGAGAATCCTTGAGCGTAGTTCCAGGCGATGCTGTCTGGAACCCGGCACGGCTTCTCAACGATGTAAATTCGGCACTGGCCTGCTGCGGAAGCCTCATTACTGTTGATGAAGAAGCATCGACCGTGAGATTGGTACACCATAGTGTTAAGCAATTCCTCCTTGACGGGTTCAAAATGTCGACTGGCGCGATATTTACAATAGAAAGTGCAAATAGGACGATGGGAGACGTTATCGTTACCTACCTCAATTACGGTGTTTTCGAAACCCAACTATCTACTACGGTTGTCCCGCAAATTCTGACTAAAGCGGCGCCGTCCAGGATCATCCGCTCGATAGATGCTCCAAGCATTGTTCGAAGCCATGCACTAAGGCTTTTGCAGTCTCGGAGACAGTCTAACTACGACATCGGCAAGGTTCTTGCAGATGCGAGCAAGCTTGTCAAATCGCCTTCTGTAGATCAGTTCCAATTTTACTCCTATGCGAAGTCATATTGGCTGCAGCACACCTTGTGCATGTCAGAGCTTGAACCGGTGATATACAATTTGCTACTTAAACTACTGAAACGGGAGATCGTCGATATGAGTACAAGGGACAGTGAGGGTCGGATGCTGCTATTTTGGGCGGCAGAGAAGGGCCACGATGCGATTGTCAAGCTGCTGGTTCAAAAGGGCGCTGACCTGGAGACCGAAGGCGAACTCGGCCAGACACTGCTGTGGTGGGCGGTGACAAGAGAGCGAGAGGCGGTCATCAAGCTGCTGGCGGAGATGAATGCTGACCTCGAGAGCAAAGACGACACTGGCCAGACACCGCTATCGTGGGCCGCCAAAGAAGGACACGAAGCCGTTGTCAAGCTGCTTCTTGAAAAGGGAGCCGATATCGAGCCGCGTAGTAATGAATACGGCCCGACGCCGCTATCGTGGGCCGCCGGAAAAGGGCACGAAGCCGTTGTCAAGCTGCTTCTTGAAAAGGGAGCCGATATCGAGCCGCGTAGTAATGAATACGGCCAGACACCGCTATTTCGGGCCGCCGAGGAAGGGTACGAAGCCGTTGTCAAGCTGCTTCTTGAACAGGGAGCCGATATCGAGTCGCGTAGTGAAACGGGCAGGACACCGAGATCGGCAGAGCCCACGTCTGCGC
>QJOB01000468.1:0-15496 GCA_004155035.1 Monosporascus sp. 5C6A | reverse complement strand
TGCGCCGGTGGTGGCTGCACCGACGCCCGCTGCCGCACAGACGGAAGTGCACGCCCCGGCGGCCAACGAAGCTGCGCCGGCCCAGGCCGTTGCCGCTGCCGCCGCCCCGGTGCCGGCCCGCCCGGCCGCGGCCGACCAAAAGCCGACCGTGGCTGCCGAAACGTCGATTCGCGTGGGCGTGGAAAAGGTCGACCAGCTGATCAACCTGGTGGGCGAACTCGTCATCACGCAGGCCATGCTGGCGCAAACCGCACAGGCCTTCGACCCGGTGCTCAACGAGCGCCTGTTTGCTGGCCTGTCGCAGCTCACGCGCAACGCGCGCGACCTGCAAGAGGCCGCCATGTCCATCCGCATGATGCCGATGGACTACGTGTTCAACCGTTTCCCGCGCCTGGTGCGCGACCTGGCGCACAAGCTGGGCAAGCAGGTCGAGCTGTCGACGTTCGGCAAGTCGACCGAACTGGACAAGGGCCTGATCGAACGGATCATCGATCCGCTCACGCACCTGGTGCGCAACAGCCTGGACCACGGCATCGAACTGCCTGAGGCCCGCGTGGCCGCCGGCAAGGACGCCACCGGCCAACTGCTGCTGTCTGCTGCCCACCAGGGCGGCAACATCGTCATCGAGGTGAGCGACGACGGCCAGGGCCTGAACCGCGACAAGATCCTCAAGAAGGCGCGCGAGCGCGGTCTGCCCGTGTCGGACAACATGACCGACGACGAGATCAACCAGCTGATCTTCGCGCCGGGCTTCTCCACGGCTGACCAGGTGACGGATGTGTCCGGCCGCGGCGTCGGCATGGACGTGGTCAAGCAGAACATCCAGTCGATGGGCGGCTACGTCGAGATCCAGTCGCAAAAGGGCAAGGGCACCACGATCCGCATCGTGCTGCCGCTCACGCTGGCGATCCTCGACGGCATGTCGGTCAAGACCGGCGACGAAGTGTTCATCCTCCCGCTGTCGTGCGTGGCCGAATCGCTGCAGCCGCGTCCGGAAGACATCAAGGCCGTGCCGGGCGGCGGTCGCCTGCTGAAGGTGCGCAACGAATACCTGACGCTGGTGCCGATGTACGAACGCTTCCGCATCACGCCGTCGCTGCCCAATCCGTCGGAAGGCATCGTCGTGATTCTGGATTCGGAAGGCAAGAAGATTGCGCTGCAGGTGGACGAACTGGTCGGTCAGCAGCAGGTGGTGGTCAAGAACCTCGAGACCAACTACCGCCGCGTGCCCGGCATTTCGGGCGCGACCATCCTGGGCGACGGCAGCGTGGCCCTGATCGTCGATGTGTCGGCACTGATGCGCGAGACCCGCTCGGGCCATTCAGAAAACGCGATGCGTGCCGTTACTGCCGAGAAGCACGAGATGGGCGAAGCACAGGGCGGTCGTTTCTCGACCGAGGCGATGGCCGCAGCATAAGCGTCCACGTCTGACAGGGTGGGATCGGCCACCCGGCAACGAATTCAATCTAGTGGCCCAACGGGCCGAGGGGAGCCGCAATGGAAGTCAAGGAACACGCGATCGGCGAAGACACCGGCGGGGAGGAATACCTGGCCTTCACGCTGGGCCGCGAGGAATACGGCATCGACATCCTGAAGGTGCAGGAAATCCGCGGCTACGAGCCCGTCACGCGCATCGCCAATGCACCCGACTTCATCAAGGGTGTGATCAACCTGCGCGGCATCATCGTGCCGATCGTTGATCTGCGCATCAAGTTCCAGCTCGATCGTGTCGAATACAACCAGTACACCGTCGTCATCATCCTGAACCTGAAGGACCGTGTGGTCGGCATCGTGGTGGATGGCGTGTCGGACGTGCTGACGCTGCAAAGCCAGCAGATCAAGCCGGCGCCGGAGTTTTCGGGCGCGCTGGACACGGAATACATCCGTGGCCTGGGCTCGATCGACGAGCGCATGCTGATCCTGGTGGACATCGAGCGCCTGCTGATGTCGGCCGACATGGCGCTGTGCGACGAAGCAGAAGCCGCCTGATCGCAACATGAATCCAGCCGGGGCACGGGCGACGTGCTCACGGCATATGAAGGCTGGGCCAACTGGGCCCAGCGGGCGACAAGACACCGTAAGCACAGGTGCGGCGCCGTAAGGGGAGGGAAGCATGTTCAGCAAAATGACCATCCGGCTCCGCTTGGGGCTGATGATGGCGGGCATCGGTGTGCTCGCCGTCATCGTGGGCGTGACGGGCCTGATCGGCATGCGGCACGCCAACACCCGCGTGCAGGACGGCTATGCCGTGCAGCTGGCGGGCACCGTGGCATTGGCCGAATCCGATTCCAATCTCCTGAGCTTCCGCATCGTGCTGGATCGTGCAGCCATGGCGCCCAATGCGCCCGGCATGGAAAAGACGATCGAGCGCGCCCAGATGTTCCTCGACAAGTCCGACGCCGCCTGGAAGCGCTACCGCGCGCTGCCCACCCCGGCAGACGAACGCAAGCTGGCCGACGAGGCCCAGGGCCTGCGTGAAGCGTTTCTGCGTGATGGCGCACAGGTGTTGATGCAAGCCGTGCAAGCGCACGACGAAGCGCGCATCAACAAGACGGTCATGGACGTCATGCCGGCGCTGTACCGCCCCCTTGGCGACAAGGTCGCGGCGCTCAACCGATTGCAGATGGACGTGGCCAAAACCAGCTACGAAGCCAGCCAGGCAGAACAGCACAATCTCAGCGCCCTCACCACAGGCCTGCTGCTGGGCGGCATTCTGGTGGGCGGGCTGCTGACGTGGGCGCTACGCCGTTCGATCACGCTGCCGTTGATGCGTGCCATCGAAACGGCCGAGCACATCACGCAGGGCGACCTTACGCACACCATCCAGGTGGATCGCGCCGATGAAACCGGCCGCCTGCTGCGCGCACTGCAACGCATGCAGGACAGCCTGCAGAAGATGGTGGGGCAGGTGCGCTCGGGTTCCGACTCGATCGCCAGCGCCACGCAGCAGATTGCTGCCGGCAATGCGGACCTCTCGCAGCGCACCGAGCAGCAGGCTTCGGCGCTGGAAGAAACCGCATCGAGCATGGAAGAACTGACGAGCATCGTGCGTCAGAACGCCGACAACGCACGTCAGGCCAGCACGCTGGCCGGCAATGCATCGGACATCGCCGTCAAGGGCGGTGAAGTGGTTGGCCGGGTGGTGGACACCATGGCCGGCATCAACGCCAGCAGCAAGAAGATCGCCGACATCATCGGCGTGATTGAAGGCATTGCCTTTCAGACGAACATCCTGGCCCTGAATGCGGCGGTCGAAGCCGCCCGCGCAGGCGAGCAGGGCCGCGGCTTTGCGGTGGTGGCAGGCGAAGTGCGCAGCCTGGCCCAGCGCTCGGCCACGGCTGCGAAGGAAATCAAGGAACTCATCAGCGATTCGGTTGGCCGCGTTGAAAACGGCACGACGCTGGTGGCGGAAGCGGGCAGCGTGATCGACGAAGTGGTGGTCGCCGTCAAGCGCGTGACGGACATCATGGGCGAGATCAGCTCCGCATCGGACGAACAGAGCGCGGGTATCGAGCAAGTCAATCGGGCCGTCACGCAGATGGACGAAGGCACGCAGCAGAACGCCGCGCTGGTGGAGCAGGCTGCTGCCGCCGCGATGTCGCTGCAGGAGCAGGCTAGCGGGCTGCGCCAGGCTGTGGAGGCGTTCCGCACGCAAGCCGGCGCGCAGGCCAACGTGGTACCCGCAGTGTCGGTGGCCGCGCGCGTGGCAGCCAAGCCGGCATTGAAAGCCAAGGCCGTGCCCCGCCGTGCCGCCAAGCCGAAGGCCGCAGGCCGAAATGCCGCTGAACCCATCGCGCAGACCGGGGCTGCAACTGCAGCGCCGGCCTCCGCCAAGGAACAACAACGCGAGCGCACCGCCGCCGCTGCCGAGACCAAAGCGGCTGCGTCAGCGCCCAAGTTGCCCGTACCCAAGCTCGTTGCCGCAGGCGGCGACGATAGCGACTGGGAGACCTTTTGACCATGTATGCACGGGATCTTCGCTGCTC
Organism: Monosporascus sp. 5C6A; assembly: GCA_004155035.1. NCBI lineage: Eukaryota > Fungi > Ascomycota > Sordariomycetes > Xylariales > Monosporascus > Monosporascus sp. 5C6A. The sequence continues at coordinate 11,510 of QJOB01000468.1, read as the reverse complement.
GCGAAAGCTCTCTCGTGTGTGTTTGTGGTGTGCAGCCTGCCCTCCGGGGCAGGTTTTTTTTTGCCTGGGCTAGTGCCCACTGAAGCCGGGGTGACCCCCCACTGAAGTGGCATGACCCCACGGCGGTTCTAAAGAGCCGCCCCCCGCAGGCCGATAGCGGTAGGGGGCATATAAAAACAGGAAGAGGTAGACAACATGGGTTGGATCAAGCGTTTGCCGGTGTCCACGGTACTCACCGGTGGTTTCCTGATCGTGGCGGCCATGGGCGCGGCCATCGGCGGGTTGGGCATCTATACGATCACGCAGTTGACAAAGGCCAGCGAAGAGCTGGCGCAAAAGCAGATGCGCGCCATCACGCAGATGGGCAGCGCGGCCAACAGCCTGGCGCATGCCAGCCGTGCGCAGACCGCATTGCTGATTGCCACCACGCTCACCGAGCGCAAGACGCTCAGCACGCAGATCGCCGACAGCATGCAGCACCTGAAAGACGGGGTGGAGAACGTGCGCCCGCTGTTCACGTCGGACGAAGGCAAGAAGATGATCCGCGAGGTCGATGCGATCTACCCCGTCTGGGGCAGGCGCATGACCGATTTCGTTGCACTGATGGACAAGCAGGGCCTGGACCCGACCCAGTTCGACAGTCGCGTCACGGCCGAGAACGTCGGCCTGCTGGACGACACCGCCGCGTTTGAAAAGACGCTCGACAAGATGGTCAAGCGTGTGGAAGAGGTCTCCGCCGCGTCCACCGTCAAGGCCCGTGACGATGCACACCGCTCGCGCCTGGTGATGATGGTGATGGCCTGTGCAGGTGCGCTGCTCGGCATCGTGCTGGGCCTGGTCATTGCGCGCCGGCTGTCGCGCCAGTTGGGCGGTGAGCCTTCGTACGCGGCCGAGATCGCGCGCCGAATTGCCGCCGGCGATCTGGCCGTGCACGTGCAGACCCGCCCCGGCGACCATGACAGCATGCTGTTCGCCATGGCGCAGATGCAGCAGCAACTGACCGGCACGATCACCAACATCAAGAGTTCCGCCGATTCCATTGCCAGCGCCACCAAGCAGATCGCCGCCGGCAATGCCGACCTCTCGCAGCGCACGGAAGAGCAGGCCTCGTCGCTGGAGGAAACCGCGTCCAGCATGGAAGAGCTGACCAGCATCGTGAAGCAGAACGCCGACAACGCGCGTCAGGCGAGCACGCTGGCGGTCAACGCCTCCGACATCGCTGTCAAGGGCGGGGAAGTGGTGGGCCGTGTGGTGGACACGATGGCCGGTATCAACGAAAGCAGCCGCAAGATCGCCGACATCATCGGCGTGATCGAAGGCATCGCGTTCCAGACCAACATCCTGGCGCTGAATGCCGCAGTGGAGGCCGCACGCGCAGGCGAGCAGGGGCGTGGTTTTGCCGTCGTTGCCGGTGAGGTGCGCAGCCTCGCCCAGCGCAGCGCCACCGCGGCCAAGGAAATCAAGGAGCTGATTGGCGATTCGGTGGGCCGCGTCCAGAACGGCTCGCCCCTGGTGGCCGAAGCCGGTACGGTCATCGAGGAGGTGGTCGTGGCCGTGCGCCGCGTGACCGACATCATGGGCGAGATCAGTGCCGCGTCGGAAGAGCAGAGCAGCGGCATCGAGCAGGTCAACCAGGCCGTCACGCAGATGGATCAGGTGACGCAGCAGAACGCCGCGCTGGTCGAGCAGGCTGCGGCCGCGGCGGAATCGCTGGAAGAGCAAGCGGAGGCGCTGCGCAGCGCGGTGGCGGTCTTCCGCGTCGAACACGCATAAGCAGCGCGGGCGCCAACACCAATGCCCTTCCGCCTGACAGGCGGGAGGGCATTTTCCTTTACGGCATCAGATCGCGCGCGCGCTCGGCAATCACGTCTTGTGTGTCGTCGATCCAGCGGGCCGGGAAGGGCTGCGAGAGCAGGTAGCCCTGGATCACGTCGCAGCGGCAGGCGCGCAAGGCATGGAGCTGTGCGGCGGTTTCCACGCGCGTTGCGATGACGGGCACGCCCGCACCATGCGCGGCAGTCACCAGGCGTTGCAGCACCGTGTGATCGCTCGCGTTGCTCACTGCGTTGACGATCGCCTGGTCGAGCTTGACCTGATCGGGGCGGAACGTTGCCAGGCAACCGAGGCTGTGCGCGGTGGCTCCAAAGTCTTCCACCGCCACGCGCGCGCCGCAAGCGTGCAGGGCTTCCACCGCTTTCTGCGCCGAGCCGTTGGCACGGTGCAGCGTGTGTTCCGATATCTCGAAGACAAGCCGGCCGGTCGGCACCGCGTGGCGCACGGCAATGTCGCGCACGACGTCGCTCAATTGCGGATCGAGCAGCTGTGCAACCGACAGGTTGACGGCTGCATGCACGCCCGGCTGATGCCGGCTGTTGCGTCCCGCGCGCTCGGATTCTTCGCGCAGCAGTCCGGCCAGCATCTGGGCTGCGCTGTCGAGCACCCAGTGGCCCACCTCGCGAATGTCGCCGGTCTGCTCCAGGATCGGCAGAAAATCCGCCGGTGCCACGCCTCCCAGCTCGGGTGAGCTCCAGCGCAGCAAGAATTCGTAGCCGACGATCCGTCCGTCGGTCAGGCTCAGTTGTGGCTGCAGGTTCAGGCTGAACTGGCGGCGTGCAAGCGCGTGGCGCAGTTGGGCGGCCAGGCGCGGGTGCTCGGCGATGGCGTCGTATCCGTCGGCGCGGGCGACGTGGGTGCCCGGGCCGGGGGGCATGGCCGCCGGGGCATACAGCGCGGGGCTTGGTTCGGCACCGTGCTGAACACCATAGAGTGCCCGGTCGGCCTGTTCAATCAGCCGTGCCGCATCGGAGGGCATGCCCTCGAAAAGCGTCATGCCGATACTGCAAGAGCAGACCAGCTCGTAACCATGCGTGATGAAAGGTCGCGTGAGTGCCGCAGAAATCCGCCGCGCCAGATCATGTACATCCTGTGCCGAGACGAAGTCTGGGCAGGCAACGGCAAAAGTCTCGGGGCCGATGCGCCCGACGATGGGTGCATTGCCTTCCGCGGCGGGCATGCTCAGCGCTTCAAGCCGCGATGCACATTCGGCGATGACCTCCCGCGCTGCCAAGGGCCCGAGCGTGTTGGTCGCCTCGGCAAAATGGTCGAAGCCGATCAGCAGCAGGGCGCCGATTGCATCCTGGCGTGCGGGCTGAGGCATGGCAGCCAGCAATTGGACGAATCGCCCGCGGTCGGGCAATCCGGAGATGGGATCCAGACTCGATGGCGCGGCAGACCTTGCGCGGCTCATAAATGGGGATCGTCCTGCAAATACCTTTAAAACGGAAATGCGTGCGCTCGGGGCGCCGTCAATTGTAATGCTTTGTCACAGGTAAGCCTGCGGCATCATAAGCCTAAAGGCAGCCATGATGGCCGTTTCCCAGCATCTTTTTGCGTGGATCAGGCGAACGCCTTTAACGTTTAACGCTAATTAATTCTGATCAAAAAGATGCGAATATCAGTGCTGTTTCCACGTTACACCATGCGCTGCCCACCCCAAAGCAACTGTTCATAGATAAAGCACTGCAGCAGCATCTTTTGGGCGGCGACCAACTCGACGAATTCCACGCCATATTGATACACGTTGGGCAGGTCGGCCGGTTTTTCACTGCGCACCAGCGCAGCAGCCACCAGTTCGGAATGGTAGTCGCGCGTTTTCACCCGGAAGCGCAGACGCGCAGGCGCGCCGCTCACTTCCAGCCGATGCGCCGAGCGGAACGACGCGCCCGTGGTGCTGATGTCGGAGATATGGATCATGCGTGGCGGGTCGCCGCTCACCAGCATCTTGCCGACCACGTTGGCGCGCACGCGCAGCGATTTGCGCAACGCGCGGTTCTTGATCCGCCGCGGCGGCGACAACACCACGTATTCGAACGGGATGCGGCTTACTGCCATGACCGTGCATTCGAAAGTGGCGATGCCCTCGCCCGAGAATGCGTGAACGTCCACCAATTCATCCTTGACCGGCATGACTGCGCGGCCGCCGTCGATGGGCATGGTGATGAGCAGATGGCGCTGCGGGCTGTAGCCTATTACCCGCGCGGTGCCCTTGGTTTGCCCGGCGCCTGCGGTCAGGCGCACGGTCAGCATGCCGCCGGGGCGCAGGCCCAGCAGCTCCATGGCGATCGTGCGTTCACCGTCAGGGTCGTCCCCCATGTCGGGGAACATCGTGTTGGGGAACTGCGTATTGGCAAACGCCGGAGCAGGCGTGGGCGTGCCGTCCGGCTGACGATGCGGGCGGTGCAGCGTACACAGCAGGTCGATTTCCTCCGGCGAGTGGATGACATCGCCCTTCGGGACGAGCAACTGCCCGTCGGCGTCAAGCATCGGCCACGGCAGGGGAATCGCAAGCGGAATGTCGAGAGGTTGAAGTTCGAGCATGGCAATATGGAGCCCACGCCCGCGCGGGGCCCCCCGTTTCTATACGGCCAAATGTTGCACAACTTTAAGCGCACTTTATTGTGCAGGGGCGGTGGCACGCGAGTTGCAGCCTGGGAGCTATGATCGAGCACAATGTCGGTTCCAACGTGGATGGGGGGCACGCGCATGGCGTCTCGGCGGCATTTCTGGGCGGCGGTGGAGCAGTTTGCTCGCTATGTCGTCATCGGCGGCGGTGCAACGCTGGCGCACTATGTGGTGCTGTTCGGGCTCGTGCAGGTGGGGGTCTCGCCGTGGCGGGCGTCGGTGGCGGGCAGCGTGATCGGTGCCACGCTCAACTACTTCATCAGCCGGCAGGCCGTCTTCAACAGCACACGTGGGCACATCGGCGCGATGGTGCGCTTTGGCCTGGTGGCCTTTCTAGCGTTGGGGTGCAACGCGACCATCATGGCCGTCGGCCTGGGGATCGGTTTGTATTACCTGATTGCGCAGGTGTTTGCCTCGTCCATCACTGCCATCTTCAACTTCCTGGTGCACCGGTACTGGACGTTTCGTGACGCCGATGCCGTCGCCGCGCCAACGGAGCCCCAACCGACCATCGTGCCGGCACGGCCCACGCACAACGGGCCCTGAGGCGCTGCCGTGCGCGTTAGTGCCGGCTTGCCGCGCTCTGCACGCCGACGCCGGTTTCCGAAACGAAGGTCACGTCACCAATGCCGTCAGCGGGCGGGACAGGGGCATCGTCCCGCAGGCGCTCCACCACCAGGTGAATGTCGATCACATCGGCCACGCCGGACGCCTCCAGCGAGACAAGTGCCGCCAGCTGCGCAATCGCAAACGTATCCGCGAGCAGCGGCGTATCGTCGTGAAGATCGCCGGCAACGCGGGCAGTTGTGGTCTTGCCGGCGGTGCGCTTGGGATGCTGCGCGGTTTCACGTGCGCGATAGGCGAAATAGGCGTCGGCAAAGTGCACACGGTGCGCGTCGAATACGCGCACTGCGGCGGTGAGGGCATCGTCCACCCAGGCTGGATCGACTGGCGTCGTTCCGGGCCCGGTGCCTTCGGGCAGGCCCGCTAGCTTGAGCGCATACCGATGCGTCTGCGTGCCGGGGGCGACAAAGCTCAATTCCATACGATCTCCCACAACCGCGTGCGCTGTTGCCGCGGCTCGCCGTGTTTGAATTCGCCCCCCTGAAGCGATATTGAAGAATAGTAACGGAGCCGGCCCTTTGCGCGTTTCGTCCTTCCGGATGAGGCTGGGGGCCTTGTTTTCACCTTAAGACATTCACAATGTGGAGATCGCTGCCCACCGGTGTGGCAAACGATTGCGTGTTGGCAGTGTCTACTCGACCTAACCGAACGGCTAGCTGCTTCGCGGCGGGGGGACGGTGTACAGTTGTGAAGTGTCCAGCGACGCTGGGCAAGAGTCGACAATCGACGTCGACAAACGCAGACGGGAATGACGCGGGGCGCGTTTCCTTCGCGTCATCTCGCGCACGAGGGGACCCAAAGCGCGCTCGGGGTCCATGTCCCCTCGCGGGAAGGGATTGCTCCGTTAACTCGCGGCTTCTATAGTCCGCCTCGATTCGTGCGCTTGCAACGCACCAAGGTCTGTCAGTGCCAGCTGCCAACTGGTCCACGCAGACCACGAGACCGGTTACGGGGATCACGCCAACGCCCACCGCGCGCGCCCGACGCAACCATTGCGTCATAGGGCTCCCGGCGGCGCGATGGCCACCACATCAACCACCCCCGGGACTGCCGCATTCGCGAAACAGCATCGCCATGCTTGAGGACGACCACTTGTACAAGGCTGCGATCGAACATTCGCCGATAGGAATCGGCCTGTGCGCGCCGGAGGGTCGCTTCCTCGACGTGAACCGAGCGCTGTGCGCGCTGACCGGTCACGAAGCACAGGCGCTGCGCAAGCGCGATCTGTTCGACCTGTGCCACCCCGATCACACTGAGCGCACGCGACACGGCATCGAGTCGCTGCTCACCGGCCAGCGCGATGCGCTGTCGATGGAAACGCGCCTGGTCCGTCAAGACGGCACCACCGTGTGGGTGCAGACCGACGTGGCGGTGGCGCACGATCACGGCAACCAGCACCTCGTCGTGCAGATGCAGGACGTGACCGCGCGGCGCCTGGCGCTGGAATCGCTGCGCGCCTCGGAGCAACGGCTGGCCTATGTGCTGGACGGCGCCGGGCTGGGTACGTTCGACTGGTCCACGCGTGCACGGCATGTGTCGTTCAACCGCCGGACGGCCGACATGCTCGGCTACGAGCCGACCGATCTGTCCAACGATCCGGATGCGTGGTTCGCCATGGTGCATCCGCAGGACGCCGCATTGAGCGCGCGGCGCATCTATCGCCATATGCGCGGTGATGCCGACAGCTTTGAAATCGAGCAGCGCATGCGCGCGCGCCATGGCCAATGGATCTGGGTGGCTGCGCGCGGGCGCGTGACCGAGCGCGATGCCCGCGGCATGGCCACGCGTGTGAGCGGCACGCTGCTCGACGTGACAAAGCGGCGCACGGCGCTGGACCAGGCGCACCACCTTGCGTTGCATGATCCGCTGACGGACTTGCCCAACGCACGTTTGCTTCGCGATCGCCTGTTCGTCGCCATTCAGGCGGCGCGTCGCGCGCGCGGGCAGGTTGCCGTGGTGTTCATTGATCTCGATCGCTTCAAGCCCGTCAACGATGAGTATGGCCACGCGGTGGGAGATCTCGTCCTGAAGGCCACGGCGATGCGGTTGCGCAGCGGGCTGCGCGCTTCCGACACGGTGGCGCGCCTGGGCGGCGATGAATTTGTCGCCGTCCTCACGCATTGCGCCACGCGCGACGATGTGACGCAAACTGTGGAGCGTCTGATCGAACAATTGCAGACGCCCTTCCGTGTGGAAGGCCACGTACTGTCGTTGGGCGTGAGTGCTGGCGTGGCGTTGTACCCGACCGACGGGCACGACGCGCAGACGCTCATCCGCAATGCCGACGCCGCGATGTATGAAGTCAAACGTGCCGGTGGCAACGGCCTGGGTTTCCATGCATCGCTCAACTACGAGCGGCTGATGGGCATGCGATCGCGCGATCGCGATCTCGACGGCGAAGCCGACGCCCGCTAGTCCATTACTGCGCGCTAAAACAAAACGGCCCGCCGCAAGGCAGGCCGTCTTTCTTCAAGCGTTGCAAACGCTCAGGTCTTAGAACGTGTACCGCAAGTACAGCTCGTTCAGATCGGTGCCGGGGTTCGGGCGCTTGATCGACGCGTTCGACAGGTGTTCGAAGCGGTAGCCCATCTGGAATTGCTGCTTGCTGCCAAAGGCCACGCCCACGCCAATCATGTCGGAGAACTGGAAGGCCGTGCTGAAATAGTGTTCATTGGATGTGCTGACGTGCGACAGCAAGCGCGGGCCGACACCAGCTTCGATGAACGGTACCCACGAACCGCCGCGCTTTTCAAGGCGGAACAGCGGCGTCACGCCGAATTCGGTGATGTTTTGGCGGTTGGTGCCCTTGGTCGAGCGCCACTGGCCCAGCGCGACTTCCCAATCCAGGTTCACGAACCAGCCTTGCGGGTTGCCCCAGTGGAAGCCGGAGTCGAAATCCAGGTCGACGCCGTATTTCTCGATACCGTGCTTGTTGTCTTTGCCGTAGATGGCGCGCACGGACGGGTCGGCCTGAGCGGGCAGGGCAGCAAACAGCGTGGCGGCACCCAGGGCGGCGGCCAGCAGCTTGGCGGAACGGGGAAGCGCGGATCGGATCATCAGAGAGAGCAGAATCAGTTGAGCGGCGCGCGTGAATCGGGGCAACTGCGTCGGCAACCACGCGCGCGGCGGACGTGGTGGCAGGCAAACAGACGGTCGGGATTGCACCGGCGGCGGGCTTGCAAGGCACCGGACGACGCAATTTGCGCGCCCGCTGCTGCACCCGCCGGCCCCGATGATCGGGACGGTCTGAAATAAATTCCGACGATTATAGGGGGAACTATCCGACTGCGTGCGTGCTTACGCACAAGGGGACATTGCCGGCGGCGAAACGTCGTCGGCCGCCGGCAACACAACACCGAAAGAGTTATTGGGCGGCAGGCGCGGATGCCGGCTGCAGTGCGGCCTTGCCGACCAACGGCACTTCGCCGTGCCACCCACCTCCCAGCGCCTTCACCAGCAGCACCGCTGCCGAATACTGCTTGCCCTGCAGTGTGAGCAGCGTGCGCTCGGCACTGTAGGCCGTGGCTTGTGCGGTAATGACTTCCAGGAAACTCACCGTGCCTGCGCGATAACGGTTCAGGTTGAGCTGCGCGGCTTCCTGCGCGGCCTTGACGGCATCGGCCTGTACGCCAAATTCCTGCGTTTGCCAGCGCAGCGCGGCGAGGTTGTCTTCGACATCCTGGAATGCACCGAGCACGGTCTGGCGGTACGTTGCGACCGATGCATCGTAAGCAGCGCCGGCCTTGTCGACGGCGGCCGCACGCGCACCGCCATCAAACAGCGTCGCCGCCAGGGTCGGGCCGATCGACCAGACGCGGCTAGGCAGTGTTGCCAGGCGCGAAAGCGTGTTGGCCGCCAGGCCGGCTGAGGCACCCAGCGAAAGCGTCGGGAAGTATGCGGCCTTGGCCACGCCGATCTGCGCGTTGGCAGCGGCCATGCGTCGCTCGGCGGCGGCGATGTCGGGACGGCGCTCCAGCACTGCTGATGGCACTTCCAGCGGAATGGCAGGCAGGGCCGGCAGGTCGGCGGCGCTCGCAGCTGTGGCCGGGGCCAGCGAGAACTCCGCCGGCGGTTTGCCGATCAGTACCGCAATCGCATGCTCAAGCTGTGCGCGGGTGACTTCCGTATCCAGCAGCAGCGCCTGCGACTGCTTGAGCTGCGTCTGCGCGGTCAGCACGTCGGAGCGCTGCGCCACGCCCACGGCGTACTGGTTTTGCGTGAGTTTCAGGAAGCGCTCGTAGTTCGCCACCGTGCGTTGCAAGACGGCTTTCTGGGTATCCGTGACACGCAATTGAAAATAATTCTGCGCAAGGGTCGCCTGTGCCGACAGCAAAGCGGACGATAAATCGCCTGCGCTGGCTTGCGCGCTGGCCTGGTTCGACTCAACCGTCCGGCGGATGCGGCCCCACAGGTCCAGCTCCCAGCTTGCGTTGAGCGACAGATTTTGCGAGTTCAGCAGGCTCGGGTTGCCGGTTGACAGGCTGCCGTCCGGGTTGACCGACGTGCGCACGGACCGACTGCGCGTGGCCGACGCGCTGGCACCCAGCGTCGGGAAGAACGAGGCCTGGGCCGATTGCACCAGCGCCTGGGCCTGGCGGTACTGTGCCTCGGCCACCAGGATGTTCTGGTTGGCGGCGGCCACTTGTTCTTCCAGCGTGTTCAGCTGCGGGTCGTTGAAGATCTCCCACCACTTGCCGCGGGCAATGGCGTCGCTCGGATCGGCGACTTTCCAGTCGCCGGCTTCCTTGTATTGCTGCGGCACTTCGGCATCGGGGCGCTTGTAATCGGGCCCGACCGCGCAGGCGGAGACGAGTGCGCACGCGGCCAGCGCGAGCAACGAGGTACGGAGGGCTTGAGTGCCTCTTGTCATGTTCAGCTTCCTTGCGAATCCAATGCGGGCAGCGGTGCGTCTTTGCTGCGGCCGGCGCGACGCAGGCGCAGCCGGTCGAGCGACAGGTAGACCACCGGCGTGGTGTAGAGCGTGAGGATCTGGCTGACCAGCAGCCCGCCGACGATGGAGATGCCCAGCGGCGTACGCAGCTCCGCGCCGTCGCCGTGGCCGAGCGCCAGGGGCAGGGCGCCGAGCAGCGCAGCCATCGTCGTCATCAGGATCGGCCGGAAGCGCAGTACGCAGGCATGGAAGATTGCATCCGCCGGGCTCATGCCCTGGCTCCGTTCGGCCTCCAGCGCGAAGTCGATCATCATGATGGCGTTCTTCTTGACGATGCCGATGAGCAGAATCACGCCGATCAGCGCGATGATCGAAAAGTCCGTGTCGGTAATGATCAGCGCCAGCAGCGCCCCGACACCTGCCGAGGGCAGCGTCGAGAGAATCGTGATCGGGTGGACGTAACTCTCATACAGCACGCCCAGCACGATGTAGATGGTGATGAGCGCAAACAGGATCAGCACCGGCTGGCTCGAGAGCGAATCCTGGAACGCCTTGGCGGTGCCCTGGAAACTGCCATGCACGGAGGACGGCACGCCGATGCGGTTCATCGCGTCCTGGATGTCCTGCGTGGCCTCCGACAGCGATGCTCCCGGCGCCAGATTGAACGAGATCGTGCTCGCTGCGAATTGGCCCTGATGGTTGACCGCCAGCGCCGTGTTGGTCGGCTCGTAATGCGAGAACGTCGACAGCGGCACCTGTGCACCCGCCGCCGTGATGACGTAGATGTCCCGCAGGCCGTCGGGGCTTTGCCAGTACTGCGGCGCGGCTTCCATCACCACGCGATACTGGTTGAGCGGGTTGTAGATGGTCGACACCTGGCGCTGCCCGAAGGCGTTGTTCAGCGCGTTGTCGACATCGCTCGGGTTGATACCGAGCGATTTCGCCTTGTCGCGGTCGATGACGAGCGACGTCTGCAGGCCCTTGTCCTGCGTATCAGTGTTGACGTCCGTCAGCGATTTCACCTGCGTGAGCGCCTGCTTGATCTTCGGGTCCCACGCGCGCAGCTCGTTCAGGTCGTCGGCCTGCAGCGTGTATTGGTACTGCGCGTTGCTGGCACGACCCCCCACCCGGATGTCCTGTACCGATTGCAGGAACAGGCTCGCGCCGGGTTCACCCGCCAGCTTGCCGCGCAGCCGGTTGATGATCTGGTCGGCGGACATCCTGCGCTCGGCCAGCGGCTTGAGCTGAATGAACATCTGCCCGGTATTGCGCTGACTGCCGCCCGTAAAGCCCACCACATTTTCCACCGCAGGGTCTTGCCGAACGATGGTGATGAAGTCGGTCAGCTTGGTGCGCATCGCCTGGAACGAGATCGACTGGTCCGCCTGGATGAAACCGATCACCCGGCCGGTGTCCTGCTGCGGGAAGAACCCCTTGGGCACGATGATGTACAGGTAGACGTTCAGGCACACCGTGGCCAGCAGGATCAGCAGCGTCAACCAACTGTGCCGCAGCGCCCATGCCAGCGAGTTGC
>QJOB01000467.1:0-15520 GCA_004155035.1 Monosporascus sp. 5C6A | reverse complement strand
TGTAGATCTCGTTGATGTTCGCGTCGGACGCGCGCATTCCGATCACGCCAATGGCGCCGGTAATGGCGAGCAGCAAAGCCAGCAGCGTCAGCGCTGCATTGAGACGGAAACGGATGGAAAGTCGATTGAGCATGGGAATCACCGCGGGGTTATTGCCTCCGCTATATCGGTCGGCCCGCGCCGTTTCTGAAGCCGGCGCGGGCGCTCCCATGCAGGAAGTGGCTAGTACGGCACAGCCATGTTGTTTTCGATGCGGGCGCGATCCCCCACGCGCAGGCCGTTGGGGTTGTTCTGGGTGAGCGTGATGCGCGAGTTGTCGTTCAGCCGCATGGTCACGCGGTAGGTCTGGCCGACCACCGTGTTGCCTTCCACGGCATTGCCCGCCATGGCACCCGCCACCGCGCCGCCGATGGTGGCCACGGTGTTGCCGCGCCCGCCGCCAACCTGGTGGCCAAGCAAGCCGCCCACCACGCCGCCGAGCACGGCACCCACGCCGCTCGACTGGCCGCGCACGGGCACCGCTTCGACGTATTCGACAACGCCGTAGCGGTTATCCGCCGGCGCTTGATAAGACGGGTCGCCGTTGTTCGGATACGGCGAATAGTTCGGTTGCGAATATGTCGGCTGGGGCTGCGAATACGCCGGCGCCGGCTGCTGCGGATACGGCTGCGGCGCATTCGCGTCATAGCTGCCATAGCCGTTGCTGTAGGTGGTCGGGGCGATGCTGTTGCCGTAAGCATTGCTGCCCGCGGCATAGCCTGCCCCATAACCGGCGCCGTAACCGGGGTACGCCGGCGCCGTCACGCAGCCCGTCAGCCCGGCTGCCACGGCGGCCAATGCGGCCACTGCCACCCAACGCGCTGCGTACGCTGCACGGTCCGACTTGTTCGTTGCTCGCATGATGATTCCCGTCTGGTAAGCGAGGCATCTGGGCCGGACCGGCAGTCTGTTCTGCGGCCCGCGGCCATGCGCCTCCTGCCGCAAAGTCTATGCCGCGGCCCTGCAAACCCGTGCAACCAAACCTGCTCATCGGTAACGGCGTGTAACCGCATGGCGCACGTGGCTTTCCGCGTGGCGTTGGAGCGCGCGTTATCATCGCCAGGCGCCGTGCGACGCACCTTCTTGCCGGGGTCTCGCCCCCCATTCATGCGGCCCGTCTCCTCTTCCTACCCCATGCAACCGACCCTGCTGCTCCTCATTGCGATGACGCCCGAGAACATGGCGCAGATCGCTGAACATTTCCGCGTCATCCATGCACCCACCCGCGCCGAACGCGACGCCGCCATCGCGCGCGATGGGCGCGATGTCCGCATCGTGCTCACCAATGGCTCGACGGGCCTGACCGGCGCGGAGATCGCCGCGATGCCCAAGCTGGAACTCGCCTGCGCGCTGGGCGCCGGCTACGAGAACATCGATGTGGATACCGCCCGCGCACGTGGCGTGGCGGTGGCCAACGGCGCCGGCACCAACGACGCCTGCGTGGCCGACCACGCCTTTGGCCTGCTGCTGGCCACCGTGCGCGGCATTCCCAAGCTGGATCGCTCGACGCGCAATGGCGTCTGGCGTGACGACATTCCGCTGCAGCCCGGCGTATACGGCAAGCGCCTTGGCATCGTCGGCCTGGGCACCATCGGCATGCAGATCGCGCGCCGCGCAGCGGGCTTCGACATGCAGATCGGCTATCACAACCGCAAGCCGCGCGACGGCGTTTCGTACCGCTATTTCGATGTGCTGAAGGACATGGCCGAGTGGGCCGACTTCCTGATCGTTGCCACGCCGGGCGGCGCGCAGACGAAGCATCTGGTCAACCAGACGATCCTGGAAGCGCTGGGCCCGCGCGGCTACGTGGTCAACATTGCGCGCGGCAGCGTGGTGGATACGGCGGCGCTGGAAGCGTCCATCCGTTCAGGAAAGCTGGGCGGCGCGGGGCTGGACGTATATGAGAGCGAGCCCAAGCCGCCGGCCGGGCTGCTGGATCTGGACCAGGTCGTGCTGACGCCGCACATTGCCGGCTGGTCGCCGGAATCGGTGCAGGCTACGGTCGATCGCTTTCTGGAGAACGCCCGCGGGCACCTGGCGGGCACAGGCGTGGTGTCCCCGGTCGAATGAACTGACCTGGGGACACCCCGATCACACAATTACGACGCCGGACGCTTCATCTGGCACGACGTCGGCTGGGCCGCGAGGTGCGGCTCCAGCGTGACGTCGGTACGCCAGCCGTAGCCGGTGTTTTCCTGGTCGTACTTGATCTTCTTGCCATCGGCCTTCACCCAGGTGGTCACGTACAGCGTCTGCTGGGCCTGGTGGTCGGTCTTGCGCATCTCGATCGGGCCGTTGAGGCCATCGACCGTCATGCCTTCCATCACCTTGGCCACCTTGGCCGGCTCCGCCGAACCGCTGGTCTTGATGGCCTTGGCGAGGAAGGCGATGCCGGTGTAGACATCGGCGTTGAAGAAATCGTCGTTGTACTTCTTCTTGAAGCCGTCGAGCACAGCGCTCGTCTTCGCGTTGCCGTCGTTCGGCGCGAAGTAGCTGATGACCTTTACGCGGTCGGCGCCCGAAGCCCCCATCGCCGTGGGCACACCGGTGGTGCCGGCGTAGTACGTATAGAAGTTGGTGGTGAGGCCCGCATCCTTCGATGCGCGGATCAGCAATGCCAGATCGCTGCCCCAGTTGCCGGTGATGACGGTATCGGCGCCGGATGCACGAATCTTGGCGACATACGGCGAGAAGTCCTTCACCTGGGCGAGCGGGTGCAGATCTTCACCCACCACCTGGATATCCGGGCGTTTGCGCTTGAGGTATTCCTTGGCCGCGCGCGCCACCTGGTGGCCGAACGAGTAATTCTGGTTCAGCAGGTAGACCTTCTTGATGCTCTGGTCCTTGGCGAGGTAGCTCGTCAGGGCCTCCATCTTCATGTCGGAGTTGGCGTCCAGGCGGAAGTGCCAGTAGTTGCACTTGCTGTTGGTCATGTCCGGATCGACCGCGGCGTAATTGAGATAGATGATCTCCTTGCCCGGGTTGCGGTCGTTGTACTTGGCGATCGCGTCCTGCAGCGCCATGCCCACGCTGGAACCGTCGCCCTGCGCGACGTAGCGGATGCCCTGGTCGGTGATCTGCTTGAGGATCGTCAGGCTTTCTTGCGGCGACACCTTGTTGTCAAAGCCGACGACTTCAAACTTGGTGCCGTTGCCGCTCCAGTTCTGCTGGTTGGCGAGGTCAGCCGCGTATTGCCAGCTGCGCAACTGGTTCTGGCCCAGCGCGCCCATCAGCCCGGACAGCGGATCGATCCACGCGATCTTGACGGTCTCGGCGTGGACAATGCTCGGGCAGAGTGCGCCCGCGAATGTGCCAACTGCTGCCGCCGCGCACAGCGCGAGTCGGAATGCCTTCATGCAAATGTCTCCTGATGTCTTATCGTTAGACGCCGTGCAGAAGGCATCGTCGAGCATGGTTCTTTTACTAAACCGCAAACCGAGGCTTGCAGTAGCTCGATCCTTCCATACACAAACGTATGTGCATGGTAGGAGTGCGTTTATTGCCGTGTCAACCCGCGCAAACCTGGGGGCCTCAGCCTGATTTAAGCGCTGGACAGCCGTGTCAGCGGGACTAGAATCCGCGTTCATGCCCAAGCCTTCCTTGCGGATCGACGAACACGACGCGGCTGTCGACGTTGATGCCGAATCCTCAGCCCCTGCCGCACCGCGTGCACAACTTACGCCCGACGACTGGGTGCGCGCCGCCACCGATCTGCTCGTCACCAAGAGCATCGATGCCGTGCGCGTGGATGTGCTCGCCAAGCAGCTGGACGTGACGCGTGGCAGCTTCTACTGGCACTTCAAGAACCGCGACGACCTGCTGCACCAGGTGCTGCAGGACTGGAGCGAGCGCACGCGCGTGGGCCCCAAGCTGGAGCGGCAGAACCCGTCGGTGCAGGGGCTCGTCCGCGATCTGCTGGCACTGCCGTTTCGCGGTCGCAGCGCGCGACGCACGGCCATGATCGAATTCGCCATCCGTGCCTGGGCGCGGCGCGACCCGATGGCGCAGGAAGCCGTCGAAGCCGTCGACGAACACCGCATGGACTACTACGTCCAGCATTTCCAGGCGATCGGCTTCACGCGCAAGGACGCCAAGACGCGCGCCTTCATGCTGTACGCCTATCAGCTATCGGAAGCCACGCTCTGGCACCAGGGCAGCAAGCCCGATAAGGACGCGCGCCGCCGCTTCTTTGAAGACACGCTGCTTGCGGGTGCACCGCAAGACGGTTCGGCCACACCCTCGCGGGAATAGATCGTGCTGCATCGAGCGCATTCGCTTTAGAGTGCGCCGCGATGCCCGAATCGCCAGCCTTTCACACGTCAGACCTGCCCAGCCGGCTCGATCGCCTGCCCTGGAGCCGCTTTCACACGCGCGTGGTCATTGCACTGGGCATTACGTGGTTGCTCGACGGCCTGGAGGTGACGCTGGCCGGCGCGGTGGCGGGCGCGCTCAAGCAAAGCCCTGCCCTGCATCTCACCAACGCGCAGGTTGGCATTGCCAGCAGCGCGTACCTGATCGGCGCGGTGTTCGGCGCGCTGTTGTTCGGCTGGATGACCGATCGACTCGGCCGCCGCAAGCTGTTCTTCATCACGTTGGGCGTCTACATCCTGGCCACGCTGGCGACAGCGTTCTCGTGGAGCTTTGCCAGCCTCGTCGTGTTTCGCGTGCTCACCGGCGCGGGGATCGGCGGCGAATATGCGGCCATCAATTCGACGATCCAGGAGCTGACGCCGGCACGCGTGCGCGGCTGGACGGACCTCGCCATCAACGGCACGTTCTGGGTTGGGGCCGCGTTGGGTGCGGGCGCCTCGTTGTGGCTGCTGGACCCCGCGCACATGAGCGTCGATACCGGCTGGCGGGTGTGCTTCTTCATCGGCGCCGTGCTGGGCCTCATCATTCTGGTGATGCGTTTCTGGATTCCGGAAAGCCCGCGCTGGCTTATCACCCGCGGTCGGCACGAAGAAGCGCAAGCCATCGTGCAGGAGATCGAAAGCGAAATCACCGCACGCGGCCATCGCTTCGATACCGCGCCGCTGCCCAGCTTGCGCATGCGCAGCCGTGGCCATCCACGCTTGGTGGAAGTCGCACGCGTGCTGTTCGTGCAGCACCGGCAACGGGCGATGGTGGGCCTCGCGCTGATGGCCGCACAGGCGTTTTTCTACAACGCGATCTTCTTCACGTACGCGCTGGTGCTAACGGATTTCTACGATGTGCCCGCGACGAAGGTCGGCACCTACCTGCTGCCGTTCGCGCTGGGCAACTTTCTCGGGCCCCTGCTGCTCGGGCGGATGTTTGACGTGGTGGGCCGGCGCACGATGATTGCCGCCACGTATGCGATCAGCGGTGTGCTGTTGTTGGTGAGCGGCACGCTATTCAAGGCAGGTGTGCTCGACGGCGCCACGCAGACCCTCGCGTGGACCGTCGTGTTCTTCTTTGCATCGGCCGCCGCCAGCTCGGCCTATCTGACGGTGAGCGAGACCTTCCCGCTTGAGGTGCGCGCGCTGGCCATCGCGCTGTTCTATGCCGTGGGCACCGGGCTGGGCGGCGTGGCCGGGCCTGCGCTCTTCGGCTGGCTGATCGATACACACTCGCGCGGTGCCGTGTTCGGCGGCTATGCGTTCGGCGCGGTGCTCATGCTGCTTGCGGCCGCGGTACAGGCGTGCTGGGGGACGGCCGCTGAACGCAAACCGCTCGAACACGTGGCTGCGCCGCTGTCGGTGGACGACAGCCCCGCTTGATCTGCGCCAAACCTGCGCCACGCGCGTCGCCAACGGTCGCCTATATACTTTCGCGCAGCGCTTTCCCGTGCATTTCCCGCTTACTGGAGACACCCATGCCTGACGCGACTTACGACAACCAGAACATCTTCGCCAAGATCCTGCGCGGCGAGCTGCCCTGCATCAAGGTGTACGAAGACGACCACACCATCGCCTTCATGGACATCATGCCGCAGGCCGACGGCCACGTGCTGGTGCTGCCCAAGGAAGGCGCGGCAGAGCTGTTCGACCTGTCCGACGATGCCGCATCGGCTGCCATCCGCACCACGCGCAAATTGGCGCGCGCCGTGCGGGCTGCGTTCACCCCGCCGGGCATCGCAATCTTCCAGCTCAACGGCAGCGCCGCCGGGCAGACGGTGCCGCACGTGCACTTTCACGTGCTGCCGCGCTACAGCGATACCCCGCTGCAACCGCACGCCCGCGTGCAGGCCGACAGCGACAAGCTCAAGGCTCAGGCCGAGAAGATCATCGCCGCACTGCAAGCGGAATAAACGCCAGCGTCACGGCGCAGCAGACGGCACTGCCGCATCTGCCTGCGCCGTAATGTCGCCCGCCCGTTCTCCTGTCGATAAGCCAGCCCAGTCCAGATGCTGGTCGACTGCTTCGACCCAGTGGCAGCCGATCGCAACATCACCATCGACCTGCAGTGCGATGCGCAGCTGCGCCACACGGCCATCGGCGCGCACATCGACGTAGCCATCGGGCCGGTGCCGCAAGGGATCGCAATTCTCGTGTGCAACCCGGGGCTGGGCATTCCGAACACCGCCCTGCCGCCGCTGTTAGAGCGGTTCTACCGGGGTGGCCCCTCGCAGGCGCAATCCAGTGCGCAATCAAGCCAGTCGACCGGGCTGGGACTGGCCATCGTCAAAACCATCATGGACCTGCACGGCGGTAGCGTGCACGCCAGCAGCCCGCCGGGTGGGCGGACCGAGTTCCGGCTGGTCTTTCCGGCTTGACGCAATGCTTACGTACCGGTCCGCTGTGCGGACGGCGTACGCGTAGCATCCTGCCCGTCGTCGCGCAGAATCTGCCGATACGCGGCCATCACCACCAAACCGATGAAGCGCAGCAGGCGGCGCGGGGCGTTGATGTCTTCGGTCACGGCAAAGCGCGCTGGCGTGCCTTCAACCGGCTCACCGGACAGCCAGAAGCGCACGCCCGCCGGCACGTCGATCGACTGGCCGGGCTTGAGCCAGATGTCCTGGCGCTGATGCTCCTGCGTGACCCACAACAGCCCGGCTTGTGCGGCGATGGTTTGGGCCCGTGCCGACCGCCAGCTCACCGGCACGCCCGGCCGGTCCAGTTCGAATATTCTGATTTCGCGCATGATTGAGACTCCTGTGCCGGGGTTCGTGGTGGATGATTTTTATGGGGACTGCGGATCGGCACGGTTCCATCTTGCGCGGCAGCGCAACCGGTTGACATGAACAGTTGTGAACAGTTTGGCTGAACTGTTCAGCATCTTTCGCGAACAGTTCATCGGCATGACCGACAGAACTGCATTTGGATATGTCAAACCGTTCGTTTTCCGCCGGGCACCGGGTGGCTAGCATGATCCATCGCCATTCCTGCCGGAGCCGCCATGCCAGACGATCACAACGCCGCCATCGACACCACGTTCGGCACCTTGCGCGTACGCCGCGTGGCCGGACATATCGGCGGGGAGGTGCTCGACCTCAAGCTTGGTGCCGACTTGGCGGAAGACACGTTCGCGAGCCTGTATGCGGCGCTGCTCAAGTACAAGGTGTTGTTCTTTCGCGACCAGCAGCATCTGGACGATGACCGGCACCAGGCCTTCGGCAAACGCTTCGGCCGCATCGTCGCCCACCCGACCGTGCCGGCGCCCACCGGCACGCAACTGTTTGAACTCGACGCATCAAAGGGCGGCGGCCGTGCCGATTCGTGGCACACCGACGTGACCTTTCTCGATGCGTTTCCGAAGGTGTCGATCCTGCGCGCGGTGACGATTCCCGCTTACGGCGGCGACACGGTCTGGGCCAACACGGCCCGCGCCTACGAACAATTGCCGGATACGCTCAAGCAGCTTGCCGAGCAACTCTGGGCCGTGCACACCAACGACTACGACTACGGTGCCGAGCGCACGCAGATCGACGGCGCACGCCTGCGGCATCACCGCGAGGTGTTTACCGCGTCGGTGTATGAAGCGTCGCACCCCGTGGTGCATGTGCATCCGGAAACCAGCGAACGCGCCCTGCTGCTCGGGCATTTCGTCAAGCGCTTCACCGGCCTGCCGGGAAGCGAATCGACGCGGCTGTTCGAACTGCTGCAGAACCGCGTGACGCGCCTGGACAACACCGTGCGCTGGCAATGGCGCCAGCACGACGTCGCCATCTGGGACAACCGCGCCACGCAGCATTACGCCATCAACGATTACGGCAATCAGCCGCGCCTGGTACGCCGCGTGACCGTGCATGGCGACACGGCCATCTCGGTGGATGGCTGCCGCAGCACGCAACTGCGCCGCCCCGAAGCCACCAACGACGCGCACATCGACACGCTGGTGGCAGCCTCACACTAAGATCAGGCCCCGGCCGCCTGCTGCACCAACCGGTGGTAGAAGCGGATCAGCTCCCCCAGGTTGGCTTCGGTGATCCGCTCGTTGGTACCGTGAAAGCGCGGCAGGTCTTCCGGCTTGGCGCGCACCGGCGAGAACCGATACACATGGTCGGCAATCTCGATCATGTGGCGCGAATCCGTTGCACCGATCATCAGCCCCGGCGCCACGACCGTGCCCGGGAACAGCTCTCGCACCGTCTTGTTGATCAACTGATACGACGCCGATTGCGTGGGCGACACCGGCGAGGCTTCGCTCGAGCCGGGTAGGCGTGTCAGCTCGAACTTGCCTTTGGGCGCCGCCGCCTTGGCGGCGTCTTCCACGTGCGCGGTGACGGAGTCGATGGTGTCGCCGGGCAGCAGGCGGAAGTTGACTGTGGCCTCGGCGCGGCCGGGCAGCACGTTGTCCTTGTTGCCGGCCTGCACGATGGTCAACGCAGTCGTGGTGCGCAGCATGGCGTTGGAGCTGCCCGATGCCTCCAATTGCTTCTGGAGCAGCGGCCCGAACAGCCACAGGTTGGACAGTGCCACGCGGCTGAAACCCTGCATCTCGGGCGCCAGCGTCGCAAACATCTCCTGCGCAACGCCCCTAATGCCCGCGGGCAATTGATCGTCATCCAGCCGCTTGAGCGTGGCGCTCATCATGGCGATGGCGCTCTGCCCTTGCGGAGGCGGCATCGACGAATGCCCCGGCGTAGCGCCCACCTTGAGCTGCACGGAGAGGAAGCCCTTCTCTGCCACGCCGATCAGCGCCGCAGGTTTGGCGAGCCCAGGCAGCACGCCTTCGGTAATCAGCAGACCTTCGTCGATCACGAAGTCGAGCCGTTCGCCGCGCGATTTCAGCAGCGCGGCGATCTGCTTGGCACCGCGCTCGCCGCCCACTTCCTCGTCGGCACCAAAGGCCAGGTGGATGGTGCGGCGCGGCTTGAAGCCGCTGGCGGCCAGCAACTCGATGGCTTCCATCTGCGAGATCAGGTTGCCCTTGTCGTCCCACGCACCGCGCCCCCAGACCATGCCGTCTTTGACGACGCCGTCGAAGGGCGGCTGCGTCCAGTCGCCTTCGGTGCCGGGGGCGATCGGCACGACATCCTGGTGGGCCATCAGCATGATGGGCTTCAGCGACGGGTCAGCGCCCTTCCAGGTGTAGAGCAACGCAAAGTCGCCCACCTGCTCACGCTGCAGCACGGCGTGCGCCTTGGGGTAACGCGCCTCGAGCATGGCGTGCAGCTGGCGGAACTGGTCGGCGCTCAGTTGCGCATCGGCGGCGCTCGACACGGTGCGTGCGCGCACGGCTTCGGCCAGGTGCGCCGCAGCGGCCGGGCCATCCACCGTGACCGGCGTGACGGCCGGCACATCCAGCTGGCGCGAATTGTGCCGCCACGTATTGACGCCCACAACCGCTGCAAGGGCCACCAGGATGACGGCGATTGCCAACAGCAAACGCCCCATCACCCGCCCCGCCGTCGCTCGGCGACGTTTGAAAGATGCATGCATCGAAGAGTCCCCTCCTTGTGATTGAACTGCCACGGTCGACCGCAAGTATCGCTCTAACTCAGACCGAGTAACCATCTACGCAAATATTCGTGGGAATGGGCCCGGTTGCCATGCTGGAATCACTGCATGTTCCTTTTGCTGTAACCGTACCCATGAAACTGACTCAACGACTTGCCCTCGCACTCAGCGCCCTCACCATTGCCGCTGCCGCCCATGCGGCCCCACTGCGTATCGGCGTCACGCCTGGTGCGCTGGCCGATTCCGTGGAGGTGGCCGCCGCCGAAGCCCGCAAGCAGGGGCTGGACGTCAAGGTGGTGGAGTTGACCGACTGGACCACCCCCAACGTCGCACTCGCCTCGGGCGACCTGGATCTCAACTACTTCCAGCACCAGGCCTTTCTCGACAACGCGATCAAGGAACGCGGTTATGCCTTCAAAAGCGTCGGCATCGGCGTGCTGGGCAACATCGGCCTGTATTCCAGCAAGATCAAACGCCTGAGCGATCTGAAGGACGGCGCGCGCGTGGCCGTGGCCAATGACCCCGTCAACCAAGGCCGTGGCTTGTTGCTGCTGCAGAAGGCGGGGCTGATCAAACTGCGCGATGGCGTAGGTGCACGCGGCACGCTCAACGACGTGGTCGCCAATCCGAAGAAGCTGAAGTTTGTCGAAATCGAAGGCCCGCAGCTCGTACGCGCGCTGGATGACGTCGACCTTGCACAGGGCTACCCCGCGCACTTCGTCAACGCCGGCAAACCGGACGTGGCGAGCGCTGGCTTACTGTACTCGGGCATCGACGACGAGTACTTCGCCATCCGCTTCGTTGCCCGCAACGACAACGCCAACGACCCGCGCATCGCCCGCTTCATCAAGCTGTATCAGGACTCGCCAGCCGTGCGTCAGCAAGTGCGCACGTCTTACGCCAACGACGACAAGCTCTTCACTCTCCCTTGGGTGAAGCGGTGACCCGGTAGAACGCCAAGGCCATGACCACACTCGTCTCAAACCCCGCACACATCTGGACCGACGCGATCGCGCCGCATGCCAGGCACGCCGATGCCGCGGTCTCCACCCCCACGGCCGGCACCATCACGTTTCGCAACGTCGGCAAGACGTACCGCGCGGCCGCGGGCGATGTGCATGCACTGCAAGGCATCGACCTCGACATTCCGGCTGGGGGCATCTTCGGCATCATCGGGCGCAGCGGTGCGGGCAAATCCAGCCTGCTGCGCACCATCAACGGACTTGAACAACCCACCAGCGGGCAGGTGCTGGTGGACGGCGTCGATGTCGGCACGCTCGGCAGGGCCGCGCTGGTGGGGCTGCGCCGGCGCATCGGCATGATCTTCCAGCACTTCAACCTGCTTTCCGCCAAGACGGTCTGGGAAAACGTCGCGCTGCCGCTGAAGGTGGCAGGCGTGCCCCCGGCCGAGATCGCGGAGCGCGTGGATGCGCTGTTGGCGCTGGTCGGGCTGGAGGGCAAGCAGCACGTGTACCCCGGGCGCCTGTCCGGCGGGCAAAAGCAGCGCGTCGGGATTGCGCGCGCACTCGTGCATCGCCCCGAAATTCTGTTGTGCGATGAGGCCACCTCCGCGCTCGACCCCGAAACGACCGACGCCATCCTCGCCCTGCTGCGCGACATCAACCGCCGCCTGGGGCTAACCATCGTGCTCATCACGCATGAGATGGGCGTGATCCGCGATATCTGCGACAACGTGCTCGTGCTCGAAGCCGGTCGCATTGCCGAACAGGGCCCCGTGTGGCGCGTCTTTGGCGACCCGCAGCACGACGCCACAAAGGCTTTGCTCGAACCGCTGCGCGGCGGCCTGCCCGAAGACGTGGCCTTGCGGTTGCAGCCCACGCCGCCCGCGCGCGCTCCGTTCGAGCAACTGATCGAACTCAGCTACACCGGCACCGCCGCCGTGCCGGAACTCGCGCAGATTGCCCAGGCGCTGCACCAACCCACCCGCCTGCTACGCGCGGACCTTGACCGCATCCAGGGCCGCACGCAAGGGCGCCTGCTGGTCGCAGCAGCGGGCAGCACGCTGTCGGCTGACGCGCTCGCCGCGCTGCAGTTGTCGCAACACACCCGGAGCCTCGGCTATGTCGCCGCTCACGATTGACCGCATCTGGCAGGGCTTGCTCGACACGCTCACGATGGTGTCGGCCTCCGCGCTGATCGCCGTGCTGGCTGGTATTCCGCTGGCGCTCATCCTGGTGCTGACCGCGCCGGGCAATGCGCTGGAGTCGCCGCGCGTACACCGCGTGCTGGGTGCACTCATCAACGGCTTTCGGGCCACGCCATTCATCATCCTGCTGGTGGCGCTGCTGCCGTTCACGCGGCTGGTGGTGGGCGCGACGATCGGCGTGTGGGCGGCCGTGGTGCCGCTGTCGATCAGCGCCACACCGTTCTTCGCGCGCATTGCGGAGATCAGCCTGCGCGAGGTCGACCGCGGCCTGATGGAAGCCGCCCAGGCCATGGGTTGCGAGCGTCGCCACATCGTCTGGCACGTGCTGCTGCCCGAAGCGCTGCCCGGCATCATCGGCGGCTTTACGCTGACGGTGGTGTCGTTGATTGGCGCATCGGCCATGGCGGGTGCCGTTGGCGCAGGCGGGCTGGGCGACATCGCCATCCGTTACGGCTATCAACGCTTCGACACCACCGTCATGGCGGTGGTGATCGTGGTGCTGATCGGGCTGGTGAGCCTGGTGCAATGGGTGGGAGATTATTCGGTGCGCCGGCTGAAGGCGCGTTGAGGGGTCGTTGATTTTTTTTTGCTAGTGGTTCATTCGTGGTTTCACCCCCTGCCGGGGCTGACTCACTTTCTTTGTCTTGCCAAAGAAAGTGAGTCGCCCCCGGCAGGGGGAGAAAAAGAGATGCACCACCAACCCCAGCGCCGCCAAAGGCCAAAACAAAAAAAACGCCCCGCCGGCCCGTGGTGCATCGGACCGACAGGGCGCCTTTCTTCAACAGCCCAAAATGGCTTACCGCCGCGCCAGCGCCCCCACCACCCGCACGAGTTCATCCACCTCCTCGCACGTGTTGTAGAACGCCAGCGATGGCCGCACCGTCGCCTCCACCCCAAAGCGCCGCAGGATGGGCTGCGCGCAGTGATGGCCCGAGCGCACGGCAATGCCTTCACGGTTGAGCGCCGCGCCCACTTCTTCGGTGCGGTACCCAGCCAGCGTGAACGACAGCACGCTCGCCTTGTTGGCAGCCGTACCGATCAGCCGCAAACCGGGAATGCGCGACAGCCCATGCGTGGCATACACCAGCAGGTCGTGCTCGTAGCGCGCGATGTGCTCCAGGCCGATACGCTCGACGTAATCAAGCGCAGCGCCCAGCCCCACCGCATCGGCAATGTTGCCGGTGCCGGCCTCGAAGCGCGCGGGCGCGGGCTGGTACAGCGTCTTCTCGAACGTGACGTCGGCAATCATGTTGCCGCCGCCCTGCCACGGCGGCAGCGTGTCGAGCAGATCCTGCTTGCCGTAGACCACGCCAATGCCCGTCGGCCCGAACACCTTGTGGCCGGAGAACACGTAAAAGTCCGCATCCAGCGCCTGCACGTTCACACGCAAGTGCGAGACCGCCTGCGCGCCGTCCACCAGCACGCGCGCGCCGGCCGCATGCGCCAGTGCGATGATCTCCTGCACGGGCGTCACCGTCCCCAGCGCATTCGACACCTGCGTGACGGACACCAGCTTCGTCCGGGGGTTGAGCAGCTTGCGGTACTCATCCAGCAGAACCTGCCCGCTGTCGTCCACCGGAATCACGCGGATGCGCGCACCCACCTGCGCGGCGAGCTGCTGCCACGGCACGATGTTGGCGTGATGCTCCAGGTGCGAGACGATGATCTCGTCCCCCGCGCCGATGTGCTGACGGCCGAACGTCTGCGCGACGAGGTTGATCGCCTCGGTGGCGCCGCGCACGAAGATGATCTCGCTGGCCGACCGCGCACCGAGAAAGCGCGCCGCCTTGTTGCGGGCACCCTCATATGCGTCGGTTGCACGTGCGGCCAGTTCATGCGCCGCGCGGTGGATGTTGGAGTTCTCGTGCGCGTAGAAATACGCCAGCCGGTCGATCACGGCTTGCGGCTTGTGCGTGGTGGCTGCGTTGTCCAGCCAGATCAGCGGGCGGCCATTGACGCGCTCGGCCAGGATCGGAAAATCCCGCCGCACGGCATGCACGTCGAAGGCGCCAGCGCGATGCGGCTGGTGGCTCTGCTGGTCCCTCGTATTGCGCGGTGCCTCCAGCGTGGGGGCAGCAGAGCCTGAAGCTGGGGTGAGAAAGTAAAACTGCCCCGCCTGCGTCGCACCGCCCGGCTGTTGCAATGCTTCCGGCCCCGCGGGGGGCGTACCCGTCGCGCCGTCGATCAACCGTGCCAACGCATCGGTGCCGGGAAGATTGAACGGCTGCGCCGAAACGCGATCCTCTGGCACGCCCGCCTCCGATGCCGCCACCCCCGCATGCGGCGCAGCGGACTGATAGCCGCTCGCCTCACCCAGGAAGTAGTACGGCGAACTCGGTGCCGAGACGGAATGCGCCGGTACAGGTTGGCCATGACCGGATGCAGCCTGCGGCAACGCCGCCGCATACTGCGTCGGCACGCCCAGCACAGGCACCTGCGGAGCAATCGGTGCGGCATCCGCAACGGGCAACGCACTAAGTTGCGGCGACGTACCCGCCGGCGCCAAACCTGCCGGCACATCGCTCACCGGCGGCGCCAGGCTGCTCACGCCAGGCGCATTACTTGTAAGTGTCGGGGTAGTCATGGTACTTGCCGATCTCCACGTCTTCGAGCACCGCCAGCGCGTCTTCGGTCAGCACGGCCAGCGAGCAATACAGCGAAATCAGATACGACGCGATGGCGTTCCGGTTGATGCCCATGAAGCGCACCGACAGGCCCGGGCTCTGCTCGCCCGCCACACCCGGCTGATACAGGCCCACCACGCCCTGGCGCTTGTCGCCCACGCGCAGCAGCAGAATCTTCGTGCGGCCGTTTTCGTCAATGGGCACCTTGTCCGACGGAATCAGCGGCAGGCCGCGCCATGTCAGGAACTGGGAGCCGAACAGGCTCACGGTGGGCGGTGGCACGCCACGGCGCGTGCATTCGCGGCCAAACGCGGCAATCGCCAGCGGATGCGCAAGGAAGAACGCCGGCTCTTTCCAGACCTTGGTGATCAGCTCGTCAAGATCGTCAGGCGTGGGCGCGCCGGTGAGCGTGGAGATGCGCTGCGTTTCATCCACGTTGGCCAGCAGGCCGTAGTCGGGGTTGTTGATCAGCTCGCTTTCCTGACGCTCCTTGATGGTCTCGATGGTCAGGCGCAACTGCTGCTGGATCTGGTCGTGCGGGCTGCTGTACAGATCGGAGACACGCGTATGCACGTCCAGCACCGTCGTCACCGCGTTGAGGAAGTACTCGCGCGGATGTTCGTCGTAGTCGACAAAGGTCTGCGGCAGCTCTGCCTCGTCGCGCTGCGAGCAGGCAACACGCACATCGCGCGGATTCTTCACGCGGTTCAGGCGGAAGATGCCGGCCTCCACCGGCTGCCACTGCAGCAGGTGCACCAGCCAGCGCGGGCTGATGGTGGACAACTGCGGAACGGTCTTGGTCGCGTTCGCCAATTGGCGTGCGGCAC
>QJOB01000466.1:0-15564 GCA_004155035.1 Monosporascus sp. 5C6A | reverse complement strand
CCCCCCCCCCCCCCCCCCCCCCCCCCCCCCCCCCCCCCCCCCCCCCCCCCCAACGGGGGATATGAACAAGCCCCAGTAGAAGGTGGAAGAGAAGTGTGGCAGGCCGGCTGTTTTATGAATCCAGAAGATATGCAGATTGAATGGGATATTATTGGCTCTTGTGGTAGTGATAGCGTAGGAGGCCAACCATTCTAGAGACTAGACTCTTGGTGTTTAAATGCTACCAGATAGCAGAAGCATATACGGTGGTATTATGCCCCTCCTAGGACCGTCTGCGAAATGAGGAGGAATCGAAAGGGGAGGGGAATCACGGGACATTTCCTTTTGTGCCATGGTCTGAATTTCTTTCACTTCTGTATAACTATATTTACCTTTATTTTCATTGGATGTTGCGGAGTCAAACGGATAGTGAATGGACGGAGAGATAAGCTGCGATACGATAGGGCGACGGCCCCACCGAATAAGCTCATGACCCTGCACCTGCCCTGGGCTATTATCACGGGCTTGTCAGTTACCGAGCTGGCGGCGCCGGCATACATTTTTCGGGGACCTTATTAGCTTTCTATGCAAGCGGAGTTCCTTACACCGCCTTACAGTAATGGACAATAGATGTGACTGGCCCACGGATGGGACAGAGCGAATATGACAAGGCTTAACTGGGCTTGCGACCATTCCTTTATGTTATCTTCTTTCTAATTGATCGGCTGACGTCCGTGTTATGGATGTCGCATATCAAATTTCAGGACATTAAGATTTGAAGGGCAACACTGCGTAGGTTAGTCCGAGAGTCAAAGGGCAGGGTATGTTGGTTGTCGAGTATGCAGCACGTCAGTCTATCCAACGGAAAGGGGCTGCTTCGTTCCGATATATGACCTTTCATCCATCATTATGCTCCCTTGTTCCCGTGCACATGATCATTCTGTGTCTGCCAGGACAGCAGCCTAAGTAGAGGACTGCAGTACACAAGTAGAGAAGATCCCGGAATTCAGGTGTTGGGCGCTGCTAAAAGACAGGATAATGAGCATCTTCATTAAGGTCAGACTAGCTGTCTATCTAGGTGGAAGAGGGCCTATATATACACAACACTGACGGGAGCCCATGTCACTGTACTTGTAGCAAGACCTTGACCCTTACTTCAACAGCCGCCGGGATAGCACTTGCGTGTTCTCCCTTAGTCACTCGCTCATGCCTCCAGCTCAGAGGCCGGCCTTCGTTCTATAGCCTTGACAGTCCCCGGCGCCAACAAGGGCGCGTGGTGTGCTTCAGGATTTTGTCCCACGGTCGACCAGACTGAACGCGCTCATTCCGGAGTGATCCCCGCTGCTGCTTAGCGGACTCGGTAACCCCACCAGGACATGCAGCTGATTCTCGTAATAAGCGGGCTACATTTCGCTCCGATGTGGCACGTACGCATGGCCCTAGAATGACGCGAACCCCTGGGTTGGGTGTGTAGGGAGCATCCGGGGTATCTGCGGGAAGCTCCGGCTTGAACCTGCCAACGCCAACTACGGGCTTAGCGGCTGGAGTTGATTCTAGCGGCCGGTTCGGCGACCGATCGGCGGCGAGCTCCGAAGCCGGTCCGTGGTTCCCCCCTGTTCCTCCTCTTCTGGCATCGGCGCAAGAAAGCTAGGAGGATAACGGCCGCGACGAATAAAGCCCCACAGACCGATCCCACCGCAACACCAATGCTGGTACCTGTAGACGTATCCGAGCCATTCGGGCTAGCCGTTATCTGAGGAGGGAGACTGCAGGGTGATTTCGGAAGGCTGTGGTGAGGCGGTAATTGATGTGACTGCGGGAGCGCTAGACGGCCTGCTCGAGGCAGGGGTCGTGACAGTTTCGGTTTCTCCTGGTCTGTATCCCGCTATCCAGCTGATTGTGCCTCCGGCACTCGCGGGCAGACTTGCATACGGGCTGAGTTTCCCGCCATCCCTGAACAACACAGCCCTGCTAGCGCAATCACAAGGCGGCAACCTGTCCAGCTCCGTCGGACTGTCCAGCGCCTCGCAGCCCTCCCAATCCCTTATATCTTCCGGCTGGTCCTTCAACGCCGGGCACATGACCATTTAGACCCATTCTTGATCGTTGAAATCGGGGGATTTGAAGGGGTAGCCGGGCTCAGCAGATCGGGGATCCGTACAGCCCGCCACGTAGACATGGTCAGCTTGAAAACCCGATGAGTACAGAAGCCTCGAAAACGATAAGGGGGCCATTGGCGCAGCTTACTATCATCGTCATAGCACGCATTGCTCGACAGACACCACGAGCCAGGATAGCAATACGAGACATCTTAAACGGCCGCATTTGCGCAAGGGATGAAGTCGCTTCGCACCTTCTCTCAGAGGAATAGTAACATGTGCCATTAGATATATTGTTCGTCAAATAGTCTTCAGAAGTCGCCATCTTCGAGAACCTTTCTGGGGGGAACAGGAAGTATTCTAAACGAGCATGCGAATGTGCAGGTCATGGCTTGGTCCTATACGCCGGAAGCTTAATTAAGCATTCGATATAATTTAGCAACCCCGCAGATGTGTAACGTAGCATATACTATATATGCAAAAATGGAGAACTCCCCACCACATCAAGCTATGAAAGGGCCTGGGCCTTCGAATGCCTAGAGATCGTGGTGTCTCTTCAGCTTCAATCACGAAACTCTCGCCCAGGGCCAAAGAGAGGTTGAAGGTTTCGTAGATTCCCACTGAGTGATCTGTTTGAAGTTTACGGACTACATAGCTTGTATACACAGAGGTGTGGGTCGTCTGGTGACCCTTGTTCCAACCCCTATTCTGGCACATGACATGGTGTGTAATGTATCATGTACCATCGATCATCTGACATTTGCCATCCACTCTAGGGCACAGGTGAGTTTATGAAGACAGATTATGCAAGGTAAAATATATAGGTCCAAGCCTGGAAAATAAGGCTGAGCCAATACACAGAAGATGATTCCACGATAAAATTTCCACGATAGATACTATACCCAGTATCTTCGAACACGATGACTCTTCAAATGGTTTTTCACGGTTTGAAGACAGATTATGCTAGCTAATAGTCCGTGTTCCCCCGGCGGGAAAGTCTTAGAAGAAGCGACTGTCTCTAAAAGCACTGGCTCAAACTTTGATGCAAAGTGGAATTTACAGTCTCTCTATTCTGACAGTTCACTGGCAACTATGGTGAGCCCCCAAAATTATTCATTACTAAGTGTATTCATTAGGTGGCGTCGGAGGTTAAATAGTATCGACAATTAGTTTCATATTTCCCTCCCAGACAGTTCTTTATCTATCCTTCCTCTATATGCTTGTTCTGGCAGCATCACAACTATCTTCCCGAGGCCTGGATACTAACGTCATTGGCACTCGCCTTAGGTGGACGTGAGTAAAACCTCATATTGACCTGATGAGGTAGCCAATACTCTCCAAAGTTCCACCTAAGACTTTATTTTGAAGGTTTTAGCTCTCCTTTGAAGAATCAAGTGGAGCTGTCAGTCCTTCAACTCCGTTTGGCCAGTACCATCGGTTCTCTATATCCTTGTCCTGGCTGCATCGCAACTGTCTTTAGTGACGCCTCAAAGCTATATCGACAACGAAAGTGATACATGAACATACCTCAATTACTAGAAACGTAACCCTCATTTTCCCTTCCACAACTTTTTTTGGCAGAAGTATACCTATGGTGAGTCATAGTCGACAGTTTAGAGTATATCGAGGAGACAAAATTACATTGACAACTCAAGCTTACAACAACAACTTAAGGCTATATCGATGGCATAATTGAAACTTTAGACCTTCCTTACCGCGAAGAACTTGACTGTTTTTTTTCCCTTTTACCACTCTTCTAGATAGGAGTATACCTGGCAGTGAGTCATAGTTGACGGCTTAGAATAATTATATCGATGATATAAGTCTCATTTCAACCTGCCCCATGACCACAGTACACTTCCACGGAAGGTTATGTATTAACGTCATTGACGCTTTCTATTCGGTTCGTGGGGCTTTCGGCTCAAACGGATAGCTGGTTGTTTCTGAACTGCATCGGCATATGGGTCACAGCTGGGGCATCTAGTACGTAAGAGATCAAGGTTCCACGCAAGTATATGCTGATGTCGATGTAAATCAAAGCTAACCTGGTCCATAGCCCCGTCCTAGACCTATTCTAAGAGTCTCTCCTGCCGTTTCTGGGCGTCCAGGGGAGCCATGAACTCTTTTTCCTACCCTTCCAACTCGGAGAACTGCTGAATTTCTTTCATTACATGATGTTAGACACATCTATCATCAGATGGCACCTTGGTCTCTAAGTTCACATCTCATGCGTCGGATTCTGGCTCCGTGGCGGTGGAACATCCAAGCTGAGGTATGAGCGACATCTAGAAACTTTAAGGAGGCTAGCACTACACCTTTTCTATTCTGGAGACTCGATGCAGTCAGATGTACATATCAGTTAGTCTACCCCCAGGAGGGAATATGTTCACCTCTGAGACACTCCAAAAGATACAGACGATGTCGGCGTGATCCGTCCTTGTTGGACATACTCCGTTCTCTTGACCATGGCCACAAACTCGTCGAAAGAGCTCAGGTCTCTTTGGCCGTGTTGGTAATTCGGCGAGAATGTTCACAACTTGCTAAAACTCGCCACAGTCTCCGCAACTTGTCAAAGGTTTCCTCAACCCGTCGAAAATGATGACGATGTCAGATATCACCTCGCTTACGACAGGCAGCATTTCCTATCAACTCCACTTGTCATACGGCTTCTACGCTTCTACGGTTCTTGCATCCCATCAGAGAGAGAGAGAGAGGGAGAGCAGAACCCATTTAGGAGACTTACTATTAACCGCCTGATCATAGTTTCGGTCATCGATTGGACTGGTAAGCTATCCCCATTGTTTTTATTCTATGAACATGTTGTCGGAATATGTTTTGGTGCAGCTGTAAATACATATATGTCTGCATATCTTTTATATCTAATCCAGCCCTGCCTTCCTCGGGGATTGTCCTTATTCTACCCGTTTCTCCATAGACCTGGCCTAACACCCGCCTATAACGCCCGTCCATAAAGCTGTTTCGTAGAACCTGCTTATAAAACTAGTTATACCCATTCTCGTATAGCACCCCCCTTGCGCCTACCTGTTACACCCGTTTATGACATCCGCTTATAGCGCCCACCCATTGTCCCTTTATGACATTCGTCTATAGGACCTGCCTATGACAAGGCTATGGTACTCGCTTATAGCACGCGCCTACAACACCCGTTTTGAACATATCGCATACCAATAGCGCCTGCTCATAGCACCTCTTTAAAACGCTTGAAACCCGTTATAACACTCAGCTGTTAGTACCAGCCCATCCATTTATAGCACTCACCTATAATGTTTGCTAAATGTAATGCATTCTCATAATGGTTTGCTCCAATTTTGCTCGTGTTAGCTACGCTTTATGGCATTTCTAGCCCTTGTTTACCTTCTACAGTTCCCGCCTATATCCTTGCATCTAACACTCGCCCCTATTTCTTAACTTTAGCCCTTGTCCATTGGCTTCACTCTAGAACAAGCTCTGTCTCGGAGAATCCCTTATTCTCTCTGTCTCGCATGCGTCATGTCTGGCAATCGCCCCTATTCCCTTTTGCTAAGACTTACACTGTCCAAGCCTTTTCCTATAATCTCCCCATCTAGCATTAACCCTATTTTGTATATACCTCCACACCATCTTTTTCTGCCTAGCATTAGCCTCTCGTCGTCTTGATCTAGCACTCTTAATCCTGCAGCTAGGTTTCTCGTCTAGCATCCGCTCCTCCTTTTCTATCTATCACTAGCCCGTCCTCACTTTTCTGTCCGGCACTCTGTCTTATTACTATTTATGCACTCGCCCCTTTTGCTACCGGCCCTGCGCCCACCCATTTATTCCAGGTCTGCACACGCCCCATTCACTGCCGGGTTGCACCCGCCCCCTATTACTTCGGGCCTTGGACTCGCCTTAGTTCTTGTTTTAGTATTTCCCTGACAACCCCGGTTACCACTTGTCCCTAACATTCAACCCATACCTCCACTCTTAGTCCAAGCCTCTTTATCTGCCCTGTTCTCTGTTAGTCTCCCCGTCTACTATTATTCTGGTTAATGTTCTCCTCTATACTCCTATGCAGCATTACCATTCTCCCTTGCCCTTCACCTATCGCTTTTAACAACCCTCTTATTCTTCTTATAGGCTGCCCCGTCTACGCCCTTCGTCTATGGCCCTCGCCTATGCCCCTCGTCTACATCCCCCTTTTATCCGGCCCATCTCTCTGGTCCCCGCCCGTTGTCTACCTCACTTGCGGCCGTCATTTCCACCTCAGTATCGTCGCGTGACTCTGCTCACGTTTTCTTGTTCAACATTTCATCTTCTCCCTTCATTCTATGTTCAGCCCCAAACCCTAACTAGTCGCAAAAAGTCTGCAGTAGTGACATTCTTGATCCACGATTCTCCTTTTATTCAGCTGATCTCATAGTTCGTGTCTCCTACGTCCGCCTACGAGTCGTTGTACCTATTCCTCAGAACTCTATTTGTCGTGCCCCTTAACTCAGGGCGACCCCTGCCCTCCATATTCCCAAGTGATATCGTACACCTCCCCTCCTGTCTACGTAACAGCCGACGACCCCTATTTTCGCATAGTCCCGTACCCCTCGCTCCCTATCCGCATAATGTGCTGCCCTCGCCTCCTATTCGCATAGTGTGGTGCCCCTCGCCCCCTATCCACATAGTGCCCTACCCCTCGCCCCCTACTCGCATGATGACCCACGCGCCCCCTATACTCGCATAACATCCAGTTTGTTTGAGCAATACCCTTCACCTTGTCCAGCTAGGGCTTTCTTTCATGTTTCATACTTCCATCCCACAAAATAATTTCTTCATCTCTTTTGTTAGCCAAATCCTCCTCCACTGTCTCTCCGGATTCTTTCCCATCTTCTCTCCGGAGCACACTGCAGATTCAATTCCGCGCCTCTACTCCCTCCACCCTTCTCATCAGCTAACCCGTTCTCGTCTCTCGTACAGATCATATTCCACAATCAGGTCGTCTTGAGGACCCGATAAGAAGCAGATCCATCATCTCCTCGGCGATAGAGTCATCAACATGGCCACCGAACAGTGAGTATTCAGGCGCAAATGATATATCATTCGGGTAACATTCTGACGGAAATGATAGGCCTGCGGAGGTCGACCTCGTCGAGCAACTCACCCGGTCCCTCCCCCGCGCCGCGAAGTTTGTACCGAAGCGGGAGAGAGACGCAGCGCCCGCTCCGGTGTTCCACCTGTTCTGCGGATTGCCGCCGGAAATCAAGCAGAGTAAGCGATCCCTCAGCCCCCTACAACATGCGATAATATGATGTTTCCACTGTTTTTCTTGCGGCATAACGGTGGAATGCTAATCATTCTTATTCCGTTTTCCGGGTTTTCTGCTGACTCCGGTTTGTGCTTAGTGATCTGGGATGAGCACGAGGCCAACTTCAAGAAGATCCGTCACTACTTCGGCCTGCACCGCCGCGTCCACACCTACGGCGCCCTCGACACGAAGACCGGAAAGTTCTTCAGAAACCTGTCCGTCAAGGACAAGGAGCGTGCGAAGGATCCCAGAGCCCTGAACATCGCCGGCGACCAGATCTTCGAGCCCCGTAGCTACATTCGGCTGAGCGGCGAGACCCATACACCGGACTTGAAGAAGGGAGGGCTCGTGAACATCTGGGACGGCACTAAGCTCCCCTCATTTGGCATCCGATCGCGAACATGGTTCTGGGCAGACTTCAACAAGGACGTGTTCTTCTTCGCCAGCGACAGCCTGCAGTTGGCTGGAGCATTCGGATGTCTCGCTTCCACGTTGAACGCGAGCATCCTGACCGCCCCTAATCGCTCGTGGGCATACAGCATCCAGAAGCTCGCGCTGAGAAAGGCAGCTCCGTGGCCCCGGGTCCCCGGTGGTCACCACCACCACCACCTCACTGCGTACGAGAGAGAATGCCTGGCCCGATTCACGTCCCTCCGCGTCCTGTACCTCGTCGTCTCATCTGACCCCAACTGCAAGCATGGTCGGCCCTCTTTCTGGGATGGTGCCGACCTTGACGATGACGGTTTCATGGCTTACGAACACTTCGTTGATAAACACCCAGAGCAGACTACGAACATTTTCGGAAGCTTTGACTGCGCCTGCGATCTCGGCGCTGGCGGAGACACCCTCAAGGCAGAGGCAGAGAACCTCTTCCAGAACTTGCAACCTGCTCGAGCTGTGACGGTCAAGCTTGTGGTCGACCCCTTCGGAGGTTAAGGTGTGTTTGAAAGAGACCCCTAGGATATCTCGTTACAGAATCACATTCGAGATGCGCCTCAAAAGTAAATGCGGCCAGAGTTGTATCTCATGGGAAGACACTGTCGACTTGCACTCGCCGGTTTGCTTCGCGGTTTCTATGAATGTACACGAAAGACCATTGTTGCACCTTCGCAATGGAACAAGCTCGCTGGTCCACATTTAGCTACATTATTGCCGCCAACTTTCAGACTCCCGGTCAACGCTCCGAGCAATACGACGGAAGTCGATTCAGAGGTTAGGTCCCGATTTGTTGCTGGAGGCGTACTACTGGCAACCATACATGAAATGATGAAGGGAAAGGGAAAGGAAATAGAGTTATTATCAACTGCTCGCTATTACAAACGCCATCAATTCAAGCTGATCGTAATACATGTCAGGGATAGAACGTGGCGTGATGAATTATGAATGACAAGTGAGGCTAGAACGATCCCTATATCCACGAGGGCGCCCGCAGTGAAGTGGAAATATCACTTGTACTCGCCTACAGTATGAATCCTCAGCGCATCAGCCTCAAGTACGGATCTTCATAAAGCCCACCTTGGAAGTGTAACTGTACGTTGCGCCCGCCTCAAGTATGGATCCTCATTGTTACCGCCTTGGATGTAAGAATACATGTTGTACTCGAATCAACGATAGACGACTCCCCCAGTTGCCGAAGTGTCACTTCGTAAGAAAGCAATTCATTGCTTCTGGCATATCACCATGCTCCATCCATCCCGTAAGGCTATATCTACCAAGGTTAAAGAGAGATACCTTCGCGCCATGGGGACGTTGCCTCTACTTGCTGGTGTGTTCAGAAACTGGCCGAAAGGGAAGTCGGACGAGAGAAGCAGGCATTGCATCTTAACGCTTTTCTACATGAAGGCCGCCAATTACGCCCTTATCAGCGTTACATCCTCGGTTTCTGAATAGTAATATTCTTGATCCCCAGGACAGCTAAGTTCTTGGTCCTCATACCCCTAACACACCCCCTGATCCCCGATCCCCACATCTCCCAGAACCGCGATAGCCGTATGGCTATTTGCTTACGTATGTCATCTTCCACGGACCAATACTATGTCCTCACCTCCCCTTACCATGCCTCGCCCTGGTATAACGAGGGACCCAGTTTTCAAACCGAGATTTACCATGCCATCCGAGGATCCAATCTCTCACTACAGGACGCATCCAGCAGCCTCGCACCCGCCTCAGCCGCAGAATTGCTCTCGCCTTTAGCTCGAGTTAAAATCCTCTCGCACACTCGCCTGCCATCAAGGCCGATGCCTACCTGCGAGCCTCACCATGCGAGGGCGAGCGCCTTGCCGGTGAGACAGATGAGAGTGGGCAGGGAAATCTCAGCAGTGTTCGATAGGAGGCCACGCGGCTATCGGCGTCGACTAAGGGCGCTCCATGAGAGGAGCCGTCAGGCATCTGATCGTCATCCTGGCAAAGGATGAATTGCGAAGGGGGCGTGTAATGAGGCTGCCTATCTGGGAGCCTATGGTCATCCAGCTCTTTCGGCCGGATAGTAGAAATCAAGGAAGGATATTGAGGTCTCTTTCGCCCAAACCAAAGATCGCTGAGAAGTTCACGAGATCCCCTACACCAAGGGAGCTTGTTGGTATCTTTGTTTAGCTGCAAGGCACGCATTAACCTCTTCGTTAGATCATACGGCATTGGATAAAGGCGATAGCGGGGGGAGAAAAGGTGATGGCCTGCTGGACAAGACCACCGAAGAGACCTCTGAAGGAATGATCAGACTCAGAGACACTCGCCTTCTTGGAATATGTATATTTAAGTATTTGCTGTACCCCATGTATTTGGATCTGAATTACCTCAACAAGATCAATCCGCATTAGCCAACCAATCTCATAAGCAACCCAATTCCCATACTCATCTACACCTCTTCAGAATGTTCGCCTCCCTCTCCCGACTCATCGCCTGGGCCATAGAGTCACTCACTCACGTGGAATTCCATCACAGATACCTGGGACCGTTCGCCCTGTTCGTCATCCTTGCCACTTGGCTTGTTCAGCTCATCCTATCCTGCATCAATTTGTTCAACGTCCTCACTATCAAGAAGGACAGGGAAAGCCAGCGGTCGGAGGTCGCGGCCGTCCACGAGCGGCTCTCCGACCTCGCCCTCGTGAGCGGCGTGGAGACCGCAACACAAGAAGCGAAGGTCGCCGCCATCCAGGAGCACCTCTCCGCCCTCTTCGCCCTGGGCGAGGAGGACCGCGACTCACACCGCGCGGCAATCGCGAGCATCCAGGAGCTCATCTCCGAATTATTCTCCGCCAGCAAGAAGGACGGAGAAACGCAGCAGCAGGCGGAGGTGAACGGGCTCCAGGGCCGTTTTCTGAATGAAAATTTCTGCTTCGGGGACAGGCTCTGTTCGGATGAGCCGGGGATCGCAGACCTCCGGGAATGGTCCCACTCGGGGCAGTCCCTTGTCTGCCACAGGCTGGAAGTCATCAAGAACAAATGTGCGCCCGAGAATGTGGCGAGGAGATTGTGGAGCGAGGGTAAACTGAAATCCTCAGCAAGGTTCCATGGTGGAGCGACGGCGTTGCAGGTGTCAGCCCTCGAGAAGTCGTTGGGCGTGGCATTGCCGGATGACTATAAGACATTCCTCTGCATGAGCAACGGTCTCGATACCTTAGACATCGAACACGAATGGAGCAGAACATTGTACGGCATTGGGTCCGTCGCGCTCCTCAAGACACCTGAGGTCTTCGATGGCGCTGAGGCTCCTATCAACGACTTGATCTGCCTCTGTCACATGTGCCGTCACGAGTTATGCAGCTACGGAGTCAGATGCAAGCAAGACGGTTACAAGCCATTCTTGCAGATAATGAACAAGAGCCCCACCGACTGGCCGAAATACAGCAAACTCGTTCTCGTGGGCTCGGAGAGCCCGTGGGAGAGGAAGCCAGGATTCCGCGTGAACGTCTACCTCGTGCCGCCCGAAGACACCAAGAGAGCAGCAGACCTATTTTTGCAGGTGCTGAATTCTCGATCCGTGGATTACATGACCAAGGTGGATATCCGGCAGGCTTTTCTGCATAACGGTTCCCCGTGCAAGTTATTGGACCTCAATTGGCTGAGCCAGGCACAGACTTGGCCCGTTTTAGTCGACGACATCCAGCACATGCCTAGAAGAACCCGCTTTTACCCCAGCATCGCGGGGTATCTCGAGTCAATGGTCGAGTTAGGATCGGGATAGGTGGGACGGAGGAGACTGGCAGAATTGTTGCCGAAGTCCACTTGGAAAGAATCGCAAACTCTGCGGCTGTTTGTGTCGCTTAGGGCTGACGGAACTCGGCTCTGTCTGGGAAGGACTTTGGAAGAGAATGATTTCGAGAGTGTGAGGATATTCACAGCAAGATCGCTTCGATAGAACATGCAATCCTTACTCCGACCTACATAATTAAGTGTGTAGCAGGCAAAAGGGTAATGCTGTTGTTGTCGATTTTGATATCGTATGACCGAGAAGTCTGGGCCCCAAGTCCCCTCCCTCTTGGTAGGTACTTAGCGCTCCTCTGCAGCAGGCGAAGCTTAGGTTGTACCTGTTGAGCTCTAGTGGGGTTAAAGTAACAACATGACCTCTACACTGTTGATGACCGCATTTACGAAGTACCTAATCGTCCCTCCACGTAAACCTTCCCCCAAATTACAATTGACAGCAAAAACCCGTCTATTCCTCAAGATGGCTCCGGGTCAGAAGATGTACCCGAGGGCGACGGTCAAGAAGATAGTCAAGGCGCATTCCAAATGCAATGTCAGCAAGAACGTGGATGTCATGGTAAGGCTGAGGCCCCCCACTCAAGACGGTCAATCGCGTCGAACGCGTCTAATGAGGTTATATATCACAGATGTTCCTGGACTATGTCCTGTTCATGCAAACGTAAGGGTCACTCCCTGTTTAGTCCCGAAAGCCATAGTGGACCTCTCTGATAATGGGTTATAGATTGATGAAGGAAGCCGCCATTGACTCCAAGCAAGCTGGCGAAAGAGGCATCAGTGCCAAGAGTGTCAAAAAGGTCACACCGGTAAGTTTCATGCCGTCGCCCTCAACTCCTTTCCAGTGACTGACACCGCGAAATCCAGGATACCCTCAGCAAGTTCAAGGGATGAAGGCGGTCGAGGGGCAAGGTAGAACAAGATCGCCCAAACATCTCACAACTCATGCTTGACTTCCTAGCTGTTCACAGGCTACCACATAGAGGGTATTGATATGCCCACTCAGCTACCTGAGACGGCCACCTGGAGAGTTTTGGAGATACCAGATGTATTGATCAGTTGGCGACAGGGAATCCGTAGGCCAAGAGGACTCTTGGCCGTTCCAGTAGAGTCGAGTCGACTGGACAAATCCAACTAAGTGTAGGATGCAGTGCCGCGATAGACGCGGATGAAGAGCTACTATAACTCAAATGCACCCAGTATCGGTGGATGCGAAAGCGTGCTCCCAATAGTCTCAGCCATGAGGTGTTCCAGTTCCCAACTCCCGGGCGCCAAGGTGTTCTTCGTGGTTCTTCTAGTTTCTCCCCATGGTGGACCTTACTCTGGACTCCATACTGCAGTAAGCCTGCAAACCATGTCCATGCAATAGGTGGAAACCAAAGTGAATTTTCATAAATGAATTTTGAGACAAGGATTTTGAAAGCAGAGGTGTATACTTCTCTGCGCACTAAATCATCGCAATCACCTTGTCATCTTGCTGCCCACAAAAGGAGGAACGGGGTTAGCCGACATATATGTATGTGCGTATCTGAGCTCATCGTAGGGCACAGGCTGGGCTGGAAGAACTCCAAAAAATTATCCCTTCTCGTCTAGGCCCTAAGTAACTTGAAGGACAAAAGAGGCAGCACCCCTAAACAGGAAAAGATTAGTAGGTACTTTGGGAATGTCTCTAAGGGTGGTCTGAATGTATAATAAAATGTGGGACTCTACGTAACTATCTTGTTACTTAGCAACACCACCGATTTTCTTTTGCGCACACATCTTAACACACATCGTAGCACAGCCCATCACCTCCAACCCGTTGAGCCCTACTGTCGCCTCTTACGACCTAGGTTAATACTGTCCTAAAAAATTCAAATTGCATGTTTTGTTTCGGATCTCTGATTCTGTCGAGACCACCCCCAGCGTACGAAGGAGAACTGGTTTTCAAGCTTCCTCTTCGAGCCTGAATTTTGCCTACCCACCATCCAACTATCCATCATCCTCCCCTGAGCACGCGATCGCCTTGTACACATCATCCCTTGTCGCTCTATCCAACGCCCACCTGGCTCCGACCCGATAAAAAAAATGCCTTCAACTGCTGTACAGAGTCCCCCAGTTCAGACCGAGTCCAAGTCGGCAAAGAAGAAGAAGGCCAAGGCTGAGGCCCGGACCGAGTCGCCCGCTCCTTCGGCTGCCGAAAAGCCCGATTCTGTTACTGGTGCGAACGGTCAAGATGAGAGCGGCGAGACTGCCTACATTCGGGAGCTGCAAAAGTATGCCTGCACCAGTTTTCTTCTTGCCACGCCCACTACCCCGCATATTACTTGTCTGCGAACTAACATGACCCGTAGGAACGTCCGCAATCTGAACAAGAAGATTGTAAGGTTGTTCGTAATGACAGATGGTATGGGGATCGGACCTGACCCGTTCAATTCTAGGCCAATGCTTCTCGAACCGACTCCATTGTTGCCGAGCACAAGGACAAGAGCCTTGACGAGCTCGTCCAGTTAAAGCTTCTCAATCCCGACCAGAGAGCCCAGCGTCTAAAGAAGCCCCAGCTCGAAGCCCAGCTCGCCCAGATCGAGGAGCAGCTAGCCCAATTCAAGAAGGTTGACGAGGAGTATCGAGCGCGCCTTGCCGCCGAAAAGGCCGGCCTGGAGAAGTCTCTGACGGAGAAGTTCGAGCATGAGAAGGCCGAAGCGGTTAATGAAATCAAGGAGAAGGCCGAAGCCGATTCTAAGAAGGCTCTGCATGAAAGCCTGCTGACTCTCTCCCAATTCCTGCGCTTAGCTGCCGCTAGGAGATCGGAGGAAGCCGACGCTGGTCTTGACGAGAATATGGCTCTGGAGGGAGTTTTGCTTCACGTCTACTCGGGCGACGAGCACGCTGTCTCGACTATGCTGAAGCTTATCGAGGGCTCTGATGAGAAGACTCTCAGTGTCAGCGGTGAGGAGCTTCAGACAACTTGTAAGCTTCCTAGTCCCTCTTTTTTACTTCCTACTGTAAGAGCAAGGATTAACGCCTTTTACAGTTGCCCAGGTCAAAGCTGCGGCTGCGGCACATGTCAACGCAGTTTTAAGCACCGATGCTGCTCCCGAAGCCGCTCCCGAGGCTGCCGAAGCCGCGGACACGACAGAAGCGCCTGTCGAGTCCTCCGAGGCCGTCGCCACCGACCCCACAGTCACTCACGCTGGCCTCACCGAGATCGACAGTACTAGCGCCACTGCTCCGT
The DNA here is from genome assembly GCA_004155035.1 of Monosporascus sp. 5C6A. NCBI lineage: Eukaryota > Fungi > Ascomycota > Sordariomycetes > Xylariales > Monosporascus > Monosporascus sp. 5C6A. The sequence goes on along the minus strand of QJOB01000466.1, from coordinate 800 downwards.
TGACTAACGGTCACACCGAATCCACTCCGGAAACCCCGGCTAACGCCGATGTTGCTGATGACGCCGCCAACGCCGCTGCGGAGAGCCAATGGGGCGCCAACAACGATCTCAGTGCCTCTCAGGAGGAATGGGTGAAGATCCCCCGTGATCCTACCGAGACTGAGACCGGCTTGACGGCTACTCCAGCCGAAACAGGCAATGTTCAGTCATGGGCGGATGACCACCCCGAGCATCCCCCTCAGGTCAGCAAATCTCAGAATAGTTCCATGTATCAATTCGTGGATAAATCACTAACTAGTAGCAGGCGGTCGCCGCTACCGCTACCGATGGTAACGATGGATTCCACCAAGTCCAGCGCAACCGACCGCGCGGCCACGAGCGAGAGGGTAGCCACGGTGGCTGGAGAGGCCGCGGCCGGGGAGGCTACCGTGGTCGCGGCGGATACAGCGGTGAGGGACGCGGACGCGGTCGAGGCCGAGGCGGACAGGGCCGTGGCGGACGACGAAACGAAGAACCGTAGACGAGCCCGTTCCTTCCATACCGCCTCGGAGTCACTCGCTCCCCCAGGCGCCCAGTCTATCAGCAAGCGACTTACTTGTTAAACGGATTCAATCGTCGTCCACTTGACTGAACAGCAGGAGAAGAAAGCCCGGGACACAACTTCGGGCAGCGTGTGTGTATTATAGTATCGCCGCAGGATTCTTCTGCTCGAAATCGGGAGGACGGACGGCATGGTAAAAGGGTTGACGAATGGTCTGATTATACCGCAAATGCTTTCTTTTTGATTTCCGGTTTGATTT
>QJOB01000465.1:0-2500 GCA_004155035.1 Monosporascus sp. 5C6A | reverse complement strand
CGATCGTCTGCCGGGTAGGCCCGCCTAATTTAGCGGTTACTACGCCGTAGCTACAGTGGGTGGGGCCTGTATTATAGCGCTTGATGCGCTGTAGTTACGGCGGGTTGTAGCGAGTAATTTGGGAAAAGCTACCCGGTAGAAGTTAAACATTCAAATTTTACCGGGTAGGTTTTACCAAGTTTAGCGGTCGATGCGCTGTAGCTACAGTGGGTGACCGCCTGTACTATAGCGCCTGATGGGCTGTAGTTACAGCGAGTTATAGCGGGGGGAAAACGTTACCCGGTAGTTACCGGGTAGGTCTACCAAGTTTAGCGATAGGTGCGCTGTAGCTACAGTGGATGACCGCCTGTATTATAGCGGTTGATGCGCTGTAGTTCCAGCAGGTTATAGCGGGTAATTTGAGAAAGCTACCCGGTACCTACCGGGTAAACTGGCCAAGTTTAGCGATCGATGCGCTGCAGTTACAGTGGGTAACCGCCTGTATTATAGTGGCCAGTACACTGTAGTTACAGCCGGTGGACAAAGGTACCCTGTAATTACCGGGTAGGCTCACCGAGTTTAGCGGTCGATGCGTTATAGCTATAGTGGGTGACCGCCTGTACTATAGTGGACATTACGCTGTAACTATAGCGTATTATAGTAGACAAGACGAGGAGGCTACCCGGTAAAAAGCAAAGTTCGATCGTCTGCCGGGTAGGCCCGCCTAGTTTAGCGGTTACTACGCTATAGTTACAGTGGGTGACCGCCTGTATTATAGCGGTTGATGCGCTATAGTTATAGCGGGTTATAGCGTGTAGAAAAAGTTACCCGGTAGTTATAGGGTAGATTCACCGAGTTTAGCGGTCGATGCGCTGCAGCTACAGGGAGTGACCGCCTGTATTATAGTGGACATTACGCTGTAGTTACAGCGGGTTATAGCGAGTGATTTTGGAAGAGCTACCTGGTAGAACTTAGATGTTTAAAGTTTACCGGGTAGGTTTTACCAAGTTTAGCGGTAGGTGCGCTGTAGCTACAGTGGATGACCGCCTGTATTATAGTGGACAGCACGCTGTAGTTACAGCGAGTTATAGCGGGTAATTCTGGAAAAGCTACCTGGTAGAACTTAGACATTCAAAGTCTACCGGGTAGGCTTATCGAGTTTAGCGGTTGACGCGCTGTAGTTACAGTGGATGACCGCCTGTACTATAGCGGTTGATGCGCTGTGGCTATAGCGGGTTATAGCGGTTGGTACCGGGTAGGTAAATTGCGCCCGTCATTTCTCGGCTGGGTTTTCATATTACGGTATCGGGGTTAACTTATCGTTATCCCCGGTTTCATTTTTATAAAAAAGACGCATATTGAGGAGAAAATAATCCGTGAGCTGATTTTTAAAATCTCCCATACAAATAAATTTATCGGAAAAATGTTTTGCGCATCAGAAGCCGTTAAACCGTGTGGCGGACCCAAATGGGGTCGGTGGGTACATGAATGGGGCACCTGTCGCCCCGGCCGCCGGTAAAAGGGCTTCTTAGGTGCTCATCGCGCCTTATAGGGGTCTTTTTACAGGCGTGTCGGTGGGGCTATATAGCCCTCTCGCCGGCCTTGGAAGGGGCCCTCGACTCGTTTCCGGGTAGGCTCGCCCAAAATCAGCGAAATCGCCGGGTTGGCCTATCATCTTTAAGGGGGCAGGTGTTTTTTTAAGATATATATAAAGAACGGGGAGATTTATCGCAATCCGACGTTAGATATACGGCTCGGCCAGCCTACCCGGTAGTTACCGGGTAGACTCGCGAAATTTAGTCTGCACTTACCCTATATTTGCCAGGTAATATATTTATATATTAGCGACAAGCGTTATCATATTCGTAGCTAGGTATAGGGTAGGTATAGGGTAAGCCAGGCCGGAGATTAAGTTTGCAAAGCGGTCTTTTTTTATGTTATAATCTTACTCTGTTATGTTTTATACTTATATTAAATTATTTTATAAGTTTTTAAAAAAATCATATGTTTATATCTGGTCGTAGTTCGTGATCTGGTTAATAAATCTTTGTTGCATAATATTTGAGCTTCTGTGCATATATATATAACTATGCGCTGAGTTTCCAAATATATCAAGGTTTAAATATTGAACTTCGGTTTGGTTGCTATATTGAAGAGATCTACCCTATATCTCTTTATCGGATAAACATCGCCCTCTCTAAAGATATGCTTTATATTTCCGCTATACGTTTGTAATCGTTCACCTTATTATTCGTCAACTTCAAGTTGGCTTATATATAAGCAATATAATAAACGCATTATAAGAAAAGAAAAGAAGCTAGCTTAATTTATAATACTTTATAACATTTTATAATCTTATAATATATAGAGAAAAAAGAAGTCAACGATCAAATATTCAAAATCTTTCATGCAAGGTAAACTATTAGGTCCAAGCCTGGAAAATAAGGCTGAGCCAATACATAGAAATCATTCCACGATAACTTTCTACGACAGATACTATACCCAGTATATTCGAACACGA
>QJOB01000464.1:0-15656 GCA_004155035.1 Monosporascus sp. 5C6A | reverse complement strand
CCAGAAAAGGCACGTGTGTGGGATCGCTTTGGTGCAATGCGAAAACGCACAATTGCCAGGGGCGTCTTTGGATGATCTCGGATGCCTACCCTGCGCTGATGTTGCACTGGTGGTTCAGACTGCCGGCCTGGATACAACGGCTGAGCCGCTTGCATCGAGCTGGCTACGAGCTGAAGCTGATGGGGTGCTATTGGTTGGACGGCAGAATCACTATGAAACCCAGCTGGGAATAATGGTGAGAAGTCGTCAGGCAGCAAGCGGGAAAGGCTTTTTAGCCGCGCGAACGGGGAGGGTGAAAACCTTCCCCGTTTTTCTTGTGACATCTCCAAAACGCCGGTTGTAAAATGACCAGGCATTGATCGACGTTTCGCCATTCGCGGGGCGTCGATCGACGCTCCCGGATGGCTCCACTCAACTTTGGAGATCCATCATGACTCAGACGTATGGTTTGCTGGCCAAGCAGTGGTGTAACAAGCGACTGCCGTTGCGGGTTCTCAAGTCGAACGCCGGGTATTACATTGGCACGGCTGACGAAGACGGCCCATGCTCGCGCGAGTCTGTGGAATATTTCCGCACACAAGCGACGGCACAACAGGCGCTCGACGACGGTGCTTGGACGCAAAAAGAAACGCCGTGAGACACACGGGAATCGGCTCCTATAGCCAACGCAGCACCAAAGCGAGAGGGTTCACCCCTCTCGCTTTTTTCTTGCCGCCGGCGCGCCGGCGCAAGCCTGCGTGGTCACTTCTTCTTGATGAGCGAGCGCAACGCCGCGATGCGGGCCCGGGCGGTGTCTGCGCTGGTCAGCGCAAGGTCGCTCGGGATCGCGATGCCGAGTGCTTTGGCCACGTTGGACACGTAGGGCCGGCGTTGGCCAGCGAGCTGCGCGACGGCGGCCTCGATGGCAGCGTCGCCGACCTGTTCGCGCAACCAGGCGAGGGATCGCCGGTCACGATCGTTGGCGACGATGACGCCAGACCCATCAACGCCGGCCTGCAGGCCGGCGTTGATGGGGGGCGTGTCAGCTGCTGCCGCCACTCGCCCGCCTGCTGGCGGACGCCCTGAAACATCGTCGTCAATTGTTTCCATGGGAAACCCGAAATTTCACCAGCGCTTACGGCAGGAACACCATACCTGGATTGTCGGTAAGCGGAATATCGGAATCGGCCACGACCCGCACCTCTCGGCCGAAGATTTCCGCAAATGCCGTCTGAAGCGAGTACCGCGTGCAGTCGAGATCCCCGTGCGCATTCATGTGCGGACCATCCTTCAACGTGATCTCGGCCAGCACTTCATCTGTAGCGTCTTTTGCTTTGATAAAGATTTTTGTGGTGTTGCCGGTTGTCATCATCCGTCTCCTTTGCCGGCCAGGCCGGCTCATTCTTGAGTCGCTGCCGTTGAGAATCACTGCGTGCCCAGCGCAGCGGTCAGCGCTTCCACCTGGCCAACGGTGAGATCCGCCAGCGCGACGTGCGCGCGGCCGTCATAGATCATCAGGCCGTAGATGCAGGCGAGGGCCCGGGCTTGCGCGTTCAAGGCGAACTCACCGCCAGGCTCTGCTGCACGCCAGTAGTTGATGGCTTGCTCGATCTGCGAGATGGTGTACGTAGTCATATCGCCCCTTGACGTTTCAATGCATTAGAAATGCGTTCCTTTGCGATGGCGCATATCGGATCATTGACATAGCGAGACTCAAGGAACGCCTTGATTTGAATACTCGAAAAATCCGCCCAAGGATGTTCGCAGACAAGGTTCGCGTTGTAATCCTTCAGCACAGGCCACGCAACGGTTGCCATTACTGCTACGAAGGCTGCTCCTACGATAAGTCGAAGGATTCTCTCAGTACGACCTGTCGTCATAAGCCACGCGACAAACGCGAGAAGGGTTGCGCCAATGAGAAATAGAAGAAGCATGTCGTTGCCTTCAACGATCTGAATACGGCATTGATTGCGCGTGCAGCTGCAGGAATGCCTGCGCATAGAGCTGCGCGAGCTGAGGGTTGCCGCGAAACACATTCCAATTTTCGGAATTCCTCTCGTCGCCGGCGCGCGTGAAATTCATGCTGCCCAGGCCCACGATGTTGTCGTCGATAACGACGGTCTTCTGGTGCATGCGAGGATGCGTCCAGTCGATCCGCACGTGCACGCCGGCGTGCACCAGGTAGGTTGCCACGCTGTAGGACGAACGAACGTTCTCCTGGTCAAGCACCACGCGCACGTCGACATGCCGGCGCGGATCTGCAGCTTGCGCAAGCGCGCGGGCGATGCGTGGGTGCGTGAACTCGTAGCCGGCAAGCCACACGCGCGTGTGGGCCGCCTCGATGGACCGCGCGATCGCGTCGGCGGCACCGCCGGCCGGCGAGAAATAGACGGTGACGGTGCCGGTGTTCTGCAGCGAGACGCCTTCTGCATAGCTGCCGATCGGAGACAGTGCAACAGTGCTGGCCAGCACCAGGCCGGGCACAAACGAGGGTAGGCGGCGCGGCGTCATTTCATGGCTCCGGCGTTGAGTGGATGGAGCAGCGCGCTCACGTCCGCCTGGCAGTTCATAAGCACCTTGACACCCTTGTGGATGGCCAGCGCGCAGAATTCCGGTTCTGGAATCTGCGCCGTTTGTGCCGCCTCTCGCATTCGCCTGTAGTCATCAGGATGCATTTCAAGCGTGACCGTGATCCGCTGCATGTTGTGGCCTGTCCATTCGGTATCAGTCGTCTGGTGCGTCACATCAGGAAACCTAGATTTCGAGCTTGATGCCGCGTGTTTCGGCCCATGCGGCAAACGCCTTGTCGCGGCGCAGGTGCTGACGCAGGATGTATTCGCCGATGTCATCCATGGATAGTTCGGCTTCGTTCATCTCCCGATAGGCATCCTGGTAATGCAGCAGCGCGGCATGCAAGCCCGCTGGAATAGTCAACTTGAGCGTGGCGTGCTGCGGAACCGGCTTGGCGACGGGCAGCATGAGGCGAGCTTTCTTTTCAGTCATGGTTTTGCGTTGAGGGTGGGTGAGTTGGGCACGTTGACGGCGCGCAGAAGCGGAACGCCGGCAATGCGTGCAATAGAAGAAATGCTTTGACGCTGAATCTCGCCAACGGCCAGGCCGTCGTCAAACCAGTTGTTGGCAAGGCCGAGCAGCACATCCGGGCGAACCAGGAACAGGCGCCAGTGCGGCCAGAACAGGAAGTCTTCGTAGCAGATGGAAAACGCCGCACGGTGGCCATCGATGGTGAGGAAGTCTTGGCTAAGGTCACCTAGAACGGCGCTCAGGGGCGCCATGGGCCGCCACAGGCCTGCCGGCACCGGCTGGCGGCTGTCGAATCGGCCATCGCCAGCGCCGAGCACGATGGCGCTGTCAGCGTAGCGGCGGGGTGATTCCGAAACGAGCAGGTCAACACCCATGACGAGTGTTTGCCTTGAGTCCTTGAGTTGAGTAAGTGAGCTATCCCACCAGAACTGCGTAGAGTCCCGCCACAGACCGGTCATTTCTTCCGGCAAGACGACCACGCGCGCGCCGGCGTCGAACGCCTTGCGTGCGGCGAGCTGCAACGCTTCGGAGCGCGCATAGAGGGCTGCATAGCTGGCCTGGTCGAGCTGGCCCATTGCCGTATTGACCGCGACCCAGCCCGCCGGCGGCCGTGGAAGCGCCTCGGATGAGGCCACAGGAGCAACCAGGAGCACCAACGCAGCGCCGAGCGCGGCGGGCCGACGCACAGGGAACAGCCACAAGGGATAGCACGCCAGCCCGGCTAAAACGAGAACGGCATACACCAGGCTGTAGATGCCGGCACCCGGGAGCAAGACGCTGGCGACATGCAACGGCGAGACCCAGCCGACGATGCCGATGGGTGGCACGGTCGATACCAGCAGCGCCAACGCCGCGCGCCACCAGAGGCCGCGTTGACGCGATGCCGGCGCCGGCTTGAGCACCATCCATGGCATTGCAAGCACGCAGGCCTGGGCGATCCAGAACGCGACGCCGACGGCGAGTGCCGGCGTCGCACCCAGTTCGCCGTGGACCGAGAAAAACCGGGCGCATACGACCGGGATGTCACGAGCGGCCACCAGGTAGTAGCCGGCCCACATCGTGCCCGCTGCAACTCGGCCCGGGCTTGCCGCCCAGAGCACCGGCAGCGCAAGCAGCACGATCACCCAGTTGCCGGGATACCAGGCGGCGAACGCGATGCCAGCACCGGCCGCGGCGTAGGCGAGAGCTGAGAGCAACGTTTTGGCCTGCATGCTGGCTTACTGGTCTTGTGACGCCGCTGCGCCCGTGGTCTTGACCGGCGCGGCAGCGCCGCGCAACACCACCTGTGGCACACCATCCACGTACCACCTCGTTGCCCGAGCTTCCTGGTTGCCCGCGCGGAAGATCAGCACATTGGCCTGATAGCTGATGACGATGTATGGATAGCTGCGGCGCCAGCTGAGAAGTGCGGTGCCGTTGGGCGTCTCAGTGAGGATGGCGGGCACGTGCGCCGGATCATCGAATTGAACGTAGATGTACTGGCCATCGTCGAAGACCTGGAACGGTTTCACCATGTCGGCGCCGCTGGTGGTCCAGCCGAAGTTGTACGCATTCGGAGCCGCGAATGCGCTGGCGGGCAGAACGGCGGCGAGCATCAGCGCGCAAATGAAGCGAACAAAGGATTTCATTGGTAGCACTCCCCAGCAACGGTATTAGGTGGAATTCGGATAGGCGCTTTGGTGATGAAAACAAGCTTCTGGCCAGGATCGAGCCGCAATGTCGGCTGGATGTTGGAGTTGCGCTGCAGGATCGTCTGCGTGGTCTGCGAAACCGCCTGTCCAGCAGCGGAGGTCAAGCCGGTGGCACCGCCGCCGCCATTGATATTGAGCGTCGTGCCGGTTGGCTGGCTTTGATTGCGGCCGATGTATTGAGCGATGCCGGCAATCAGGAACGTGGAGCCGAAAATCTTGAAGAAGTGATTGTTGACGTCGGCTGACACGCCGGCTTCACCGTTCGGATCGGCTCCGTTCAACCCATCGAGCACCATCGATGCGCCGTTACGGAAGATCATGAGCGCGGCGCCCATCTGCATACGCTCCTGTCCGATCGCTACGTCGCTATTGCTCGCCCCGACGATCCGAGTGCCTTTTGCGATCAATCGGCATGAGCCATTGATGCTGTCGTAGATGTCCCGGTCGACGGTCGCGCTGTACTGCCCGGGCATGTCGCTGTTGACGCCTTGGTTGAGCACAACCGGGATGGGCGTGCCGGGCATAACCATGAACGGCGATTCGGCGGCTTGCGGGGTCAACGTTGCGCTCTGGCCTTGGTTCGTCTGCTGTCCCTGCCACGCGACGTGACGCGCGTTCGTTGCGGAACCGGGCGTGTTCTGGCTCTGGCTGTTGGCCGCCGCAAGCGCGGCGAGCTGCGCTTGAATGGCAGGTGTCCCAGCTTCACCAGGCGCGGTACGTTTGTCGGCCTGTTGACGCTGCAGCGACGCGATGTAATCGGAAATCGGATTGGTGCCGGCACTGGCTGCAGCGCCTTGCTCGCGATCGCCATAGGACACCACCGCCATGGTGTCGGTCTCCTGGGAGGCTCGCTGCAGCGCAAGACGCTGCTCCGGGGTCAGCCCTTCCTGGGAACCAGGCGCACCCGCCGGCACGCCGGCCGGCGCGGATGCGCCGCCTACCATGCCGTTCGGCACAGGGCCGGATGGCGGCGTCTTCGGCGCCGCCGGCGCCGCGGGTGCCGGATGCTCCGTTTGTGCGCGCGTGAATTGATTCTCCAGCTTCTGAGCAAGCGCATCTCCCGAAGCCGGCTGTTCCTTCGCCAGTTGTTCGAGCTGTTCGCGCCGTGCCCGTTGGTCGGCCGTTTCACGCGGGTGCGTGAAATAGCGCACAAACACGATCGACAGAATCGTGGCACCGAAGAAAATGGAGATCGTCTTGGCCAGCCCCCGTCGCACACGAACGCGCGGGGCAGGCTCATTGGTCATGGGGGCCGCATTGCGGTCAGGCGTGGCCATCAAGCGCCCCCATCGATGTTCTTCACAGGCTTCGTATCGCAGCTGAAGAAACCACAGCCTGACCCCTTGCCATTGAAGATCCGCACCTCGTCCTTGCCTCGCTTGAGCAGCGCGCCGTACGTGACAACCTCCTGGATCTGGTACATGTCGTTGCCGAGCGGAATCACGCGCGCCATTTCACCCTGGCCATCCTTGTCCAGGATGAACACGGCCGACAGCTTGGCGTCGTGCGGCAGTTGGTAATACGTCATGCGGCCATCGTCGAACACCATCACCGGCTTGAACTCGGCGTTGCCCTCGATGCGGTAGTTCGTGTTCATGCGCGTCGCGTCGATGCGCGGGCTCCCCGTTTTCGAGCCTCCCGCTTCTGGGCGACCTGGTACACCAGGCGTAGCCGGAATTTCGAAACCGAATACGGTCGGACTTGCGCCGACACCATCGCCCAACGTGTCTGTGTATTGCCAACTCACACGTTGATATGCCGGGCCGTCGTCACCCGAGCACAGTTGAAGCTCGTAGCGTCGTTTCGACGTGATGATCGTCGCGGCCGCGCGCTGTCCAGCTGCAGCCGGCACGATGAAGAGGTCGCGCTTGGTGACCGATGGCATCGTTGGCCAGAGCTTCTTGTTTCGGTCGCCGAGTGTGAACGACACCAACGTCTCGTCGTCACCCAGCACCAGGTGCGTCTGCTGATTGGGCCGCATCGGAATCGGATATGTGTAATCCGCGTCGTAGGCGTAGGTCGCAAGCGTCGGGTCTTGCTGCTCAGCAAAGGGGCCGAAAGCAGAAGACTTGGCGCAGGGCGACGCCGCGCGAGCTGCCGGCGCAACCTTCGACATGCGGCCGAACTCGCCCTGGGGGCGAGGAGCGGCTGCAGGGACATCGGCATAGACCGATGCGGCATGCGTTGCCATCGCAGCAATGATGAGAATGGCGCGAGGTAGCGTCTTCATTTCGTCGATCCTGGGGTAATGCCGGTGTACGGAGTAATGGACAGGCCCGTGATGCGCATGCCGATCGGGTTGTCCTTCCTGTCTTCCGGCTTGAGTTGTTGCGGCGCGGTGAGGAAGTTGATGGTGAGCAGCTTCTGCTTGGGCGTCTGGCGAACGCCGGCAATGCTCTCGGTCAGAGTGACGATCATGTAGGCGATGTTGCCGTCGGCCGAGAACGATATGGAGTTGTCTTCGAACTGACGGGTCAGCCCGGGCGTGTTGACGACGCGCTGGGCCACCGGATCGGTTTCAGTGATGTAGGTGTCGAGCTCCTTGGTTGCGGCACCGGAGGTCCACGTGCGTGCAAGCGGGATCTGTCGCTTCAGGGTGTCTTGCGCATCCAGGTTGATCGTGAATACGCGGGTAGCCCACTTGCGCAGGAAATAGGCGTTGTTGTCGGCGGTCGGGGTGAACGCCTCGGCGTATTTCTCGCTGTAGTAGACGGCACCGCTTTGCTTGTCGCGTTCGACGAAATAGGGCTTCGGGCCAGAGTTATCGCTAATTCTGACGATCGCGACGGTCTGCCCGATGGAGATAGCCGCGAACACAATGGCGACTTTCGTTGCCAGGTGCTTGTCGAGAATTGGTTTCTGAAACGCAGCAAACCATCCACGGACGCCCTGGCCAGTTCCGGGCGGCGGAGTAATTTGCATTTCAGGGGTGGATCTGGAGGAGAAAAGTTTCATCAGGATGCTCCGTTACCTTGTGCCATCTTCGAAATAGCGCCTTTGCCAAAGCCCTTGAGCGAAGCTCCGCCGCCGCCGGCGTACGTGCTGGCGATTGCCGGGACCTGCCACATCAAGAACGCGCCGATCGAGGCGACGAGGGCGAGGGCGATCAGGGCCAGATAGGCCGTGTTGTAGTAGATCTCGCTGCCGACGCCGTTGGTCGCGGCGACCTTCTGCAGCAAGGCATTGAAGCCAGGCACAACGCCCTTCATGACGAGGCCCATCATGATCCAGGCGATGACCTTGTAGAGGCCTGCGCCAATGACGGCTCTCAACCAGTTCTCGAAGAGAAATTCCGTTGGCGGGAAGACGAACCAGGGCACAAGAATGGGACCAAGGCAAAAGGCGATGTGAAGCAGGATCGAGCCCATTTGCACGACCACAACGAAGATCAGCACGCAGAGCACCATGGCGATCAGAGCGATGGCCTTTGCGAGAAGCGTGAGCAGCACAACTGGCAACGTTTTGAAGGCTGTCCAGAAACTGGTGTTGTCCAATGCGTTGTCGTTGACGTCATGACAATCCTGGTGGCTGGTGCCAGTAGGAATGCCGCCGTCCAGCGTGTAATCCGGGACATCGGTACAGACTGTGTGCGATTGGGTGCGCGTGCCGGACATGACCGTCTGGATGGCGCCGACCAGGGTGTTGGCGAGCGTATTCGAGTCGGCACTGCCACCGGCGACGCGATCGGCCATGGTTTGCATGTTGCTCACGAAGTAGCTGTGCACCGTGCCTGACCAGGTGGTGAGGATCAGGAGGAGTACCGCGACCTTGACGACGTGGCGCAACATCATCGAGAAGTAGTTCGGAAAATCACCATCGAGCAGCCACAGCAAGGTGTGCCAGGTCGCGACGATCAATCCAAGCGCCGCAAGCAAGTCGATGCCGTCAGAAACAAAGAGGTTTTCGAGAGATGAGCCCGCACTTTGTACGGCGGCGAACAGTTGGTTGATTGTGCTGAGGATGTCATCCATAGCGTTAATCCAGGACTCCGGTTGCGTAGAGGGTTCCCATCACCAGCGCGGCCGGCACGGCGACGATGGCGGCGGCCAGGATCTGAGGCGATTCCGCTTGCACAACGAGAATGGCGTAGACCATCGACAGGCGCGCTGAGCGGCGCACACGCGCGTCCTTGACGCGGTGGCGAGGCTGCAGCGCGCCACGTTGAAACAGATTGGAGAAACGCAACGGTGGCGTCCGCTCCTGGGCGGTCGCGTGCTGCGCTGCCAGGTACGCGCGCACGACGCGGATCACGCACCGCAATTCGGCACGTGATCGACAGAGTTGGAGGATGAGCCACCGTATCAGCATGGTGAAGTCGTGTTCTTTATGAGAGTCAGAAGGGGTTATTGATCGCGCGGCAGTTGGAATGCCGGGGCGTTCTGGATCATGGTTTGTTCCTTCGTATTGATGTCCGCAGCCTGTGCCGAGCGAGCTTTGAGCAGCTGTGCCACGTTGTCGCGGTTCTGCGACTGGTCCGCCTTGTCTTGCATCTGCATGGCGACTTGTCGCTGCATGAGGGCATGCAGATCGATCATTTCGCCGGCCAGGACGTTGGTTTGCTGATTCAGCATCTGCAGCCCCTGAACGTTGCCGGTGACGCCTGGGATCTTGGATTGGATGCTTTGCAGGTTCTGAGCACGTTTGGCCAGCGAGCTGATGGCATTCAAGTCCTGGTTGAGTTGTGCCCGGTACACGCCGCCTTGCGATTTCGCGAGTGACGACAGCGCCGACAGCCACTGCGACGGCTTCAAGTTGGCCGAGCTCATGTCCGACATGGCATTGCTGAACAACTGGCTGGTGGACTGGGCCGCTTGTTGCAGGTCCGTCACGGCCGAGTAGAGGGACCGGAAGTTGTCGAGCTGCTGGGTGTAGGGCGCGATGGTCTCGTTGATGAGCTCGCCCGGCACCTGGGCGAGGTTTTGCAGCCGGGTGATTTGCGCCTGGATGTTCTGCTCGACCATCTGGGCTTGCTGGGCAACCGAGGACACCAGTTCGGCGTTGTTGAGCAACTGCGTAATCTCGGTCGCGCCGCCGAAGCCAGCCACGCTGCCGGCGAATGCTGAAGCTGACGTGCAGAGCGCGAGCGCTGCGGCCGCGCGCTTCGCCGTGCGGGCAATACGCGAGGCCTTGACTGCATTCACCTCAGCGGAGGTCAAGCTGAGTTCTTCGTACTGCTTCCGGGTTTCGGGTTCGAGTGCCTTGGGGGCAGCAAATACGCGCACCTCGATGTCATTGCGAATGAAGGTCTTATGCATGGCGGTCCTCGTCGTCTAGGTTGAGTTTGTCGGCTTCGATCTGTGCAGTGGCCTCCTCGATGTAGCGCTCCTTCCAGTCCGGCTCCCCGGAACGCATATGCCGATCGAAGAGGATCTGCGCCTGCAGTTCGGAGCGCAGGATGGCCTCCGTGCGCGGAGGCAGGGGAACTGAGACGCTGCGGGAGATCCCGCCGTCCTCGGTAATGAAGTAGTCGCGCTTGGCTTTGAGCTTCTTGATCGCGTCCTGCTGGGTCTGCGTGAGACCAAACTTTTCCTCGTAAGCCTTCTTGGTATCCGGCTTGAAATCCTTGACGGGCACGAAGACGCGGATCAGAACGTTGTCGCGGATGGCGGGCCAAATCGGTGAGTTGGCGACTTGTTCGGGGGTCTGTGCGTCCATCCAAACGCAACCGAGCAGCTTGCGCATGGTCACGATCCATTCACCGATCTGCTTGGCGAACTGGTTGTCATCGAGCAGCGACCAGATTTCCGGGAGCATGACGACGGTTGGCGCGATGACCCCGCGCAACCGGCGTTGCTCGATTTCGTCCTGAATACGGTAGGTCGCGTAGGAGAGGAACGGGCGCGCAACGGCGTGATCCTTGAGGACCTTGTCCGTTGCAATCGAGGTCCACTGCGTGTCGTCGAAACCGTCTTGTTCGTTATCGAAGTAGAGCGCGTCGACCGCCTCGCCCACCCACTGGTCAAGCTCGTTTTTCAGCGGGCCATTGGGCAGGGAGGCGTGCACGAACCGCAGACGCCAGAATTGAGGGTCGCGCGTAGCAGCTGCGCGTATCGCCTTCTCGATGGCTTTTCGATCGTCCGTGGTGGGCCGATAGCCTCGCTGGCTGGCCAGCAGCACGGTCCAGTCGACCAGGAACTTGAGATGGCGGAGATGACCCAGCAGAACATAGGGATTGCAGGTTGCCCGCTCCTCTTCGGCCACGGTGTTGGCATCGGCCGCAAATTGCAGATAGCGCCCACCCTGCAGGACAGTCGGAATGCGCATCGACAAATTCATGTCGAAGCCGATCAGCCGCGCGTTCGGATATTTCCGGAACAGTGTCGCGCACAGCAACATGAAGATGGTCTTGCCGAAGCCCGAGCGGCCACAGATGAGCATGTGGCCAAGGTCCATCAGGTAGGCGGTAAACCAGAAAGGCGTACCGTATTCGGTGGTAAACGCCGCCAGCGCCGGAATCCGTGTGCGCATCTGCTTGGACAGATGCGCATTGAACATTGAGCCGCGCGAGACGCCGCGCAGCGGCAGCAAGCGGGAAACGGCTTCGGTGTCGAGAAATGCCCAGCGCGCGCACTCGCGCCACATACCCGGAATGGTGGTCGCAAACGCCGACATGGCGTGCAGAGTCTCGCGCACCGGTATGAACTGGGCTGCGCGCAGAACGTCTTCCACGGCGTTGTGTGTCGCCACGGCTTTCTTGTAGGCCTGCTCGCCGGCAAGACCCTTCGAGGCCGGCGTTTCCTCGAACACGGGCGAGTATGCAATGACGGTGAAGTTGTAGAAGCCGTAGATCTCCTCAAGCATTTCGACCTTGCCGGCGCGTGTGTTCGCCTCTTCGGCGGCCTTCAGGCGCGTTTTGTTCTGGCGCCCTGGCTTGGCGTCCATATCAGTCCCGCGCAGGGTCGCCGCGAGCAGCTGGCGCACATCGAAGCGCTGGCCTTCGTGGTACTTGCGGATACTGTCGATGAAACGCTTTGCTGCGCTGGGTGACGACACACGGAAGCAGTGGCTGATGGTGAGCTCACCCTTGATCTTCAGGAGGTCGTCCAGGGTCTTGGGCGACGCATTGCTTGGCCAGTAGTCCCGCTTCCCCGGAATCCCCGTTGCAATGCCGTATCGCTGGCGCCCGTTCGAGTAGAAGTGCAGGTAGTCGTGGCCCGGCGTAATTTCCGTGTCGCACATCGCCTGGTCGAGTGCCGGCGTTTCCGGGATGTCCAGTTCAGTGATGTGATCGCTTGGCGGGGAGCAAACCGCGTGCATAAATCCGCCGAGGCGCTTGCCGGCCAGACGCCGCATTTTGATGTGCGGGTTGTCGGCAGCGAAGCCGTGCAGGATAGATTCAAAGGTTTCAACAGCTGCCTCCAGTTCGGACTGCGTGTAGGCGAACTGGTACTGGTCGGAAAACGTGGCGCGCACGGCCTCCCAGAGCGCGCTCGGGATCGACAGGTCGTCATGCGTAACGCCATGCATGACGCGCGAGGCGAATGCGTCGAGCCCGACCTGGGGAAGAAGCGAGAACGTGACGAAATGCCGGTTGACGTAGTTGCCTTCGGCCAAGAAATTCGCGTGCCGATCGTCGTCGACCATCTGCGCAACCTTGTCCGGCATGGGCAGGGTGACATAGCGCGAATCCAAGCGCCGATGGACCGTCCACCAGAGCGAGATGGGATAGCGCGACAGGTTGCCCAGGCTGGCGGCGACGTGCTCGTAAAGTTCACGCATCACCGTCATGGAAATGCTGTTGGAATCAGGTGCCGTGAATTCAAAGGACACCATCAAGGCTGAATCCTTGTTGGCGATCATGAAATCGCTGTACTTGAATAGCCACGGCACGAGCTCAGCGGTCGATCGCCTCCGGCCTGCTAGGCGTTCCTCGATCTGTGTGAGCGATTCTCGGTCGAACGGCGAGAGCGTAGGGTTGTTCAGCACAGTTCACCTCGCGCGAAGCCCTTGGGGCGAGCATTACGTGTCTGGCGAAGCATCGGCCGCGGCTCGTAGAAGTCGCCCTGTTTGCTGTAGCGCAAATAGCAGTTGAATTGGTCAGGATCGCGTTTCGTCGCGAGCCACAGGATCAGATGCGTCGGCGGGAGCGCCAGCAGGACCCACGGATTGCGCAGGCCTACGGCGGTGAATATGAGGATGGCGAGCTCGCCGGCGCAGAGCTTCCTGTCAATGCCCCCCATCAGGAACTTTTCGAGCATGGTCTTGCGGATGGGCACGGACAGGGAGTCGGCGGGCGTATCCGCCGCCGGCGTGCCGGCTTCGATCGCGGTCGTCATGATCGTCAGGCGGTGCAGGCCACGCCCTTGTTAAAGAGCTGCGACCACAGCACCGGCATGTTGATCAGCGCCATGGTGCCGACGAACCCGCGCAGGATGTTCTGCTTGATCTTGCTGTGGCCGTCATCGAGCAGCCACAAGATGAACGCCCCGGCAAATGCAGCGAGGGACACGATCATGATCAGTTCGTTGTCAAGCACCTGCTGGTAGATGTTGCACAGGCCCCCGTTCCAGATGCCAGCACGCGCGAGGCCGGGGATGGCTTCGATCCAGAGCGCCAACAGCACGCTGCGGATCAAGCTGCGGTGACGATCCACCTGCGCGTGAATCGCTTGCTTCGTGTCCGCAAGGCGCGAGTGCGTGGTGAGATAGCCCTGCGTAACGAGGTTGGTGATGCGGTGCAGTTGGGACAGAACGTTCATTACAGACTCCTGGTTGATTAGGCGAAACGGGAAAACAAAAGGCGTGTCTTGTAGCGGCCGTCCTCAACGCCCAGCACTTCGCGGAGCTCAACAGGCCCGCGCGTGCCATCACCTTGTCGATCGGCATGCAAGAAGAAGCGGAAGGTCGAGGCGATCTTTTTGCGGAGATCCTCGGTGGCGATCAGGCGGCCTTCCTCGCTCATGCGGATGTACGACTCCAACTTGTAGGGTGCTTCATCCGCGCTCGTGGCGTGCAGTGTGCAAATCGAGCCGTCATGCCCGGTGTTCAGTGCTTCCACCAGGTCGAAGGCCTCGGCGCCCCGGACCTCGCCCACAAAGATGCGGTCGGGCCGAATGCGCAGTGCGAACTTAATGAGATTGCGAATCGTGATGTTCTGGTTCGCTTCGAACGACACGAAGTTGGGCAAAGCGATCTTCAGTTCGGCGGTGTCCTCGATGGTGACAATGCGATCGGATTCCGGAATCGCTTCGAGCAACGCATTGAGCAGGGTGGTCTTGCCGGATGAGGTGCCGCCGGAGAACACAATGTTGTAGCGCTGGCGCATGATCCATTGCAGGCAGCGCATCAACGCCTCGCCGCCTTCAGCGGCGTGGTCGAGAACAGTCCGATCCTGCCGGCCGATGAAGCGGTTCTGCGAGGCGGGCAACACGGCGAAAGCACCGTTGCGCACGTAATCATCCAAGGCGATGCGCCGCACGGAGTGCTTGCGGATCGACATCATGTCGCCGTGGATTGACACGGGGAATCGGGCGGCTGCGATGCGCAGGCCTGGCAGGCGCGCATCGAGCAGCGGCGCCTGATCCTTGTCGTTGATATTGGTCAGAACCGTGATGGCGGTATCGAGCGCGGCAGGCGCGATCGCCAGCCCTTCGATGCGCTCCATCACACCGCGCCGCTCGCGGTACACGACATCGTGGCGGTTGATCATGATTTCGTTGGTTTCCGGGTCTGCCATCATTTCCTGCAGATCACGCAGGTAGTCATGGAGGACCTCGAACGCGAAACCACGTGTCTGCTGGTCATTCATTGGGTGGCTCCCAGGAGACGATGGTGATGTCCGATGACGTGTTCGTCTGCAGGCGGCGCGCAGCAGCACGCGGCGCCTCCACAGGCCGTACTGAGGCTACTGGGTTGGCAATTGCGCGGCTCGGCGTAGAGCTGGCCGTCGCCAACGCCTGATAGACCTTTCGCGCGTAGGCGAGACGCTTTGCCGGGCTCTTGGCGTTGTAGGCCCCGACGGCATCCCACGTGAGGCCGAGCTGCTGGATATTGCGAGACAGAATCCAACTTCCTACGTAGGCGTTGACACAAGCATCAAACAGATGCGCCCGGGTGATGCCATAGCGCGCCAGGCTGGGTAGCCAGCTTGAGTTGATCTGCATGAGACCGATGTCGGTACTGCCATCGCTGTTGGCGCCAACGGCGTCCGCGTGCATCCGCGACTCCACCTGGGCGATGGCGCGCACCAAGCGCGCATCGACCTGGTGGAACCTGGCGGCTTCGTCAATACAGTCGGCAAAGGCCAGCGCCGGCAATAGCGCCATGACGAGCAGGAATGCAGAGCCCTTCATGACGCATCCCGATCGAAAAGGTCACGGGTCCGCTCACAGCGATGCGCGGGAATGGCTTCGCCGACGCGGACAAATGCCGTGCAGCAGGGCTGCCCGTCCTGGGCGTACTGCCATTCCTTGGGGTACTGCGCGTCCTCGATGGTGTATGCAAAGGTGGCCCCGACGATGAGGCAGGCGCTCGCATCAAATTCGAGAGGTTCCATCCCGGCGTGCGTAGCTCGCACGCAGTTGCGGCACCAGGCGTCGATGAAAAGCTCTCCTTCGACGCCGTTGTGCGGCCGGTATTTCTCTCCGGCGCGGGCCGCACAGAACTGGGCGAGACTGTCAGGAAAGATGGCGCGCGAGTTCATCGACGGGCTCCGTGGATGAATCACAGCGGAATCTCGTCTTCGCTCTCGAAATCGTTAGCGCCTGCCGTGCCACGATCGCCGGGCGCCTTGCCAAGCATCTGCAGTTGGTCTGCGACGATTTCGGTGCTGTATTGCTTCTGGCCGTCCTTCTCCCACTGGCGAGTCTTGAGGCGGCCTTCGATGTAGACCTGCGAGCCCTTCTTCAGGTATTCGCCGGCGATCTCGGCCAGTCGACCGAAGAAGGCGATGCGGTGCCACTCGGTGGTTTCCTTCATCTCGCCGCTGGCCTTGTCCTTGTAGCGG
>QJOB01000463.1:0-15677 GCA_004155035.1 Monosporascus sp. 5C6A | reverse complement strand
GATCCTGATTGTATAGTAGTACGATTTCGTTAAAACCCGATATGGGTTGCTTAATTGGTTGTTAAGTTATTGATTTTTGAAGTATATAGATGGTTTGGGAATAGCCTCAAATTGGGGGTGGAGCGTGAGGGGGGTGGCGCGTGACCTGGGTGTCTGACTTATTCCCCAAAAGCTGAACCAATAATATTACGTTTCACACATCGGCCGCTAAGAAAGCAAAGTCTCACGCAAAACTCGACTCCTTCCAATATCTCACCGCTACCATATTGAAGAGCCTGCTAACGCAGAGTAGACCCCGACAATAAGGTGCCCTCCTCCCACCGCGGTTGGGACTATGATATGAGCTTCGCCTACCCTTGCGGATTATAGTGTCTGCGGAAGAGGGCTTGCCCCACTTCGCGATAGGAAAGCTGTCCGCGACCACAAGGAGCTTTTGCTTTCCACGGATATCGTCATCTATGATGAACTAAGCAGGTTGCCGATCACTGGGGAACACGTCACTCTGCTCAATCTCTGGTATGGAGGATGCTCATATCACATGGAGTGTGCAGACCGTATCTGTGGTTGCGTTTCTGGGATATGGCACTTGTAGTTGCGTGATTTTCCTGCCGTCACACGACTGTATCGGGTAGCCGCGGATCTCGGCATACGAGTAAGCCCTGGGAATGTTTGGTGGAAAGGCTTCGAAAGGCAGTGGAGTCCAACTCGGAGCCTACTCTCCTTTTAGGTACATATTCGTCACTCAGACTTTTATTACGTATAACAAGGCTGTAAGGTAAGGCGACTTTCAGGCTCGACAATCCCCTAACCAGTTGCCGATCTTCACGCTCACATCCGTGGGGCACGCGGGGTAAACGGTGGCCATGCTAGTATATGATCGGCACAATCAGTGGAGAAAGTCCTGTTCGCAAGGTCCGACGGTGAGTGAGATACGGCGCCGGCTATTACGCTAAACATGTGCGGGTTGAGGGAGATCCGCAGTGGCGCCCTATTCGTTTGAGCTTAGTTCTAGCCCCTAGAAGAATCTTGGGCACATTTCTTCTAGCCTATTGTCTGATCATCGGGAATCAGGTCTGGACATCCTATCCGAGCAGATCCAGATTCCCTAGCCTGGAGATCCTGGGGATTCTCAACGCATGACCTGTATATCCCGTGACTTACAGCAGGCCAATGAGGAATCCGTGGATCATAGAGTTTCCAGCGGCATCTTCCGGCCACCTCCTCACTCGAAATATGAAACAGATCATTGATGCACCAAGAGATGAGACGGCGAGATTAGACTAGCCGGGAACACGAGTCGTGGTTAGGCTTCAACTATCTGTTGACTAAAGTGGGAGATTGGAACATGCAAAGTAATCTGCCCGGAAGATGAAAGTTGGGCGATAGAGGCATTAGCTCGTAGGCGGCGTTGTGTTCGGTGAATTATGTATTAGAAGCTAAAGGCTACAAATCGTTCTTCTAACGTCTAATCGTTCTCACTCCACAACCTGACTTAGTCTAAAAACCCATCTCATGAACCGAATACACTGTACACTCCAACAGGTGGAAACCCTCTAAACACCGAGCATGACTTTCCAGTCTGAAAACCACCATAGAAACCATAGAACCCATCAGAATACAAAGGAGAACCATACTTTTTTACAGGGCCGGAAGCAGTGAGCTTCAAAATGCACCGTCTTCTTGACCATGCATGACGTGTAACGACGTAACATTCGCAACGTCTCTTGATAACAAAAGAAAAATTGTCGACTGACTGTCACCGGAACCGGCGTAAACAAGGGTGCCATCCTACTCCAATACTGTCATACGACAGGAATCCGACCTCATCTTTAATCCCTGTCTGCCTTGTGAAGAGACTCCCGGGACGTAACATACACGGAGCCCTTCTCCGAGGGCTTCCTCACGAACACCATGCCCGTCGAGCGCGCACGCTTATGGCTGGTGTTGGAGGAAGTGGTGCTGGCGGCGCTGGAGCGTTCGTGCGGGCGCCGGCGCGAGCTGCTCCGCGACTTCGTGCGGACCTGCTGCAGGTGGTCGACCGTCACCTGTAGATCGCCCATCTGCGCGCTGGCCGCGCAGTGCGCGGCCTGGACCTGCTGCAGCTGCAAGGTCACGCTGGTGAGCTGGGTCGAGAGGGCCCGGGCGTGCTCCGACAGCTCCGGGACCTTGTCGGCCTCGGCCTGCAGCTCCCGGGCACGGTGCTCCAGGCTGGCCGCCCTGTAGGCCTCGGCCTCGAGGCGAGCCGCCTTCTCCGACTCGGCCTGCAGCCTCCTGTTGACCTCCTCGAGCTCGAGGGCCTTGTCGGCCTGCGCCTGGAGCTCCCTGTTCCGCTCCTCGAGCTCCGCGTTCTCCCGCGCGAGTATGCGGGCGACGGAATGGTCCACGGATTCGCGGTCGTACGGGATCGGCGGTGGCGGTGGGCTGCGCTCGGGTGGGGCGGGCTTCAGGTTGTCCTGGGCCTTGTCGATCGCCGACTGGAGCTCGGCGGCGCGCTCCTCGAGCTTCCGGTGCTGTTCCCGGAGATCCTGGAGCTCCTTGCTCTGCCTCTCGAGGTCCGCTGCCCGCCACTCGAGCTGCCTGATGTCGGCCGATTTCGCTCGGATCTCTCCCTCGAGCTCCGCCGCGCGAGACTTCAACTGCTCCGCCTCCGCGCCGAGGGATTCGTTGTTCCTCTCCAGCTGGCTGACCTTGGCGTGGGCGGCGTCGAGCTCGTCTTGGACGCTTGCCAACTTGATTTTGAAGTCTAGACCCTCCGTGGCGAGGGAGATGTTGGCAGCCTTGGAGCCCTCCACCTCAAGAACCAGCCTGCTAACTTGCGACTCCTTGTCGGCAATATCGGCCTTCTGTTCTTCCAGCTGTCTCTCGAAGGCCTGCTTCTCGTCTTCGAGCCGCTGCTGTAGAGCCCGTGTCTCCTCCTCGAGCTGCCTCTGCAGAGCCTGCTTCTCGGGCTCGAATGTCGCGAGCTGCTCCGCGAGCTGCTCCTTGAGCCTGTTGCTTTCTTCCTCAAGGCCCCGAATCCTTGCCTGGAGGGCTGCGGCCTCCTGTTCGAAGCCATGGATCTTCTGCTGCAGAGTCCGGTTGTCGCCGTCGGCCGTTTCGAATCTGCTCTTAAGAGCTTCCTTCTCCTTCTCGAACTCCTGGACGCGTACTTGGAATTGCTTCTCGAGCTCCTGGATACGTACTTGGTATTGGGCCAGGGTGGCCTCCAGCTCGCTCTTTTCCTTCTGCAGCGCCTGATGCTCAGCCGTCAGAGCCTCCACCTTCGCAAGATGCTCCGCCGACTCCTTGCGAAGCTCGTCGCGCTCGAATTCCACCTCTTCCAGGTCTCTCAGGAAATGGTCGGCTTCTTCCTTGAGTGCATCGCGCTCTTTGAGGAGCTCTTGCACTTCATTCTCTCGCGAGATCACCTTCCTCTCAAGCGTAAGCGCAACCTCCTCGAATGTGCTCAGTTTGCGGGAGAGCTCCTCTCTCTGAGCCTTTCGCTCTATCGCGTTCTGCTTCGAGGTCCTGGTGAATTGCCTCAATTGGGTCTCGAGCCTGTCGCGGGATTCCCTGAGGCTGTCCCGCTCATGCTCCGTCTCCACCAGATAGCTCTGCTGGAGCTCGAAGTTGTGGCGGAACTCATCGAACAGCTGCCTCTGCTCCTCGAGGTCGCGGAGGAGGTCTTCTTTCTCGGCCCTCTCCCGGTTGAGTTCCTTCTCGATCTGCCTGTTGCCGAACTCCTTAACAGTAAGCAGCTCCGAGGCATCATCTAAGTCCCTGGATAGCCGGCTGCGAGATTCACGTAAGTTCTCGGCCTCGTTTTCCAGGTACTCGATCCGCTCTAGTAGATCTCTCTCGGCCTTCTTAGAGAGTTCGAGCTCCTTGGAGGGTCCCTTGCTTGGCGGGAGGGCTTTGTTTGCAGGGAGGGCCTTGTTCGCGGGGATGACCTGAATGTTGATCGTGCGCCCTCTGCCTTTACTTTGGGTAGAGCGGGCAGAGTTGCCAGAGCGGACAGAGCGCGCAGAGCGGACGGAGCGGGTGGAGCTCCCGCCGATCTCTGATCCTGGTCGGCTCCGAGGGGGGCGTGACCTCACGCGGCTCACGCTTGGCGGTGGCACGTGTCGAACGTGCTGAATGTGGGCGTACCGTCTCTTGGACACCGATGACCCCGTGTCGTCCGAAGCCACGCTAGTAGCCTGCGTGTTGAACGAGAGTACTGAAGACGAGGAATCGGTCTCAGTGTCGAAGGTGCTGTAGCTCGTCGTGTCCGAGAAATAATGGGGCGAGAGCGGTGGAAGCGCTTGCGAGAATGGCGGGGCATAGTGAAGCGGCTCGGGGCGGGGCAGACGGTAGAATCTCCTGGCTAAAAGATCTTGCGGCTTCTCCTGTGGACGTTCTTGCACCTTAGCAGGCTCCTCCTCTTGTTGTGTGTCGACGGGCTTCTTCGTCGTTTTTAAAATCCCCTTCAAAGGCTTCGGCGGCACTGCTGGCCGCTCGGGGGATGATGACTGGGATGTGGTGGCAGACCTCACTGTGGGAGGCCTCGAGCTGGACCGTGTAGGCCGCTCAGCGGGGTGATCTTCGAACCGTGTCATTGATTCTCCTCTCTCAGATGGACGCCGATATGGCACCTCGTCCATTACGTTTTCCATTCCTCCTTTGTGTTCCATGCAAGATGCTGTCGCTGTTGTCGTCGTGCTAGAGTAATATTTATGAATTCAGTCGTTGAGGTATAGCCCTGTCTGCAGTAGACGAACGCCGTCGTTTCGATGAAGCTGATATTTGTGGTTGAGGTTGTTGTCGCAGATGAGCATTGCGTTGAGCTTGGGTCTTAAGCAGCGCAGTGGCGAAGCAAACCGATTGACAGCGAGCAATGTTTTGTTGTAACTGGGAAAATTTGGTGAAGTTACGACTACGTTGGGCTTAAAACAAATCAGATGGTGGTACACCAGGTGGCTTCAGTGACTTCAAATGTGTCTCGCTGGGGGGTGACAGCACACCGTCACTGCCGCGCGATTACAGGGATTATTACGTTTTGTCTCAAGTGAATAAAATCGTAGTAACCTGAGTCATTCAGGGCACCCAATCGCCAGAGAGGGCTGTTGCCCAACTGGGCGGGAAAACGCGAGGGCCCTGCGAAGGCCCAGCGCGATGCAGGAAGCCCAATGCTTCAATAGAAAATGTTGTGTTGTGGAGATGGTTTGGGGCGTTGGGCACCCATGCAGCGCTTGGGCACATTAGTTAGGCATGATCCTATTTGCCACCGAGACCAGATCAGCAGCAATCAGGAATTGGGCTCTCTGAGAGGTTACGCGCGCTCCAAGATATCGCATGATTTAGCCCAATAATTAATTCGGAAGGTGAAGAAATGTGCGCCCGTCACCTCTGGCATTGGTGTTTGTAGCCCCCAATCGTGGGAGCCGCTTGCATCTGATGCACAGCCGAGCGGGATGCGACCCTTCGTCAAACCTGGCCTGACTCTTCATAACTGGTTTCGGTGAGGCAAATCCGGTCGTGAAGCAACATTTCACCAGAGGCAGGTTGGTACAGGGTGGTTCCGCAGCCTGGCGTTGGGTGGTTGGTATTACGGGAGTATCAAACGGCCCCCTATGGACGCACGTCACAAACTGGCAGGAGACAGAAGTCAATCGTTCTCCTATGATTGTACCTAGCCTTGGCCAATTCCCTGTCATACTAAAGTGGCATTGACCCGCCTTAGCCGAAGTTCGACGCTTTGCGTTGTTCCAGATCGCGTTGAACAGTTACGAGTCCGGAGCCACTCTCAACTGTCCGGTCGCTGCCGCTCTGCTCTGGCCGGAAGCGCCTCGCCGAATAATGCGGCGGGTAAGTGTGGGTTTTACCGTAAAACCCACGCTGATTCTACGGGACCATACTCGAAGGGGCGGCTTGACAGCCGTTGTGGGGGGAATACACTGGCTATAGCCTTCTGTGGCAAAGCGTGAGGATTCGTGTCATATGCTCAGAGGCGGTCTCCGGACAAATCAACCGGACCTCCTTGGTCTCTGCTTCTGTTCACTCCGCTATATCCACTCTTAGTGTCGATCCGATTCGTGCTCCTGCCTTAGACAGCACGGACGGCACGGACAGCACACCTTTTCCTAAAACAACACTCAGCGAGACTCTCCGCACCGCATACCACCGCCATGAGCTGCGCCGCGTTGGGCTAGAACTCAATTCTACTTTAGGGTCGTCTCAATTGTGGCCTTTCAAAGTTGGCTATATGCAGTCCCCCCCCGTTTGACGGCTGACATAATGAGAGCGCTCAGCGCGAGCCGAGCGGATGTAAATGCAGGGGCGTGGATCCAACCCCACGATTATACAGCCCACTACCCGTCTAGGATATGCTGCCAAGCAGATTCCGTCAGGGTATAGCTTACCCGAGTCGCTCGCAGGTAGGACATATGCGTATAATGTAAATCATAAGATGTGGAATTCTCCGACTAGTATGAAAGGCAGGCCTTGCCCGTTCACAAGCTGATGACACCGGCTACGAAACATTCGATCCCGTATTTACAGATCCGGCCTACCGCAGAATCGAGATGCAGCTTGTAATGTGCGTGGCCGAAACGGGGTAGGACAACTGGGCGGTACTCAGCACTCGATCCTGTACACCGACTACCCCGTACATGCCTGTTACTTCATTATGAGGAGGGCTGGGCGCTGTTGGGGGCTGGGAGAGTCCCGAGTCATGTTTCTAGGAGAGTATTATTACGACTATTTCTCCGAAGCAGAGCCTCTTCTTCGGCCCACGACAGTAAACCCGCCCGGGGGTTCTGGGAGCGATCCAATCTATCCTTGGCGGTCTCCTCAATGAGCATTGCTTGCATGATAGGCAGAAAGGCGGCCACGCCGACCACAGGGCTAGACCACCGTATGCTGCGCGATCCCGGAGTGCTCGCATGATATTTGTTAAAGGTAGTCCCTGAGCAATTTCGTTTGCCAACTTTCCCGTCCTACATCCGTGTCGTCGTCGTTCATCTGGCGATTACTGTGTACACTACCGCTAAAATCCTCGTCGTAAGCTGGCAAGTCGTCGGAGTGAAAGCTCACAGCTTGGGGGTTATACGTTCGATATAGCGTATTTCGCTTGGATTTATCTGACATGTCACTAGGGGAGGGGCCTCTTACATGTTTCTGTTCTCCATTTTTCCGGTACTGCTGTCAGTCTGATAGGCAACTTGAGACTTCTGGTCCATACCTCCTTCAAGAAACCCAGTGAACGTGTGCAGTTGCAGACGGTATGCCGATAAAGCCGTTCCTGCAATAATCGATCGTCTGGGTTCTTCGCGTCCAGACCGCTAGATGTTGAGAAAGTCTGGTAGCGTCATAAATGGAGTGGCTGGTGTTTTCTTTGAAATGAATGCACCTCCAACTCTCCTGTGGTTTTCCTTCTAGAATTCTTCATATGTCCAACTTTTGTTCAAGAAGCCGGTAGTGTTGATGGCGCTGAAATGAGCTTAAGAACAGGACTTGTTTACAAGCAAGGTTGGTTTCTATTGGACTATCTAGGTTCGTTCAGCTCAATAGTTTTGCTCTGGTTTGTGCATGAATTTGTGCGAAGCCTGATGCCCCCATATCGCTTAAGTTATCTCCACAAGACCCCTAAGGACCTGGGTTGTTTATTCGATATGTCCTTAGCACTCCATCCGAATCGTACCAATTATGTATGGGTGTGTCTCATATACTTTACTAGCTTGACAAGTGAAAGTCTTGTAAATTGATACACAGCTTAGGTGTTAATTACGTGCCAATGATGTTGGAATAATAGAGTTGTTGGCTATTATGTGTAATACATCATAATCTATTCGAGCTTTAATTATAGTCTTTTCTTATTCTAAGTCTCTAAACAGCAAGGCACTTCCAAAACTTTCTATTCAAAGCTCCTTGAAACACACTGCACCGCAAGCTAAGGGTTATAGAGGGAGCATTGTTGTTTGTGGATAGCGACAACGTTCATGACTTGGTACAAATGCTTTAAGATGCTCATAACATCAGCCTACCTGCAAAGGAGGGTAGTCTGAATAATCTACAAAACCTGATACTGTGGGATACAATGCTATATGCAATTATAAGGCCACTTTGAATGTAGTCGGCATCATAAACGTAAATCAAAAATTCTGCTGTGCCATATGTTGGATCGCTACATCTTTCCCTTGCTAGCCATGGCCCATGAATTGCTTTACCATGATAGGCGGAGGATGATTCCGGCGGCTGTCTTACCACTGGAGTTAGTTACTACTCAAGATGGCCGCTCTCTGAAACGGAATAAGCCAATGTCATTCGACCCTGAATTTGAGGATGTATATGCATGCTGTCACTACCGGCATCGTCACTATTCGTGTGTTCCGCATTGAATCAGCTCACAGGACATATTGCTGTCCACGTAGCTGCGATGCACAGATGACGTCAGTCGCTCGGTTCTACCCAGTCAGCCTTCTATCAGAATACTGGCTATAGCTGTAATTGAACTGAGATCGCATTCCATTGTTCAGTTGTAAGGGGGCGCAGCTTACAACCGACCCCACAGTTGACAGCTGCTTTTACCGCTCCCTTCGCCCCCCCTGTTCGCAGCACGTTTCTTCTACTTCAACCCTTTGTCTGGAATATCTGAATCGGATCCATTCCACTCTGCCACCTTACATTTGTTGTTAGGTTGGCTGTCCTTGGCTAGGGAGAGCGAGTTCAATTGGAGCAACGTATAAATGACTCAGGACTTGGAGACAGGGGTACTTGGGTGGTGAGCGAATCAGCTTTCTCTGGCCTTTCAATAGCTCGAATAGGTGTCTCTTCAACACATATGAATTATACTTAACTGGTCTGCAGTTAGTTATCCCTGCATCCACTCAGCCTCCATGATCCACATAGCTGGGCCTGGCGGCTGTCTGCCCCCCCTCAAAACGGCAACGGGGTGTGATTGGGGAATCAGCCTCTGCCAATCCGCCATCTCCCGGTTTCCCCCACTCATTAGCTTAAGCATGGTGAGGCCGATAGATCATACACGCGCCACATCAGCCCCGGCTCGAGGATCACGGGTTCGTTGAGCATGGTCCTCGTGCCTGGTTTCAGCACAGATATGAGGCTCCGCAGGATGTTTACCACGTACATATCCGATCAGTCGCGCAATACGGCCCTGACGGAATATACCTCGGCACCACCGACGGGCTGCTCGGCAAAGGTTGCTTCGCCACGCAGCAGCAATGCATGAGCTAGACGGAAGGGCGTGATTGCGTGGGCTCCTGCCGGCTGGTTAGCGCATTGTGTCTGGAAGAACGTAGATATTCCTCGTGGTCGAGCAGCAACTCGCGAATTTCCAGATATTCATGGGTCACCAATTGTCCTGCTGCAGTGATCTCAAGCTCTGTGTAGAGGCGCAATGTGTGTAGTGGTATCTCCAGCCATACGAAGGCTGTGACAGGTTTCGTGCAGCCGAGGAGTCGTTCACTCCGGTCGTGTTAGCCGCGACCCTGGGGGTAGCTCAATAATTCGGGAATCGGACATGCTCATGAGACTTTCAACCTAGACGCCGAACGTGCTCGCCGCTGTCCTGTGCTCAGTAGTCCGTAGGAATATAGTCGATAAGGTTACTGTATTTTCGAGAACGGGAAGGGTTAACAAGGACTCCAACACGCGTCGTATGCTGCAACATCTTCTTGGAATCCGGGGAAACCTAATGCAAGATTCGTAGCCCCTCCCGTAAGAACATTCCCCCCATAGTTAATGTTTGGCCGCCCGCAAGCCCCTAAAATCAAATGCTTGATAAGTGAAATGGGAGACTATCGACTCTTATTGTAAGAAGCCCTAACTACCCGTCGCTAGTTAAGCCTGACCGGCTCCGGAGAGATTTTGCGGGTACAGGAGGGCGAGGTAGTAAGCGAAGTATGCGCTAATACCATGGACGGTCCTGATTTGAATTTCCCCCCTCTTTCTGGAATCCTTCTTTCGGATGCTTCGGCCGCCGGCACAGGAGGCTCAATGACCCGCTGTAAGCCAGCAGCGTCCAAAACATCACATTTATGATGCATCGCACAATTCCACGTGACTAGGAGGCGCAGTGGTGCTGTTACCCGCAGGACCAACCCAGCATTTATTCCCGCCGTGATCCAGGGACCTTGGGGCATCCTCATTCCTGTTTCAGGGACGAGACAGCCAAGTCTCTTTTAGAATCCCATCACTTTTGCTGTATCCATATCAACATCTGCTCAGTTTGCCTCCGTACCATGGGCCGTGACTAGGGCACTGCCAATTCCGGGGCCGAGGCGTTAACCCAAGAAGCGTGAGCCAAACCAGTAAACCCCAAGATCGGCCGGTGATACGTTCCGCGACGGACATTTGTCTGATACCTATTTGAACGGCCTTGCGCCAGGCTAATTTTCCTTAGACTGCTCCCAGTTTCTGTCATCACAGACTATCACCTCCTATTCAGTTTCAAGATGGACGTCGTTAATGTAGTGCTCTTGGGTGCAAAATACACACTTTTCTTACTGGTTCCCTACGTAAGTGAAGACCCTTGACCGAAGTACCGCGAATTCCCGGTAGCTGATATTAGCAAAAGCTCCTTATACTTGGCAGCTACCGTCTTCTGTTTCATCCGTTACAAGGCTACCCAGGGCCTCATTTTGCCCGCATTTCCAATGCTTATGGGGCTTTCTACGCGTGGAAGAGAAACTTTTACTTGAAAACCTGGCAAGATCATTTAAACTATGGTAAGTGATCAACTAGATCGCACAGTTCGGCTCTAGGACCACATCTCTGACCGAATGGACATAGGGCTTATCTTCCGACAGGGGCCAAATAAACTTGTGTTCAACTCCGTGAAGGCTCTACATGGTAAGGGCTGCCTTCAAGACTGCTGTTTGAATGTCCTTACTCAACTAATCAACAGACATTTATCTGAATGAAAACGTCTCGAAATCGCGATGCTATCAAGCCGGTAATCTCAACCCAAAGACGACCAATGTATTTAATACCATCGACAAATCCGTGCACCGTATCAAGCGGAAGCTCGTTGGGGGAGTGATTACCGAGCGCTCTATGAGAACATTTGAGCCTATAATGTTGCACCAGATCAACATCTTCATTACGCAGCTCCTATCGGATTTCCGGGATCACCCATCTTCCCAGGATGGCCGCGGTATTTCTGTCAACATGTCAAATCGATGCAAGTACCTCGGCTTGGATATTGCGGGACATCTGGCCTTCGGGTATCCCTTGAACCTCAAAAAAACACCCAAAATCGGTTTTTGGTCCCAATTATGACTGGCGGAAGCTGGCGGGTTAACCTTTATATGCAGTTCCCCATTTTACAAAAGTTCCGCTACGATATATTTCTTTACATCCTCGCAAGGATTCGAGGGAAAGGTTACTTTATTACCTTAACTCAAATGATTAAAGCCCGTCTTGCCCGCGAGAAACACGCCAGCCACGATCTTTACTCCTTTATGGTCGACGCTATAGATGCTCCAGAAGGGGATGAGATAACCTTGAACGAAATTTGGTCCGAAGCGATCTTTTTCATGCCAGCAGCAGGAGACACGATCTCGACAACCCTTAGTGCGTTGTTCTTTTACCTATCCCGGAACCCGCGCTGCCGACAGAGATTAGCACATGAGATCCGCACTACCTTTGCGTCCAGCGACGAGATCAAAAACGGCACACAGCTCACGAGTTGCCGTTACCTTCGTGCCTGCATCGACGAGGCCCTACGGATGTCGCCACCGGTTACCGGCACGTTATGGCGCGAGCAGCTGCGACAAGACGGGGATGCTCCTTTGGTGGTCGACGGCCATGTTATTCCCCGAGATGTACTAGTTGGTGTGAACATCTACTCTATCCACCACAATGAGGCATACTTCCCGGATCCATTCAGATACAACCCGGAGCGCTGGCTCCCCAGCGATGATACGGCGAACGCCGCCGCTGCCGCGAACAGAGCCGCATTCGTTCCCTTCTCCCTAGGTGCCCGCGCTTGCGCCGGTAAGGCTATGGCATACCTGGAAGCTAGCCTAACTATGGCTAAGACTCTCTGGTACTTTGACTTCGAGCCCGCAAACCGTCCTAATACTGGCGAGAAAGAGGTGAATCAGATGGGGGAATTTTTACTTCATGATATTTTTACTTCGTCTCATGATGGGCCGTACCTGACTTTCAGACCGCGTGGTAACTTCTGGAAAGAACTGGTTGTATAAGTATAATAATTACGCTGATGGTTTTATTGCTACGTATGATCAAAGAAAACAGGGGATGCGCTTAGTTTCCCTGCTGCGAGGCGAAGACCAACACAATCTCTCCTAGTGGTCTTGTTGACCGTAGTCTTCAGTGCCGAAGGACGTCTGCTCTCTCACCGTTAAGAAAAGTAGCGTTTCTTCGCCTTGCGTTGTAAGCAGGCCTCTGTCGTATATGGCTACAGTCAGGGAGATCTCTCGCCTATCTCGGAAGATGGGTAACACTTGTAGTCTGTAATTATATTTGCTTTTGCAGACTGTGAGCAACAAGGCAAGTAGTAATTATCGCCATTCAATATTGAGCTTGATCTTCCTTGACTGCTCTAAGTTCAGGGAAAGGGGGGAGTGTTGGGCATTTCCCAGTAATATGTGCCCCTCCACTCCCATCCCGCAGCGCTTTGCTTAGCCAATTTTCCTTTCCGAGCCCTGTACGAACAGCTAAAGTTCAAAGGCTGTCGGAACGTTACCGTCTTTTAGCTTCGCTGAGACCTTCCATGATATGGACAGAAGCACCCTGTGGCTTGATGACTAAGCACGTCACCCCTATTCTGCGACAAACCTAAAAGGTCTTATAGAGAGATTATAGAAAAAGGAAGTCAAAGTAAAATCACATATTGTATAAGTCTTTAAGAAATTTGGAAGCTTCAGAAACAGATATATAATACAGTAATAGTGCCCTATTAGCAGGAATCCACGGGGTGTAATAAATACAGTATGTGTATGTGGCACCATCTAGAGATTACACCTGTAGTTTGTGGTCACATGGGTGCGACCACGTCTCGGCTGTCGCCTCCACGGCATCTCTCAATCCGTCAATGAATTGCTCGTCTGATGTGGTAATGACATTGTGATGGTTGGAGACCGGCGAGTTGTAATTTGGCCAGGTAGTGGATTCGGAATGACAACGGCAAGGCGCGGGCAGGGCCACGTGGGGCCGAGCGCTGAGTTGGTCCCAGCTTTCTAACAGCATCCATGCGAGCTTGCAAAGCATCCCTCTGCTCTAGCAACATCTGGGCGGTTTCTGTATCTACGCCAGTAGGAGACCTTTTGCCGAGGATAAAGCGCGGCTAAGGAGTAGCCAAGGGATGTCGGGACTGATAGCTGTTCTGGTTAAAATGCATTTCTGGGTTGATGAGCCGTCAAGGCGGAGAACGATCAGCAAAAGCGATCACATCCCGCAGTGGGAACCTGGAGTTAGTTGTTGACCGAGCGAGGGGAGGGCCCAATTGGTAGGTGGGATATGCAGATGTAATGCAGGGTACTGTTCCGGGGGGGAGGACATTGGTCGCCGATCATCAAGGGCTCCCAGCTCGGGCTCCCAGCTCCAGCTCCAGCTTCTGTGTCCAGCAATGCTAGTGCTGGAGGAGTCGGTGACAGACATAACCTATGATTTTGATGTTTACGTCCCGCACATACGACAAGGTCGAGGAAAGAGTGCACAGTTGCTCGGCTCGCATCTGCAGTTTAGATCCACAACAGCTTTGCAGATTACGTAACCGATCACTCGCCTCCCCGAAAGTAGACGAACACTACTATGGTACATCAGGATCAGTCCAACGCCGAAGAACCGAACTACGAATATGCAATTAAGACTATGCGGCGATTCATTAGATATTACAAGCTTTCTCTGGCGTTCCTTCTTACGAGTAGATATTGTTATGGAGTAACTCTAGAGATTTTAGAAGAACAGCTGAGCTACGGAGACATCTTAGACTGCAGCAACAATCTTATCATGGCCTGATACACTTCAGAGACAGAGGCATATTGTATGATGTATATCAAAGTGGTTTTTTTAGCTGTCGACTCTGTGGGCAGAGGAGGGTAACCATCTGTATGACCTTGCTGAGTTCCATAGTACTGAAATAGTTGAAAGAATTGGTTGCAGCGGCAGCGTCCCGGACCGTGTAGAATTGTTCACACTCAAGATTATACGAACAATTCGACAGCTCCTAGTTGGCAGCATTTAGCATATGCAGCTTCAGCTCATACGTAAAACTATCAAATTTGTCCTTAAACTCGGCGGCGGAGCCGTTGAGTATGTCTTTGCTGACGCGCGTATCGACGAAGGCGGCAAAGTGTAGGCGAGTCTGCCGCTCCAGCTTTTTATCCTCCCGCTGTGCTCGGCTCCGGTTCAAGAACGGAAGAGTCGAGAAGTAATCTAAGTCTTTCGTTTCGGTCGCATCATAAGTGGTGGGCTCGCCGGAAATTCGGCATGACTTGTCTGCAACGTACTTCTCGAAGGGGACAAGAACATCTCGAAACCCATATTGGCAGCCTGCTGTGTCGAGAATCCATGCCTCATCGGCAAACAGTCGTCCCACCTTTAACACTGTGTGTGGGCAATTCGCGGAGTCTGGACCAGGAATGAGCTTGGTTGGAACCAGCGGCTTTCCGATATTGAGATCCAATAGTTCGATAGTAGAGGCCACTCCTACTGAATGTGAATCCTAGCTTGCCCCAATGGGTGGCCTTGCGAGGCTGTCTCACCTTGAAGGAGCTTCCGGGTCAGACGACCTAACAGCGCCATGGCCGTTGTGCATTGATTATTCGCAAGAGCCGCTTCCTTGTGCTCGATATTAGTGGTGAGATGACTCGGAAAGGGTCCACGTCTCGATCGAGCGGTGACAGATCTTTGGTTTTGATAGAGGTAGAGAACCCCATCTTGGAACTCAATCTTTGTTAGGTCGATGTCGTACACAGCCTCTCTGTAAGTCAACAAGGCCGCTTTGAGTATCATGGCTGCTCGAAGCAGCTTCTTTCGTTGCTGCATGGCGCGGCAATGGGTCTTATGATTTGGCCAATGTCCTCTCTGACAGCCGCGGCTACAGTAGGCAATACCGACAGAATCGTTAGGCTGGTACTCTGGCGCGTCCTTACAGCCAGCACACCTCATTGTTGCGTCCGTCCCACAATTTGCACACTCTGCGAGAGACGCTGGTATCATTTTGAGCGGCAAGGATTATATGTAGCAAGTGCAGCACTGGTAAATATAGTTGGCTAGTTGGCGGACAAACCATGAAAAGAGGTGGCTCTGGCTTGCACCTGGGTCATTTCGGAAGTTCGAATTTGAGAAGGCGCTGGCATCGAGTGCGGGGTGAGGCTGCGGCTGGCTGCATGTTTCTAGGCACGTGCTACCAAAGCTACACCCAATTAGAAGAGCGAGGTCGAGCGAATGTAGGCTACAGTAAGAATATCGCGTGAATGAATTATTCAGCCGTGCCATGCTATTTAGATGTCTCTCCCCTAGTTGCCGATGTTGTATCTCCAGGATCGCTAACCAGTGGGCAACCGCTGCCACCCAGTGGTCGAGCCTGGGATTCCCTGTGAAGTTGCTCCGGTCAACCTGGTCTGGTTTACGAGCAGAAGACCCATAAGTCAAACACCCCCTTCACGCACCACCCCCTTCACGCCCCACTTTTGCCCATACAAAATCCACAAACCCGACTATTTATA